>CM059430.1:89266490-89707143 GCA_030390025.1 Squalus acanthias | reverse complement strand
CCCCCCCCCCCCCCTCCTCTCCCCCCCCCCCCCCTCCTCCTCTCCCCTCCTCCTCTCCCCTCCCCTCCCCTCCCCTCCCCTCCCGCAACCTTGGAAGCATCCCATCTGGGGTGACTTTCCGACTTTGAGCACATCTTTATCTATTTTTATCCTATCCAATTTCTCTACTACCTCCTCCTTTTCTGTGACATTGGCAACATGCTCTTTAGTGAAGACAGATGCAAAGGAGTAATTTAGTACCTTAGCCGTACCCTCTGCCTCCACAAGAAGAGATTTTTGGCCCTGAATCGGCCCTACCCTTCCTTTGACTACCCTCTTACTATTTATATGTTTTTAAAAGACTTGGGTTCCCTTTTATGTTACCTGCTAATCTATTCTCATATACTGTCTTTGCCCCTCTTATTTCCTTTTTAAATTCTGTACTTTTTGTATTCAGCTTGGTT
The DNA here is from genome assembly GCA_030390025.1 of Squalus acanthias. Lineage (NCBI taxonomy): Eukaryota > Metazoa > Chordata > Chondrichthyes > Squaliformes > Squalidae > Squalus > Squalus acanthias. The sequence continues at coordinate 89,706,700 of CM059430.1, read as the reverse complement.
CTCTACTGAATTATAAACCTGACATTTATCATAAGCCTCCTTTTTCTGTTTCATTTTAATCTCGATATCTTTAGTCATCTAGGGAGCTCTAGCTTTGGATGCTCTTCCTTTCCCCCTTGTGGGAATTTGTCTAGTCTGTACCTGAACTATCTCCCTTTTGAAGGCCTCTCATTGCTTATTTACTGTTTTACCTGCCAATCTTTGATTTCAATCCACCTGGTCCAGATCCCTTTTCAACTCACTGAAATTAGGCCTCTTCCAGTTGAGTATTTTCACATTTGATTTTTCCTTATCATTCTCCATAACTACTCTTAAACCTAATGATATTGTGTTCACTGATTTCCAAATACTCTCCGACTGAAACATGCTCCACTTGCCCCACTTCATTCCCCAGAACTAGATCCAGCACTGCTTCCTTTCTTGTTGGGCTGGAAACATACTGATCAAGAAAGTTCTCTTGCACACATTTCAGGAATTCCTACCCCTCTTTACACTGCTATTTTCCCAGCCTTGATTAGGATAATTGGAGTCCCCCATTATCAGTACTCTAAAGTTCTTGCATCTTTCTGCAATTTGCCTGCAAATTTGTTCCTCTTTGTGCTTCTCACTATTTGGTGGCCTAGAGTGTACACCCAGGAATGTAACAGCTCCTGTATTCCTTAATTCTAACCAAATGGATTCTGTCTTTGAACCCTCAAGTAGATCATCCCTTTCTAATGCTGTAACAGTATCTTTACTGCCACCCCTTCCTTTTTTCCCTTTCCTATCTTCCCTGAATACATTGTAGCCAGGAATATTAAGTATCCATTCCTCCCCTTGTTTGAGCCAGATCTCACAGACCTGAAACGGTAACTCTGTTTCTCTCTCCACGGATGCTGCCTGACCTGCTGAGTGTTTCCAGCATTTTCTGTTGTTATCTCTGTTATTGTTGCTATATCCTATTCCCATGTGGCTACTTGTGCCTGCAGCTTACCAACCTTATTTACCATACTCCGTGCATTTACGTACATGCACTCCAAACTCATCTTAGACTGCTTCGCATTTCCCCGCTGTCTGATCCCTCCTATTTCTGAACTACGTTTTGTTCTGATTCTTTTTGTCTCTCCCAGTACTCTGTGCACCTTGTATCTCCTCTGTAATACTTCATCCTGGTGCCCCTTCCCTGCCAAATTAATTTAAAATCTCATCAGAGCACTCCATCCAGCACCAGTATGAATGTCCACATTTCATCACTCCTTCACAGCTTCTGACTGAGATTGTGAACTTAGTGTCAATTATGTGCCCACTTACTTGATGAATTGGTTTGCCTTCCCAAGATGGCCTAGTAATTAAATTCACCACCTGACATGGGACTAAGCAGACTGGGATGGCCTAGTAATTAAATTCACCACCTGACATGGGACTAAGCAGACTGGGATGGCCTGATGTTTGATCCTTAGTCTGACCTGAGTTAGCTGGTATCAGTTGGATTTTTTTCTTTTCAGCTTTTCTCGACTGCCAACCATCTCCTTAAACCCCTCTCCCTTGTCTCGCCTACCCTCACCTCCAACAAGAAGTGCAAGGAGCACATGGACTTCTTTGTTACTAAGATTGAAACCATTTGTTCAGCTGCCTCTGCCGCTTCCCTCCCTTCCCCATGCCCACTGGGCCAAACTTCCTCTAAAGTTTCCCCCTCCACCCTAGCCCTGAACTTGCATCTTTCTCTTTTCTCTCCTATCTCCCCGTATTCCCTCTCTGAGCTCATCTTGTCCATGAGACCCACCCTTCCTGGCTCCCATGTTAGCTGATATTGTTAATGGTTCTCCTCAGGTACTGTCCCCTTCTCCTTCAAATCTACTGTCATCACAGCTCTGCTCAAAAAACCAACCCTTTACCCCTCCGTCCTTGCAATCTACCACCCCTGCAAACTACCACCCATCTCCCTTCCCTCTCTAAAGTCCTTGAACATGTTGTCACCTCCCAAATTCATGCCCATCTTTCCCAGATCATATTTCCTCCCCTGCCACAGTACAGAAACAGCTCTTATCAAAGTCACAAATGACATCCTATGTGACTGACAATGGTAAACTTATCCCTTCTCGACCTTTCTGCAGCTTTTTACCACACCATCCTCCTCCAACGGCTCTCCACCGTCGTCCAGCTGTGTTTGACTACACTCACCTGGTTCCATTCTTATCTAACTAGTCGTAGCCACAGAATCACCTGCAAAGGCTTCTCTTCCCGCACTGTTACCTCTGTCCCCTTGGCCCCCTACTATTTGTCATCCCTTGACATCATCTGAAAACACGCAGTCAGTTTCCACATATACGCTGACGACACTCTGCTCTACCTCACCACACCACCACCTCTCTCGACTCCTCTACTGTCTCTAAATTGTCAGACATCCAGTACTGGATGAGCAGAAATTTCCTCCAACTAAATATTGGGAAGACCAAAGCCATTGTCTTTGGTCCCCACCACAAACTCCGTTCCCTAACCACCGACTCCATTCCTCTCCCTGGCAACTGTCTTGAAGCTGAACCAGACTGTTCACAATCTTGGTGTCATTTGACCCTGAGATGAGCTTCCGACCAAACATCCGCGCCGTCACTAAGACCGCCTATTTCCACCTCCGTAACATTGTCTGACTCCGCCCCTGCCTCAGTTCATCTGCTGCTGAAACCCTTATCCATGCCTTTGTTACCTCTAAACTTGACTATTCCGATGCTCTCCTGGCCGACTTCCCATCTTCGATCCTACGTAAACTTGAGGTCATCCTAAATTCTGCTGCCTCTGTCCTAACTCTCTCCAAGTCCTGTTCACCCATCACCCCTGTGCTCGTTGACCTACATTGGCTCCCGGTTAAGCAACGCCTCGATTTTAAAATTCTCATCCTTGTTTTCAAATCCCTCCATAGCCTTGCCCCTCCCTATCTCTGTAATCTCCTCCAGTCCTCCAACGCTCTGCGATATCTGCGCTCCTCCAATTCTGGCTTCTTGAGCATCCCCGATTTTAATCGCTCCACCATTGGCAGCCATGTCTTCAGCTGCCAAGGCCCTAAGCTGTGGAATTCCCTCCTTAAATGTCTCCACCTCTCTGCCTCTCTTTTCTCCTTTAAGTCACTCCTTAAAACCTACCTCTCTTCTGCCCTAATTTCTCCTTCTGTGGCTCAGTGTCAAATTCTGTTTGATAACACTTCAGTGAAGCACCTTGGCATGTTTTACTATGTTAAAGGTGCAATATAAATACGAGTTGTTGTTGCTTACAGTACAGCTGCTGCAGTTGACTTCAACATCCATAGTCTGGGGAATTGGAAAAAGCAAACAGTTTTTTCACTGCTTATCACTACCCAATATACTGTGTTGGAATGTGCATCTGTATGTTCTGTTTGGCTTAGTACCATGCCAGGTGGTTAATTTAGTTACTGGGCCATCTGGATTGGGCTTGACTGTTATACCCGCCATGATTAAATAGGCTATTTGTACTCGCTGTTGAGCTTCATGCATGAATAATGGCCACAGGTGAGGTACCAAGGGGATGTGGTTAAAGTGGAAAGGTCTAATACAGTATGGCATTTGGCTCTTTCTGTTGCACTTAGATACTTACGGTCTGTATTCGCTGCAAAGAACATAAAAGCCATCCAGCCTTCTGGTGCAAAGATCTTTTTAGCAATGAACTGTAGTTTCTGTAAAACTGACCTAGACTGCTGCCTAGTTATGCCAATTTGAAGCTGTCAAATGATGTGACATTTGCCAGCACACATGCCAATGCTGCAAACATCCCAAAACTGATACAGGGATACCCGCACTAACCAACATAGAAAAATGTTTCAAGCCACTTCCCTGATGCGTCGTCATACAAAAAATGGACATCAAGCCAAAGAAGCAGATATTAGGAGTGGTGTCCAAAAGCTTGCTCGAAGAGGTGGGTTTAAGGAGAGTATGAAAAGAGGAGAGGTTTAGGGAGGCAATTCCAGAGCGTGGGGCCTAGACAGCTGAAGGCATGGCCATCAACGGTGGGGCGAAGAGAGGGGGAATACAGAAAAGGCCCAAATTAAAAGAATGGAGAGTTCGAGGGATGCGGTTGTAAGGCTGGCGGAGGCTGGGAGGGCGAGGCCATGAAGGAATTTAAACACTGGATGAGAATTTTAAATTGGAGGAGTTGGGGGACCTGGAGCGAATGTAGGTCAACAAGGCCGTGGGGTGGATGTGGTTGGCGGGGGGGCGTGTTGATCGGTGCGTGGTGATGGGTGAGCAGGACCTGATGCAGGATAGGACACAGGCAGCAGAATTTTGGATGAGCTGAAGTTTACAGAGGCTGGAAGATGTGAGGCTGGCCAAGAGAGCAGTGGAATAATTGAGTCTGGAGGTGACAAAGGCAGGGATGAGGGTTTCAGCAGCAGACGGGCTGAGGCAAGGGCACTGTTATAGAGGTGGAAATAGGTTGTCTTTGTGATGGAGAGAATATGGGGTTGGAAACTCAGCTTGGGATCGAATGGGGTTGAGAGTATGAACAGATCATGAAGCATATTTGTATGTGGTTGTCTATTTTTCCTTGGAAAGAATACACAAACAACCTCAAAGTCGATGATTGTCCTTAAATCTCAGTGAAGTGCAATAGTTCCGGTCAATGTGTTACCACATTTAAGTTATTCTTCATGCGGGATAACACATTTTTCAAATCAGAATAAACTATTGTACAATAGGCATTTTGTTTCTATTTAAAATTAATTTGAATTGATACAAACTGCAAAATCTCTCTCAAAGGTGACAACCTACTGACGTAAGCTGTTAATAGCAGCAAATGCTGGGCTGCTGAAACATGTGCAAGTTAATACAAATTCAGGCTGTTGTCTAGGTAACTCCCATTATTGTCAGTCAGAAACTAGAAATCATGGGACGAAACTTGCTGAAAAAAGTAACAGCGTGTGAAGGCGCACGCCGATATTAATGTGCAAATCGGACAGCAAGTTCAGGGGATTGAGATATGGGGTGAGCTTCGAATCTCCAGAACTTGCTGGTTGAGTTACGCCGCTCCGCCGTTTGCTTCGCACAAACAGCAACCTACTCGTTATTTTTAAGAACTTGGTGGATTTGCACATTAATTTCCCGTTAAACTCGTCACAAAGTTAAGTATTAATTAATAGCGCAAGCACCCTTCTAACAAGGTGATAATTGTTAATGACTGCCAATCAACGACGCTGGCCCAGGAAATGAACAATTCAAACTGGCGTCTCATTCTTCAGGTAGTGAATTGTTGGAGATTTTAAAAATATCAAATTTTAAATATCTCTCTCTCTCTCTCTCTCTCTCTCTCAATCCAATCTTTCTTTCCCTCTCTTTATTTCTCTTTCTGTACCTGGTTTGACATTGAATTTACCCACCCTCCATCTCAGTTGTTCGTCTGTTTATTTCTCAATCCTTAAATCTCATTGGTTAAGGACATACACTGTTGGTCCCGCCATTCACTAAGGTCCCAGATGCCCTTTTGCCCTCGCCGTGCTGTTATCAGGTCGCACTTCCAGCAAGTTAGGGTGCAAAAAAAAATTAGGCTGAAGGGTGCAGAAAAAAGTCTAACTAACGGTGTGTGCCTTGAGATGCCCAGCTCCAGCAAGTTCCGGCCCAATGAGTTTATCTTTGGAAATAATACATTTGTAGACTTGAATTTCTATAGCAACTTGCATCCATTGCTGTCCCACTGGAATCATCAATTTGGCTGTATCAATGCTCAGCTATGTCCTTCCCCAGCTGCATAGGCTGTCAGAGCTAACTGGTTAATAGCCTTATTTTTCCAAATCGCATGTATGTTCAGCAAACCACATCTTCGGAGGGTGGCCAGTCTTACCAGTATAGACCTGCCACATTTGCAAGGGATGGAATAGATTGCAGGCTGCTGTTACTAGGAGTGGGATCCTTTAGTCGACACTGAGTACCCAAAATGGGAATGTCTTTGTGCGCTCAACAGAAACATTCCTCATCTTCAAGAGCGCACACAAAAAAAGCACATTGACCTAACTTAACCGTGTCCATTATACAATTTAAAATATGATTTAAAGAAAGTTAATTTACGGCTGCCAGTGTGGAAATTCAGCTTGTTTGCTCAGATGCAGCAGCCCAAAATCATGGTCAGCAATTGATTTTCATGCTGATCATAAATTCACACAGTCTATTGACCATCCTAAAGTTTATAGAATCCTAGAATAATACAGTACAGAAGGAGGCCATTCGACCCATCGTGCTCGGAAAGAGTTACCAATTAGTCCCACTCCGCCTGCTCTTTCCCCATAACCCTGCAAATTCTTCCTTTTCAAGTCTATATCCAATTCTCTCTTAAAAATTAATATTGAGTCTGCTTCCACCACCCTTTCAGGCAGTGCATTCCAGATCATACATGTCAAAATACTCTGGACACTGACCAAGATATAAATTATAATTTTAAGATGTAAATTATATACAGGTTGAGTGTCCAAAATCTGGAGTTCAGGAATCCGGACTCCGGGACGATTGGTGGCAGGGTCGTCCGGAATCCGTAAAATGTTCCAGAATCCGGACACCCTGTTTTCGCCGCCAGCCGGGCCCAGGCATTTCCGGACTCGGAACGTGTTTCTGATGTCTGAAGTCCGGAAACGCTCGAGCCCAGGTTGCGATATTTCCAGACTTTGGACATCAGAAACACGTTCCGAAGTCCGGAAAAACACAAAAACCGGCTCGGCCTCGGTCCCGAGGTTGCCGGATTCAGGACGCTCAACCTGTATAGATATACCATGACAGGAAGGAAAGAATAAAAAATAAAGAATTAAAAGACCTGCTTTATATAGCATCTTGTCATTTCAGAAATGCCCCTTCACACATGATGATCAATGTTGTGTAGTGAAATCTGGCAGCCAATTTGTGCACAGCAAGGTCCCATAAACAGCAGTGCGATGAATGATGATAAGTTAATCCATTTTTGGTGGTGTTGGTTTTAAAAAAAAAAATATATATTTGTTTTTATGGGATGTGGAATCGCTGGCAAGGCCAGCATTTATTGCCCATCCCTAATTGCCCTTCAGAAGGTAGTGGTGCGCCACCGCCTTGAACCGCTGCAGTCCGTGTGGTGAAGGTACTCCCACAGTGCTATTGGGGAGGGAGTTCCAGGATTTTGACCCAGCGACGACGAAGGATCGGTGATATACTTCTAAGTCAGGATGATGTATGACTTGGAGGGGAAATTGGAGGTGGTGGTGTTTCCATGAGTCTGCTGCCCTTGTCCTTCTAGGTGGAAGAGGTTACGGGTTTGGGAGATGCTGCCGAAGAAGCCTTGGCGAGTTGCTGCAGTGCATCTTATAGATGGTACACACTGCAGCCACGTTACGCCGGTGGTGGAGTGAGTTTTTAAAATTTGTTTATGGGATCAGGGCGTCGCTGGCAATGCCAGCATTTATTGCCCATCCCTAGTTGCCCTGGAGAAGGTGGTGGTGAGCCGCCGCCTTGAACCGCTGCAGTCCGTGTGGTGATGGTACTTCCACAGTGCTGTTAGGTAGTGGCTTCCAAGATTTTGACCCAGCGATGATGAAGGATCGGCGATATACTTCTAAGTCAGGATGGTGTGTGACTTGGAGGGGAACTTGGAGGTGGTGGTGTTCCCATGCGCCTGCTGCCCTTGTTCTTCTAGGTGGAATGGGTCGCGGGTTTGGAAGGTGCTGCCGAAGAAGCCTTGGCGAGTTGCTGCAGTGCATCTTGTAGATGGTACACACTGCAGCCACGGTGCGCCGGTGGTGGAGGGAGTGGATGTTTAAGGTGGTGGATGGGGTGCCAATCAAGTGGGCTGCTTTGTCCTGGATGGTGTCGAGCTTCTTGTGTTGTTGGAGCTGCACTCATCCAGGCAAGTGGAGAGTATTCCATCACACTCCTTACTTGTGCCTTGTAGATGGTGGAAAGGCTTTGGGGGGTCAGGAGGTGAGACACTCTCCTGCAGAATACCTAACCTCTGACCTGCTCTTGTTGCCACAGTATTTATGTGGCTGGTCCAGTTAAGTTTCTGGTTAATGGTGACCCCCAGGATGTTGATAGTGAGGGATTCGGCGATGGTAATGCCATTGAATGTCAAGGGGCGGTGGTTAGACTCTCGCTTGTTGGAGATAGTCATTGCCTGGCACTTCTGTGGTGCGAATGTTACCTGCCACTTATCAGCCCAAGCCTCAACGTCGTCCAGGTCTTGTTGCATGTGGGCATGGACTGCTTCATTATCTGTGGAGTTGCGAATTGCGCTGAACACTGTGCAGTCATCAGTGAACATCCCCATTTCTGACCTTATGTTGGAGGGAAGGTCATTGATGAAGCAGCTGAAGATGGTTGGGCCTAGGACACTGCCCTGAGGAACTCCTGCAGCGATGTCCTGGGGCTGTGATGATTGACCTTCAACCACCACAGCCATCTTCCTTTGTGCTAGGTATGACTCCAGCCAGTGGAGCGTTTTCCCCCTGATTCCCATTGACTTCAGTTTTACTAGGGCTCCTTGATGCCAGACTCGGTCAAATGCTGCCTTGATGTCAAGGGCAGTCACTCTCACCTCACCTCTGGAATTCAGCTCCTTTGTCCATGTTTGGACCAAGGCTGTAATGAGGTCGGCAGCCGAGTGGTCTTGGTGGAACCCAAACTGAGCATCAGTGAGCAGGTTATTGGTGAGTAACTGCCGCTTGATAGCACTGTCGATGACACCTTCCATCACTTTGCTAATGATTAAGAGTAGACTGATGGGGCGGTAATTGGCCGGATTGGATTTGTCCTGCTTTTTGTGGACAGGACATACCTGGGCAGTTTTCCACATTGTCGGATAGATGCCAGTGTTGTAGCTGTACTGGAACAGCTTGGCTAGAGGCGCGGCTAGTTCTGGAGCACAAGTCTTTCAGCACGACAGCCGGGATGTTGTCGGGGCCCACAGCCTTTGCTGTATCCAGTGCGCTCAGTCGTTCCTTGATATCTCGTGGAGTGAATCGAATTGGCTGAAGACTGGCTTCTGTGATGGTGGGGACCTCAGGAGGAGGCCGATATGGATCATCCACTCAGCACTTCTGGCTGAAGATGGTTACAAACGCTTCAGCCTTGTCTTTTGCACTCACGTGCTGGGCTCCACCATCATTGAGGATGGGGATATGCATGGAGCCTCCTCCTCCCGTAAGTTATTTAATGGTCCACCACCATTCACGACTGGATGTGGCAGGACTGCAGAGCTTTGATCTGATTTGTTGATTGTGGGCTCGCTTAGCCCTGTCTATAGCATGCTGCTTCTGCTTTTTAGCATGCATGTAGTCCTGTGTTGCAGCTTCCCCAGGTTGGCACCTCATTTTTAGGTACGCCTGGTGCTACTCCTGGCCTGCTCTTCTACACTCCTTATTGAACCAGGGTTGGTCCCCTTGCTTGATGGTAATGGTAGAGTGAGGGATATGCTGGGCCATGAGGTTGCAGATTGTGGTGGAATACAATTCTGCTGCTGCTGATGGCCCACAGCGCCTCATGGATGCCCAGTTTTGAGCTGCTAGATCTGTTCTGAATCTATCCCATTTAGCACGGTGGTAGTGCCACACAACACGATGGAGGGTGTCCTGGGTGTGAAGACGGGACTTCGTCTTCACAATGACTGTGCAGTGGTCACTGCTACCAATACTGTCATGGACAGATTTGCGACAGGTAGATTGGTGAGGACGAGGTCAAGTATGTTTTTCCCCTCGTGTTGGTTCTCTCACCACCTGTCGCAGGCCCAGACTGGCAGCTATGTCCTTCAGGGCTCGGCCAGCTCGGTCAGTAGTGGTGCTACCGTGCCACTCTTGGTGATGGACATTGAAGTCCCCCACCCAGAGTACATTCTGCGCCCTCGCTACTCTCCGTGCTTCTTCCAAGTGGTGTTCAACATGGAGGAGTACTGATTCATCAGTTGAGGGAGGGCGGTAGGTGGTAGTCAGCAGGCGGTTTCCTTGCCCATGCTTGACCTGAAGCCATGCGACTTCATGGGGTCCTGGAGTCAATGTTGAGGACTCCCAGGGCCACTCCTTCCCGACTGTATACCACTGTGCCGCCATCCCTGGTGGGTCTGTCCTGCCGGTGGGACAGGCCATACCCAGGGATGGTGATGGAGGAGTTTGGGACATTGGCTGAAAGGTATGATTCTGTGAGTATGACTATGTCAGGCTGTTGCTTGACCAGTCTATGGGACAGCTCTCCCAATTTTGGCACAAATCCCCAGATGTTGGTGAGGAGGACCTTGCAGGGTTGACTGGGCTGGGTGTGCCGTGTCCGTAGCCGGTGCCGAGGTCGATGCCGGGTGGTCTGTCCGGTTTCATTTTTATTATTTTGTTTTGTAGCAGTTTGTTACAACTGAGTGGCTTGCTAGGTCATTTCAGAGGTTGAGATAATGTTGGCCGGGAGAATTTCTTGTCCTTCACAAGTGTCATGGGATCCTCGATCAAATCCAAGCAAGTCAGTTTAGCAGTCAGGCGGAGCCTTCATTTAACAATCAAAAGACAGCGGCAACAATGTAGCACGCCCTAGTACTGCATTGGACCTATTACTTTTGATTTTTTTAAATACACACTATCAGTATTACAAAATTTATATCTTGGTCACAGTGCCCAGAGTATTTTGACTAATGGAGTGGATAGGCAAACTAATTTCAGTCCTCTGCTATTGCCATTCAATAGATTGTGTACCTGGATGACCCAAGTGACCTTACCTGATGTGAGGTGTTTGGGCCTGAAATCATTGCCTGTTTTTTAGAAAACTGCCAAGGTAAGGAACTCATTGTATGGTGTTGTCCAACAGCAGTATGTAAAGATCCTTAAATGTCATTTTTATTGCCACTTTAAACCTGTCTTTTGTCAGGTTATATTTTTAGCTCAAGATAGGGAGAAAATCACTGAGGGGAAAATGGACCCCAAAAAACCCAGGTAAATTCAGGAAAATTGGTAATTTTTAATTTGAACTTCGCTGAAATGGAAAAAACAAATCAAGAAACTTTTTTAATAAGATATAGTTAAGCTAAACGGCAACCCACAATTATTGGTACAAGTCACAGGCACAACTTTTATGGGACTTCCATCAGACTGTCACTTAACCCCTAGATAGTCTTTATGAAATTAAAACTAAAGGAACCTGTTTTTGTTGTGTCTCCAGACACTTGCTTGTTACCATGTTGGTACAACAATAAAAACCGTTGGCGATTATACCCAGGGGGACAGCTGCAAACTTTGCTTTTCATAAGCAATGCTTGAGTGTGTGGCCTGAGTTAGCCTTTGATTGATGACCTCAGTCTTCAGAGGAAAATCAGTGTAGTGCACTGCTATCATTGCTGCCTACCCAGCCAGGAATGAAAGACTGAAGTTTGCTGCAGTATGTGGGATATTGTCCTCCGATCAGGATCTAATGATGATTCAGACCACTGTAGAAAAGATCCAAATTGCATAGCCTTTGTCTTTTCCTGCCACAAATCGGGTCCAGCAGTGAACGTGCATCGCATAAGTGATGTCAGCAGGCAGCTCAGCATGCGATACGTGTGCTGACGTCATGGATGCAATGCATGCACATCTCCAGACCTGATTTTTGGTAAGAAAACACAGAATTTTTTTCTCAAATTCAGGAGGATTTTTTCTTTTAACCAATTAACCTCTCCGCAAAGAAATCTGGGAATTGTTTGGTGGTAATCCATTTAAAAAAAAAAACAATTTTAATAATCCCTAAACACGTGCTTAAATAAATAATTTGTAAATCGATTCTTTTGAAACTTTTTCCTTCTAAGTTATCTTGTACAGGCCTGAGTTAATTCCATATCGGTCCTGTCGGGAAAGTGTACAGTCATGCCAAGGATCAACCTTGAAGTGTATCCAGTCAAAACTTTTGTGCCAAGGACAAGCGTAAACAGTATGGAAAAGTAGTAATAATTAGCATAATATGTTACTTACAAATTCTGTGTAGCTAGAATCATACAGCACAGAAAGAGGCCATTCAGCCCATCGGGCCTATGCCATTCACAGAATGAACACTGCACCAACTATCTATCAGAGCCCTAAGCTGAGCTTTTCCTTTCATTGCAATAAAATGCTGTAGCTCATTTTTGTTAAACATATTTTTGTCAATCTGTTTCTTATGTGGTAAAAACTTTTACTGGGAATTCTTATTTCCCAATCTTCCAACCTTTTCTCTCCAATTCTCTCCCCATAAGCTCCATGCCTGAGTCTCTACTTGAGTCAATAGTGTGGGCAACTGTAATATTTTGGGTAGTGCTATTCTGCAGTTTTCTTTAACTGTGTCCAGGTGTGACCTCAGCGGGAACTGAATTAGAGCACTTGATGATCTACCAAGTTTAGCAATTTGCTGACTTGGAGTTAATCCAAGTGTGAACCAGGTGAAATCATGCTTTCATTTATCTGCAGAAAATGGCAGAAAGTAAACTGAAGAGCTTAGCTTCAAAAAGGACCCTGAGCAAAAAAGGACAGGAGGAACTAAGAAAGAAGGTTTGTGCTGTTGCTTTTTCCATTTGATAGTGTTTTGTGGATTCTCTCTGTCTGCTGGGAATTGTGGTGTGATATACAGTAAAATGAATCTAACATGCTTTGAAATGTAGTAGCTATGCGTATGTATTTTAGATTGATTTTTGGATTAATGTTACAATAACTAACATTAGGAAGTGTTTTTGTAATTTTGTAGAAAAACATCCAGCTTGAATTAGTAGTTTAGGGAAATATGGGGACATTGATTACATTTAATATTGAGAAACATAAGGCAAGGCATATATGAGCTAAAATATGATTTGTGTAATTCATTGTAAATCAAAAGGCTGGGTTTGATAGTTTTTAAAATATTGTTTTGATAATTTGTCAAAAGTCCTGTGCTTAATAAAGTTTTAAAATGCCATTTTGCACTGTAATTTAGTTTTAAACCTTAGAAGCAATATTTAACATTCTCCTAATGGAAAAAAGTTTGATCAGGTAAAATTTTACAGTGAGCATCCTTGTATTTCAAAAAGCAATGGAACACTTTGCTGTCCGAAAACTCAGTGAAAAGAAAAGCTTCTGCTCGAGTAAAGCACTCTGCTGTGGAGCAGGGCTAGGTTGCGGACTCTCAAATTCAGGTAAAGAACGGAAATTTGTGGAGTGAGTGGACAAATTGAATGCCACTGAAATTGTTACTTCAAATATATCACTTTATAGAACGATGCAAGGAATGGTATTTATCTCTCAGCAGTAAGTATCTTAGTTCCACAAGTTATTTAGAGCAATAGTAGGGTACAGCAGCTTTAATTATGAGTGCCAGTTAGAAAACTTTCCCTTAGTGATGTATTTCTTGTCATGTCATGTGATGTGAAAATAAATGATAGTTGAAAAAATATAAACTACTGTTTTTACAGGAGGAGGAACTAAAGGCAGCTGAAATCTATGAAGAATTTTTAGCCTCGTTTGACTCGGGCGGTACAGGCAATGTAAAAACTTTTGTAAGAGGTGGCATTGTAAATGCAGCTAAAGGTAATTTTTAATGTACTTTAAATTGGTTGTGCCACAATGTAGTGACTGTTTTTTTGTTTAAAAATGGAACCACAGATATGAGTATTTAAATATTATGCGAGTTAGAGCCATAGTCAAGACTTCAATGATCCAACAGAGTATGTGTCCTATTTATCTTTGTGCTGTTAATTTTAAGACTGAACAGTTAGTTTGCCCTGTAATTCTGCACGATAACCGAGCTCTATCTCTGGTAGCAAGCATATCAACTACAGTCAAGAAACGTGTGCTGATTTGTATGGTTTTTAGTGACTAAAGTAATGTACTTCACCCTTGCTTATAACAATTTTATTTATATTTATCCCAACAATGCATTTTTGTTTTGTAATTGCCAGTTTTTAAAACCTTTGCAAGGCTCTTCCTCTGTTATCACAGTAAATAACCATGCATTTTGAATGCTGACTAAACTTCAGTCATAATTATAAACAATTATAGCTTTCTAGAGATTGATTCTTTCCCACCAGAAAGAGACCACCTATAAATTTCTTAAGTTATGAAAGAGCCTCATGTCCTATTGGCTGTCTTCTAACAGAAATTTTGCTAGAAGTTGGAGACCAGCGAACAGGACTCTGCATATATTTAAGTGTGTATGTTCCGAGCTGTTTTCCCCTGATTAGGAAGTCATGTGAAAGAGTTGGTACAACGTGTTACTGCCCAGTCCATGCCCGCATGTAACAAGACCTGGACGACGTTCAGGCTTGGGCTGATAAGTGGCAGGTAACATTCACGCCACAGAAGTGCCAGGCAATGACTATCTCCAACAAGCAAGAGTCTAACCACCTCCCCTTGGCATTCAATGGCATTACCTCGCCGAATCGGCCACCATCGACATCCTGGGGGTCACCATTGACCAGAAACTTAACTGGACCAGCCACATAAATACTGTGGCAACAAGAACAGGTCAGAGGCTAGGTATTCTGCGACGAGTGTCTCACCTCTTGACTCCCCAAAGCCTTTCCACCATCTACAAGGCACAAGTAAGGAGTGTGATGGAATACTCTCCACTTGCCTGGATGAGTGCAGCTGCAACAACACTCAAGAAGCTCGACACCATCCAGAACAACGCAGCCCGCTTGATTGGCACCCCATCCACTCCCTCCACCACCGGCGTACCGTGGCTGCAGTGTGTACCCTCTACAAGATGCACTGCAGCAACTCGCCAAGGCTTCTTCGGCAGCACCTCCCAAACCCGCGACCTCTTCCACCTAGAAGAACAAGGGCAGCAGGCGCATGGGAACACCACCACCTCCAAGTTCCCCTCCAAGTCACACACCATCCTGACTTAGAAGTATATCGCTGATTCTTCATCGTCGCTGGGTCAAAATCCTGGAACTCCCTACCTTGGCACTGTGGGAGTAGCTTCACCACACGGTCTGCAGCGGTTCAAGAAGGCGGCTCACCGCCACCTTCTCAAGGGCAACTAGGGATGGGCAATAAATGCTGGCCTTGCCAGCGACGCCCAGATCCCATGAACGAATAAAAAAAAAGACACACCACTCTAAAGGCACATACCAGTCTCAATGATACCTACAGTATAACTGCAGCATTAGACCGGACATTCACTTTGGGAGTTTGGATATTTCACTTCTTTGGTGATTGTGCTTTTTGGATTCATTTTTCAAATTTTTCAGATGAGAGGGAAAGAGACGAAAGGAAGACTAAACTGTATAAACCTAAAGCTAAGTTTGGCGAAATAAAAACGACACAAAAAGAAGTACCTTCGACACCAACTGTACCTTCTGAAGCGAAGAAACCTGTACGTATAATAAAAGGTTATATAATAATTTATATTTACCCACTAGAAGTGGGCTGTTGTAAATTATATGATGATGCTTCACTGAAGTATAATCATACAAAAATCAACACCGAGCCAAAGCAGGAGATATTCGGAAGGATGACTAAAAGCTTGGTCAAAGAGGTGGCTTTCAAGGAGGAGCGAGGCGGAGCAGCATAGGGAGCGACTTCCAGAACTTGGGGGACTAGATGGCTAAAGGCACGGCTGCCAATAGTGGGCTGAAGGGAGTGGTGGATGCACAGGAGGCCAGAGTTGGAGGAACACATAATTCTCAGAGGATTGTAGGGCTGGGCAAGGTTACAGAGATAGGGAGGAGTGAGCCCATGAAGGGATTTGAACATGAGAATTTTAAATTTGAGGCTTTTTGGGACCGGGAGCCAATGTAGGTCAGCAATCACAGGGTTGATGGATGAGTGAGACTTGGTGCACGTTAGGATATGGACAGTAGAGTTTGGATGAGCTCAAGTTTATGGAAGATGGGAGGCCGGCCAGGAGAGCATTGGAATAGTGAAGTCTAGAGGTAACAAAAGCGGGGATGGACGTTTCAATAAGATAAGCAGAGGCGGAGACAGGCCATGTTACGGAGGTGGAGGTCTTTGTGATGCAGAGGATATGTTAGAAGCTTAGCATGTGGTCAGAAAGGACGGTGAGGTTGCGAGCAGCCTGGTTCAACCTGAGACAGTGGTCGAAGAGGGAAATGGAATCGGCAACAAGGAGGGGGGTGGGGTGGGGGCCGAAGACGATGGATTCAGTCATCCCAGTATTTAAACGGAGGAAATATGGCTCATCCAGGACTGGATGCCGGACAAGCAGTGTAAGAGATGTATCATCTGAATTTTAAAACTCTTTTGTCCAGCATGGTCCCGGATTCAGTGGCTGGCCTGAGCTAAGTTAACTGGGCTGGTAAGGGACAAGAAAATCAGTCCCTCTCCAGATGGCTGCTCAGTGATTCCTGCTGTAGGTGCTTGCATGTGGATGGTAGGTGAGCACAGGATCACCCTTGGCTTTGATGTCTTTACATTTAAATAGCCTGAAGGTGCTCATTATCTTGGCTCACACGTAAAGATCGGTACTTGACTGAGGTACTGGAGGGCCGTAGGAACCCCCAAGACCATGTCAGTATGAGGCAACCCCTTTATGAGGGAGAAGGTGGAATGATGGGCACAAGCTAAATTTTAAGCAACTTTCTAAAGTGGTTTGAGAAAGGGGTGACATTAGATTCTGTTTTAAGGCAGGCCAAACTCTTAACTATTTTGTGTATTGGTACTGCATCTGATTTTCAAAAGTGATATCCCTTCAGTTTAGTTTTGCATCATATTGAAGTTCGCCAGTGATGTCCTGATTGTTCGGATTTCTTTTGAAAATATTGGAAATCCTCAATCACTTTGGCCATTTATCTGAAAACATTTTGAACTTAAACAGTACTTTGACCATCCTACCCTAATCATACACTTGTTTGCAACTCGCCTAATATGAAAAGGAATCACTGCATTCATGTGCTAGAAATCAATGACTTGTGATCTCTGTTTAAAGTATTTGTGGGTGATGCCTTTTAGTTTTGGTGCACATTGTCATAGTTATTTTATTCTGAGGTTTTTGAACTCTGATGCCTCTCAGCCAGCATTCAAGACCAAACATTGGATGCCATTCCTCATTGTATTTATGGGTTGATTTGCTGAGAGGCCCATTATTGACGTCACCATAACAGCTTCATGGGAAGCTTGAGAGCTGGAAGGGAGGGTTACTATGAAGGTGGGAAGTTGCATGAAGTTTTAACCATTTCTGCAGTTTGTACATTTTTTTTAAACAGAACTAGATGGGGGAATACTTTATGTTGAAAGTATTCTCTTTATCAAGAATATCAACCAATCTTTCTAGTTAACTTCTTTCAGGACAGTGAATGACTTAAATAGTGTGGAGAAAACTGCATATTTTTAATCAAGAAGCTAAGTTTGCACCAATGCATAATTATACAGTTCGTTAACTCTAAGGAAAATATACATTTTAAGGATAGAATTAAGGAAATGTGTTGGAATTTTTGAAAGTTTGTTTCTAATTTGGAATGCCAGTCAAGTAATAACTTCAAGTGCTGTTTAACTTCTGACAAAAAGAGCTTTGCAGTAGGGTTTTGAGTGTGTCTTAGCATAATTGTTCTGTACAGGATAAGTAACTTTTTTTCCTCCATTCACCTAAAATAGACTGTCAAAAAAGTAAAAGATGAAAAAAAGAAGAGTAATCTGGAAATATTTAAAGAAGAGCTTAAACAGTAAGTGTACTGTGAACTGAATATTAAATCATAGTTTCTTAAATGAATATAGCAATGGTTTCGTAGAAAAATAGAATTGAGTACTTATTACACATTATTCAGGATGGTGTCTTTTTTAACATCCCTACAGGATTCAGGAAGAGCGTGAAGAGAGACATAAAAATAAAAAAAAGATTAAAGATGGAAATTTAAGACCAAGTAGATTTGAACCCATGCCTGCTGAACTGGAACAACAGATAAATAGGCGTGTCTGTGAGCATTCATTTCACTATTTTGATTCACAGTAGACTGTTAATAGTACACATTGAACCATTGCTTTGCAGGCAAAGTGAATTTATTAATCCCTTGCTATGTTGTACAGATTTGAACTCTAGTCATCAAAAATGTTAGCTCCCTTTTACTTTTTTAATTTGTAGTACATGTTCACATGAAGGGAGTTAGAAGTGAGGTATTCTTGTTAAGTTAGGGAGTGAAATACCTTGTAATTTAAGGGACTTTAGCATTAAATTGTAACACCATCTAAAGACGAAGCGCATATTTATGTATTGCAAAAATACAAATTGCTAACATGAAATGCATTATTTTTACTTTGTATCTAGTGCTTGATGATACTCCAGGATCATATGATTCAGGGGATCCTCATACTACAAACTTGTATGTCGGAAACATAAACCCACAGGTATCTTCAAGCGTTTATTGTAGCTTGTCACATTTTAGCATACTTGACACTTGGGGTTCCATATTTTTTAATGAGACAGTTTTTTGGTAACAGATTTTTCTGTGCTTCTGTTAGATGGACGAAGAGATGCTTTGCAAGGAATTTGGCAAATTTGGCCCTTTGGCAAGCGTAAAAATCATGTGGCCTAGAACAGAGGAAGAGCGAGCTAGACTGCGAAACTGTGGCTTTGTTGCCTTCATGAATAGAAAACATGCAGATAAAGCCCTTAAATCTCTCAATGGTAAGTAGAACAAAGTAGAAGGCACATTTGTACAGAGTTAGATTGTGGGATATGGTATTCAGGAGTATTATCTGACACTGGGTGATCTTGGTCATCTCTTGCAAACCTGCCATCAGCTTCAAGGCTGTACCACGATGTGCAGCAGTTGACAAAGACTCCGTTTCATTTAAATGTAAACATTTCAGCATTTTTGTGTGAAGCCGATATTAATTTAGTTTCAAACTTTAGAGTACTTTTGTGAATTTGATAAGTTACAGTAGATAAATTATGGCCCAGAAATTGCCGGAGTGGGGCATGTTGCGGCGAGCACCGTGAATTGGGTTTTTTCCTCACCTTTCAGGTCATATTATTTTTGCGCTGCAAATTGTTGCAACTGGGAATTGATAACAGCGCGGCAA
The DNA here is from genome assembly GCA_030390025.1 of Squalus acanthias. NCBI lineage: Eukaryota > Metazoa > Chordata > Chondrichthyes > Squaliformes > Squalidae > Squalus > Squalus acanthias. The sequence goes on along the minus strand of CM059430.1, from coordinate 89,687,775 downwards.
GGTCAAGGGGCATCTGGGACTTCATGAACAACGGGTCCAATGGTCTATCTCCTTAGCCAATTAAATTTAAGGATAGAGAAAGAAACGGGGTTGACGGAGAAGGCAATAGGGTGAATTATAGTCAAATTAGATACAGATAAAGAAATAAACAGAGGGAAAGAAAGATTGGATTAAGAGAGAAAAAAAGACACAAAATTAAAGTAAGAAAAAAAAAGCTCTAGGAACAATTTACTACCTGCAAGAGTGAGACTCCGCAGTTTCAATTATTCCCTTTCTGGGCCTCCGAGATTGAGTTTCATGTCAGGACCACAAATCACATCATTAACAGGATCCTTACGACATGCAATACCAGCCCTAAATGTCACTCGTATTTACAGCACAAGTTCAGCAATTTCTTGACACTCATGGGGATGTTGATGTCGAGCTCCCGTTTTTGCAAGGCTAACAGCGGAGTGGCACAAATCGTCCAGCAATTTGTGGCGATTTGCAACTCATGGCGTATCTCTTCTTCACTGGGCTTTTTCTGCACTAATAATGGCAGGCACCATGAAGTCACCATTATTTTTCCATCAATTTCTGGGCCAATATGTTTTAGTTATAGGTAAAGATTTAGTGTTTATTTTTATGATGTCTTTAAAAAACAAACTACAAAATATTAACAAATTGCGGGACAGCTATTTAGATGTAGCTTTTTCGATGTAACTTTTTCGATGTAACTTAATTTGAAATTGTGTCCTTTTGAACGTTCATGGTTAGTACGTTTTAAATTAACTTGGTAGACTAATACTTAAAAGGGAAACCAAATTATCTGATGTGCTAAAGATCAGGTGTGGTGTCATGTTTACAGGGAAATTTATAATGGGTTATGAAATGAAGCTGGGTTGGGGGAAGGCAGTGCCCACCCCCCCATACCCTATATACATTCCACCAGCTATGATGGAATTGACTCTTCCTCCTCCTCCATCGGGTTTACCTTTTAATGCACAGCCTAGAGCGAGGCTGAGGAACCCCGATTTGCCACTGCCACCATCAAAATCCAAGGAGGAATTTGAGAAGGTAAAAAGATGTGAATGATTTCTGTGCATGCTAGAGAATCAAAAATTAAATGTGCATATAAAAATATTACTGTAGGTCTAGTGTTGTAAGTCTTCATTTGTTTAAATGTTTGAAGGTTGACTTCCATTACTCGTTCTTTAAATTTTGTTTTTTGTAGATATAAATTGCAATAAATTTTGAGGCTCTTGCAAGTAGCATCTGGTCACTATGTGAGATGTCAAAGTATATAGAAATACATCTGGAGCTGGTGTTATTTACTCACGTGTCTTTGGGACTTGGCGTCAACAGTTCAATTCAACCCAAAATTGACACCTCTAATATGGAATGAATATAGATTCTTTTTTTCCGAACAAGCTGGAATGTACTGCACTTTATCAGTTTGTCTTTGTGGTATTTTGAAGGCAGTGTCATTTAACAACCAGTTTAAGTAGAGTTGGGAACCTTAGTTATGAAAAAAATGATTTGTGCTGTCCATTTTGATCTGCAAATAATAGGAATGAAACATTTCAGGCGTGCACTACATTCTATTGGTCCTTCATAATAACTTTAGTTTCCCAAAATAGGGGATCAGTCAACAGTTTGAAATCACAATGATCACAACCTACCTCTAGTGTCTATCTAATATATTATACATATATTAAAACATTTGTCACACCAGCATTGTCTGCTCTACAAAAAGTACTTGACTCAAATATCCTTAGAGCTACTCAAAAAAGCAGCTCTGCTTCACTATCTTGGAGTACATCTTAAACATTTTTTTCACATCCTTTCAGCATGTTCCTGCTGTTTTTATTTATTGCTAGTTGGCCTTCACTATTAGCGTGTCATAGGTAACACTCAAGCTATATAATTCTGATCAAGCCACTATTATTACATAGAATTTTACAGCACAGAAACAGGCCATTCGGCCCAACACATCTGTGTCAGTGTTTATGCTCCACACAAGCCTCCTCCCACCTTACTTCATCTCAGCCTATCAACATATCCTTCTAGTCTTTTCTCCCTCGTGTGTTTATCTAGCTTCCCCTTAAATGCATCTATGCTATTTGCATCAACAACTTCCTTATTGGATTTATTAATGACTATTTTATATTTATGGCCCCTAGTTTTGGACTGCTCCACAAGTGGAAACATCTTCTCTACGTCTACCCTATTAAACCCCTCATAATTTTAAAGACCTCTATCAGGTCACCTCTCGGTCTTTTTTCTAAATTAAAGAGTCCTCGTCTTTCCTGATAGTTGTACCTTTTTAGTTGTAGTATCATCCTTGTAAATCTTTTTTGCACTTTCTCTAGTGCTTCTATATCCTTTTTGTAATATGGTGACCAGAACTGTGCACAGTACTCTAAATGTGCTGTTTTAAGTTTCTCAGATGCTAACTAAATGCCCTAATCACTGTTTAAAAACAAACTCTTTAAATTTTCTTACTGTCTAAATCGAAGTCTGTATTTTAGTGATCAACTTTCACTCTATATGTAGAATTTAAATATATTCTAAGAGGTGCCTTATGCAGTGTAAATATGTTTGTTTACAATTAGTAAAATAAAGATTAATTCCCATGTTGAAGACACACAACTTTTTCTCAACTCTAGCCTTTTTGATTGATACTGATCTTGGTTGTCTGTTGCACTAGTAATTCAGTTACAGATTCAACCAAACGTATCACATACAGAACATCCAGAACCAATTGTTTTCAGCTCATTGTGTCCCAATAATAGGTGGTCATGATCTTGTACTGTTGTTGCACAGTGGACTTATTTAAAATGTTAGTTTTTTTGCTTTATTTTGGAGTGCAGGCATGCTATTGCCCACCTCCAAAGTCTTGAGATGTTGTAAAATAACTGGGTAACCTCAGTACTGCAGGATATCATTAATTATAACCTCTGCAATACTGTTGCTTTTATCCAAGTTAAAACAGAACTTGTGCTTTTAAACTCGGGTTTTAAGAATTGACTTTCTGATTCCCACAACACCAAAATTATTATATTTTGCATTTTGTGATACTCTGCATACAGCCATGTAGTGATATTTTAGACTATTTCTGTACTGCGGCCCAGCAACTGATGATTGAACCCAGCAGTACTCCCTAGAGTAGTGTGTGCTACAGAACAATCAAAGGAGAGCAAACTTTAATCAAAATCCAGATGTATAGATTTTATATGTTAGGCCAAATGCCCTGGTGAGTAAGCTGCTTTGGAGTATTTAGTGCTTTACGTCTGTTTTTGTAATTTTTTTTTGTTTTCTGATTAAACGCCAGCTAAACATAGCATTAAAATATCAACTGTTGCTTTTGTTTTGTTCTTGATGCTGTATGTCCTGCAGTGTTTCACCAGCCAATACTCACATTCTTTATATTTTTACTATTTGATGTGACTTCATGTGCAGACTCTGTCCGAAGCCGTAGTCAAAGTGGTTATCCCAACAGAAAGGTACACTTTCAGTTCATTCTTACTACTACTGCTACTACGACTAAGCAGCCTATTTGCGACAAGACGTTCAGTAGACAAAAGGATTTTTTTCCACACATGCTTACGTGCCTTAAAGGATGGGCCCCATTTCTGCGAGCAACCATATAGTTCTAGAAATATTCCGTTAACTCCACTTTCAGATCATGAATTATCAATAATTAGCCCGAGGAATGGCTTAAAATAAAGTGACCCATTAACTAGAGTTAACTATTCCTTCTATATTGAAATAATGCTTTCATTAATTATAACTAGAAGTTTGTGGAGGCTTTTTTAAACTAATTTTGGCAGAGAGGTCTTTTTTACTTTGTTACTAAAATATTGTTGAAGTGTTGACTTATACTTTGCTGTTGCTGAGTAATTAACTTGGTTCAGCTTGTGCTGTGATGTCTTGCTCAGAGGAATGGGGACTCTTGGTACGTAATAGCTTAAAACAACCAGAAAAATAGATTCGTGGATAGAGTGTGCCTTAGTCACAGCGCAATGAACGGACCCGAGGAACAGGGGACTGAAGTGGCGGCCTGCTGGTGCCTCAGGACGCTGAACTGAGTGGAGCCTGATGCTGGTTTTCACTGTTCCGTGCGAATATCCAGGGCTTCGTGGGATAACAAGGATGCGCAACCACGGTTTGAGCCTGTTAGCTCCTCACTCTTTGGTAGTTTTTACTATTAGTAATCAACTCGGCCACATGAATTATGGACACTTGGTACTTTCAGGTAATGCTTACACTGCAAATAGCAACTTCTATACTTGTGTGTACCAGCTACAATGGATTTGTGAAACCAACTTATAACATTGATTTGTTATTTTCAGATTTTTTTGTAACACATTCTAAAAATCTTGTGGATATTAGAACATGGTTGTGTTTTAACAATTTTGTTTTAAAGCTGCAATATACGTCAGCAAAACACTAAGAACTACACTAGTGGAGTATTTTGTCATAATGGCATGTACCAGAATTAAAATGCAATCAAAGTTAGTGCATCCATCCATTGCCTTTATGTTCCTTGAAGCACATCATGTCTATAATGACTTGTAACTGTTGTAAAACAACTTGGTGGTTATTGAAGTTGGAACATTTAGCAGCAAATATCAGAAAGGATTGACTAAATTGAGGCTTCCAGTGTGCAAGTGTATCAATATTTTCAAATACTGCATTTCACTTCTTTGCAATTGCACCTCAACAGCAATTCAAATTAGCTTAGTGCCAAACAAGGTCCTGTTGTATATTGTGGCTTTAAAAGGTTAAATATTGAGCTATAAATGCTAATTTGGTATTGATATTTGTCATTGCTCCTGAATTTTGTACACCGTACCATTTCTTTTTTTTTTGATATAAATAAAGTGGAAGTAAGTACAACTGTAGGAAAATGTACCATCCAAAACCTTGGTAATATATACGTATGCTAGAAAAATAATTAGCTTATACTTATGGGGAGGGGGGATTGGGTGGTGCAGTGGGTTAGACACTTGCCTTTCATCATAAGAGACCTGGGTTCAGATCTGGTCCAGTCTCTTCTGTCTGCTAGGTGTAAAATAGATCTGTGAAATAAGTTTGGGCATTCTCAATCCATTTCCCAGTGGGCATGGGACTGGAGCAGAAAACTGGCAATCTCACTCGAGAGGCCACAGGATGGTTGTTGTGGGAAATGGAAAAATGTCACACAAGTGCATTAGGGGGTGCTTTTGAGGTTGGGGCTGAGGCTCATCGTTGGAGCAGAGTAGAGGGAGCTTTACTCCACATCTAACTGCCCAGAATGGAAAAGTGTTCCATTCTCCAGCACTAACATCCTTCACACTGATGAGTACAAAATTCGCACAAACTGTTTTTTTTTTAAAGTTTAAACTTTTAAATGCAATTGCAAGAATATTGCCTGTAGTAGCTGATAGTAGTAAGTAATGCAGTAAAAAATATAGTCGGTTGTAGATGTGGAAATTTTCTGTTGGATTGGAGATCTGCTTTATATATTTTGAAACACTGCACCAATTGTTTTAAGATTGTGGATTACACTGAGAAAGGGGACAGCATCAACTTCGAAGCTTGTCTTATTTCTGTTGATTCAAATGCTATAATGGCTTTCACTTTTGAAAGTACTTCTGTCATTTGCTAGTATTTAAAATATGTTTAACTGGGTATTTTTGAACAATTTTTAATTTTCTTTTGTTCTGTTAGGAACCTATTGTGCCTAATTCATCGAATGATCGAATTTGTGGTGCGTGAGGGACCAATTTTTGAAGCTGTAATTATGAATCGAGAAATTAATAATCCCCAGTTTAGGTAAAAAATTAATAACCTAGTGATGGTTTTAATCATCTTTTCTATTAATGTAGTGACATGATGTGACTATTTTTCTCATCAACTCCTTTACCAGATTCCTATTTGAGAACAAGAACCCAGCGCACATATACTATAGATGGAAGCTGTTTTCTATTCTGCAGGTAAATTAAAGTTACAAATATTTCAATTAGTTTGTTCTTTTTAATAGCAATAGCCTCCCTTGTTTTGGTGTTGGCGTGCCTGTTTAACAGTTGGTTAACCTTATTTACTGTTTTAATTTTCTTCAGCTGAAGATGTTACATTCAGGGAAAATAACAATACACTCAATGTCTTACTGCTATATTCGAATATAATAAAGTCAAGGGTTGTAGCTAAACTATTTAATTTGCTCCAGAATTTCTATAAGTACTGCCCAATTACTTTATTGTCTGAGAAATATTGATCCAAACTAAGATACAGTTTTGAAATCCAAGTTGCTTATGCTGTTTCTGTACACTTAGGGTGATTCTCCTACTAAATGGCGAACAGAGGATTTCCGAATATTTAAATGTGGTTCAGTGTGGCATCCTCCACCTATGAATCCCTATTTGCAAGGTATGCCAGAGGACGGAGAAGTGGAAGTGCCTGTTGAACAAGAGGAACCAGTGAAGAAGGGGCAACTGAAGGATGAGTGAGTGCTACTGTCTTTATAAGATGATGATTGTGAATTTCTGCTTAACTGCCTGCAGAAATCTGTAAATATCTGTTGTAGGAATCTCTAAATGACTATTATATAACTGCCTGCAGGAATCTCTATATAACTGCCTGCAGGAATCTCTATATAACTGCCTGCAGGAATCTCTATATAACTGCCTGCAGGAATCTCTATATAACTGCCTGCAGGAATCTCTATATAACTGCCTGCAGGAATCCCTAAATGTATTAATCCAAACAAATACCACATAAGGTTGCACATTTTAAGCATAAGTGAGTTGCACCCATATCTACCTTACGCTCAAGTAGTCATGATCTTTTACGCTAGTTCAACAGTCTTTTCGTCTGAACCAGTCCCTGCCCACAATACTGGCCATGCACCCAGGTTGGAATGGCCGGTTTCTGTCGATTGCACGCGATTGGGGGGTTCATTGCATTGCACCTAGCTTCTCGGGCACATAGACACCCTTGGTCACATTAATCCAGTGTTAATCACCTGACCAGCAGTCAGTTGAAGCCACAGGTCTGCCCTGCTGCTGCAGAAATCATCAATTGGTTTAAACAGAGAGAAAAGTGCTGCTTCCCTTGTGGTCTGAAGGGGAATTTTTTCCCCTTACCTTTTATACTACTCCACCCTAGCATCTTGAGGCCCCCTTGGCCCTGTTCCAGTCACGAATCATTTATGTTTGATTACGCCGATTGATTGTGCTGATTCATGGGAGATTTTATGTTTGGACATATGCTAATGAGTTTTCATGGAAACTTGGCCATAACTTCACCTCGGCAAAACTAGCTCAGTGTTGAGCGCATTCTGGGCGCAATTTGCTGATTGCACCCCTAGCGAACCTCCGGGCCCATGACTTTTTGCTGGAGTTCAGTTCCGTAGGTGTCAGTTGACTGGTAATACTTTGCAAAAGCACTATTGTTGACGTGTGAACCTCGATGGTTATGTTAGCAGACTGTTTGGCCATGGAGATTATCAGAATTGAGCCAGATCCCGTCCTTGCTCATTTCCCCTCACATTTGCTTCCAGCAGGAGTTGCTGGATAGTAATTGGGAATGGGATTTCTGGTTAATTTTCTCCTTCCTAACCTAGAAATGCTGAGACCCACTGTAGCACCCTTGTCACTTTTGTTGTTTCGTATGATGGGAAATGCTTATAATGGAATGTATAGTTTGGCTATCCGTTCGATGACCTGAGATGCCGAGTGGAGAAATGAGGTGCCTCCTGCAACAGATCTCAGTGGACAGGTTGATGTGATATGCTCCATGGTCTGGGACTCATGGCTGCAGTTGCACGTCGGGTCATTCCTCACCTTCCACTTGTGGAGCAGGTGGCTGCATCGTCCATGTCCTGTGTGGATTGGGTTGAGCGCTGTCCACTGTCTTCGAGGGAGGTCGAAGCCAAGGACCTCTAATTTTGGGTCAGTGATGAGGTGTTAGTTCTTTTTGTTGCATGCATCCCACGATTCCGTCCATCTGGATAGAAGGTCGATACCAGCTGCATGAATATTGGCTGCTGTTTCCCAGAATGGCCAGTGCAATTTTAAGCGCCTTCGTGGTGGGTTTTTCAAGTCTTCATGAATGGGAAGGATGATTTTTTTCCATCTCGCGGAGCACGGTGACGTCGTGGTAAATGGCAGGCAGGGCAATGTGGGATAGCACCAGGAGCCATTCAGTTGGAGTGGACTTGAGCTTCCCTGACACCGTCCTCATGCGTGGTGTTTAGCTGCGCGTCCACAATTTTTGTATGGCGGCTGCAGGACCATGAGGCAGAGCAGTATTCTGCAGCAGAGTAGCCTAGGGCCACTGTTGTGGTGTGAAGTGTTGTGACTGTGCTCCCTCATGACATTACAGCGAGTTTCTGGAACAGGTTCACCCTGGTTTTACTTTTTGGCTGGTGTTGGTGGTCTCCCTGTGTGTGCTAGTTCACTGAAAACTTGCCAGCTAATGTCATCAAGAAGACATCCGAACGCCCGAAAGCGACCTCTCGGCCAGAAAAGCATGAAAGCACCCTTGTCACTGCCCCAGCTGTGATTGAATCTGGCATTGTCCTGGTCTTTATGGCTCACCAACTCTCTGGATAAACAGTCATCGTGGGAACTGGAAACCATGGCCAGATTTTGCGTTTGTAATGGCGAAACTGTCAGCGTTCACCATCATTACCCTGTGAAACTGACAGCAACTTCTGGCGTCCGCACGTGTGCAGTTAAACGCAGAAATCCAGAAGTTGCTGTCAGTGATTCTCTGCTCCTCAACAGGGCCGCTGTTGAAGACCCCGCAGATGGCAATCTTTTTGAAATCACTGAACTGACAAGAACTTCAGCTTTTATGCTCTAATATCACTGTTAAACCACCCCCCCCCCCCCCCCACCCCAAAATGTTAAACCTTGTTCAGTGAGGTGTAACTGGGTTTTTAATGGCATACTAAGTCATAATTGCTGCTGAACAACCTCTCTGGCCCGGAAAAACTAATTTTATAGTTGTGGGATGTCAATTTTTTCCATTGTTAAAAATTCCATATCTTTTAATGTATTGAAATTATTGTTTTTTTCTTCAAAGTTTGATATTTCAGCTACCTTAATTCCATGTGTATGTCCCCATCTTTATTTCGCGCTCGTAAAATTTATTAAAAATGAAGGATAATCACAGTATTTTACTTCCTGGTTTGCTGTCTGTGAGAATTCTTCAATGTGATTGGCTGCTTAGCCTGCTTGATGACATCACTGTTGCTGGACGCTGGAGATCCTCTAGACTTGGCGCCAGAATCAAATTAACGTCGGGAAAGGTGAAATCGACGCCACAGAGATTGCTAGATCTTTGTGGGCAGCTTTTTTCGAGGTCAGCGGCGAGTACCATCACTTCGCTGCTGACTGCAAAATCTGGGCCCATGTATTCAACAGTGTGTTTAGAATGATACAGCTATGATAGACAAAATTTCAGCACACTTTCTTCACTTAAAGGAGAAAGCATAGTGGAAAATATTCGGCCCTTGTATCTCATAGTTTAGATTTTCAAGCAATCTTCTGTCGTCAGTCTCGCAGTGAATGGGTGCTTCACTCTTAATAGTAACATTAACATTGCAGGATTTTGTGGAAGGGTATCTGCAAGAAACACTGGAATTCAGCATTGTTCTTTCATATTCATTTTATCATTGTCTTGGATTCATTTTATCATTGTCTTGTATAAAAGTTATTACAATGGGCTGCACTGACTCAATAAAAACCTTTTTCATCACAAAATAACCATAGCAAGTAAAAAGATTTTTTTTAAATTGAGTTTCTATGTTGCACACCTAACTGACAAAATCAGAAATCTACCCTATTTAAGGTCTATGTTTATACTACATATATATTTTATATAAAGATCTGGAAGACTTGGTGTGTTTAGGCCACTTTAACGTGTTTACTGCAGACAGAATACACATTGTATCCCGCGCTGGAATACAGCCACAGTAAACTTATGAAGAAACAAGACAAAAATGGCAGACGTTAAATGGAAGGTGGTCCATGGGGAAGTGCTCCCCTGGGTCTGTGCGAACAGGTTGCCTTCCTTGTCCTGACAATCAATTAAAGTAAAGCTGCTTGGACCCAGGTTTAAATATATCTGTTCCCAGCATCTATTGTAAGGTCCAGAAAACTATTACTTTAACCTGCTATCTTGTTCAATTGTGTTTTTTTTTAATTTGTTCTTGGGATGCAGATGGCCCTGGCAAGGCAGCATTTATTGCCCATCCTTAGTTGCCCAGAGGGCATTAAGAGTCAACCATAGTCATGTGTAGGGCAGACCAGGTAGGGATGGTGGGTTCCTTTCCCTGAAGGACATTAGTGAACCAATTGGGTTTTTACAACAGTCCAGCAGATTTTGTGGTTATTTTCTGGTGTCCACCACAAATGACCAGGTTATTGAATTCAATTTAACAATTTGCCATGATGGGATTTGAGCTCCTCACCTCTGATTTTCTCTTTCAGTACCATAACCTCTAGGCTAGCATCTGATACTCATCCAACAATCACCTGTTGGTTTGCTGAGATCAAAGAGATAGTAGAGGAAGTAGAATCTCGGCTCTCTAGTTATTTCTGTTCGACTGTACTGCGGACTGTGTAGCAATGTGCCATGGACTCAACCTAACATAAAAGATTTATGCTATGGACATTGGTCCAGCTCAGTGTTATTAGGAGAGTCAGTGAAGTGTCGCTTTTATTATTTTGCGAAATCAGGAGTTGAACGTTAAAAATTATAATTGTGTGTAATTTGCTGTATTAATCTTTTGTTACTGTTTTCACTTTCCCTTAAATTACTGATTCGTAGATTATAGCCTAAGTCACTCAGTGATTAATCTTCCATTATCTGAAGCACATGAGAGGGCTGGTACCATTTCTAGTGAGCAAATTCAGTAACTGGTGTTAGTTTGACCCTGGATAATGCTACAGTATCGGATATTTTGGCCAAGATTTTGCTGGAGCAGGGCATCTCGCGGTGTGACCCGTTAGTTAGACTTGCAATTGCATGTTTTGATTTAAGAAATTTTTGCCCATAAAGTTACTGGAAGTGCGAGCTGATAATGGTGCGGCAAGGGCGACGGGGCATCTGGGAACAGTGTATCTCCTTAACCAATGAGATTTAAAGATTGAGAAATAAACTGAGGAAGGACTGAGAAGGAGGGTGAATTAGAGTGGGTGAATTCAGTGTCAAATCAGGTACAGAAAAAGAAATAGTGAGCGAAAGAAATATTGGATTACAAGAGAGAGGGGAAAAAAAGACACTAAGTAAGAATTAAAAAAAAAATTAAATTTGACTTTTTTTAAATCTCCTAAAACCATTCACAGCCTGAAAGAATGAGACTCCACACTTATAATTGTTTATTTACTAGGACAGAGTGATTAATTGACAGTTATCACGCCCGTAAAAGGGTACATAACGCTGCTAATTATTAGACTTAGCTTTCTGTGGTGAGTTTATTGGACAATTAATATGCAAATGCAGCAACTTCATTAAATCACAGGAAGGTTAAGCGCAAGATGTCATTTTCATGAAGCTAACGGCGGAATGGCGCAAATCGGTCAGCAACTTGTGGCAATTCGCTATTCACTGGGTATTCCATCCACGCCACAAGGTGCTGGCTGATTTGCACATTAATTGCGGCGTGTGTCATTCAGACGGCGTTATTTTTTTCAGCAAAATCTGGCCCTATATGTTTAAGCTCATACTTCAGTTCATAGGGAGCAAGCGTTCACTTTCACTGAGCAGAAGAGAACTATTGGGTGCAACCTGAAAATTTAACAGTGAAATTCCAAAAATATTAGAGCCCCATCTGAGATAATTCTGAGGTTAAATCCTACTTAATAGTAAAGGTTGTCGATACGTAAATTGAATTTCATTTGCTGAAATGTAAAATATCCTGATCATTGCTATTTTTACATCATTGTTCCAGATTATGGTTATTTAAGGCCGAATCCCTTTTATCTTCTGCTTTTACTATAATAAGTTAAACATTATCATTGTAGATTCCACTACAGCAAGCCAGGGATTTATTTAATGCAGTGACTGCATTTAAAAAAAAATATTTGGAAGGGAGAATTCTGAGCGTTATTTGTATTTTTTTGTTAAATTTCAAGTCAAGATGCAGACATGTTCAAGTACAAGTTGTAATGTGTAGCTAACACACTATATAACTTGCAGGCAAAGAGATAAATTGGAGAATATCTTGAGAGGCTTGGCCCCTCATCGAAACGATATCGGAGATGCTATGGTCTTCTGTTTGAATAATGCAGAGGCTGCTGAGGAAATAGTGGATTGCATTGCAGAATCACTGTCTATTTTACAAACTCCTCTGCAGAAAAAGGTAAGCTTTGAAAAAGTGAAGTATTTTGTGTACACGTGTTAAAATATGTAATCATTTGGTTATTGTTTAATGCAGATTTTGTCTACCATCAACTGTATAACATGAAATATTATCAAGTTTAATTGTATTTTACGCTGCAGTTAAAGTAGTCTTCAGCAAGATTAATATAATTTAAATAATTTTATACATTGGTTTAGTAATTTAGGGCAGTGCTCAAATTTGACTGACATTTGCACCTGTTACCTAGGAACTGCTGATTGTAAGATGGCTTTTGAAAGTAGAAAGCTGGCACCATTCACTAATGCTTTATATTTACTTTTCATTGCAGATAGCAAGGCTGTACTTGGTGTCTGACATTCTGTATAATTCCTGCGCTAAAGTAGCCAATGCATCTTATTATAGGAAATAGTAAGTTTCGTCCCCTTTTGTTGTAAATCTTTTAAAACATTTTTGGAAAGACATTGCTTCTGTAATTTGAAGTGTTTTATTATTTTAACAGTTTTGAAACCAAGCTCCCTCAGATATTTACTGATATGCATGAAGCCCATAAAGTGATTCAAGCGAGACTTCAAGCAGAGCAGTTCAAGGTACGATTTTGGAGCAATCAGAAGTTTCAAGTTGAAGGAAAGTATGGGGAAGTTCTCCTTCAAAGCATTGCCCCCTTTTCATAGAACAAAATAATACTTTTGTCTCAATTTCATTATGTTTTTAAAAAACAATAATTTTCATGCCATCACAAAGAAACTTCAGTTTGCAATTTGGCTGTGGTGATTTAAATTTCAAGGAACAGCTCCATTACAAACAGCGACAACATGACTTCAGACTACCCTGAGAGCTGCTCTGGAGTCGGATGGCCTGGGGTTCGCTTTTTAGGGCAGATCTGCTCAGCAGCAGCCCTCAGACCAGTTTGAATCGCACTGCCCGTTGATTCTAATGGAGCAGCACAAGGACGCTCTTTGCAATTGACACTCCCGGAGTGCCCAAGCAGGGTAGGAAACTCCACTGGAGAGTCTCCAAATTAACTTTAAAAAAAACAAAACTGAGAGAAATTTCAGCTAAGAATATTCTATTGAGCACTACATTAAACAAAATGTACCCCTCCCGCCCAGGCTCACCTGTCACTTTGAGACCATTTATCAAGCAGTATAGGACCAGTTTACATAAAGTCTCAGTAGTTTTTCTTTGATGTATTATAATTCATTAATTTAATGTCTAGGTGCAAATAGTTGTATTATGTGTACCTAATTTTCTTCATGCTAGCTGCTGCTTACATTTATATATCCTTATTCCTCCTCTTGGCACTCGCCAAAGATGACAGTCGTGGGGAATAAAATATTTTCCCACTGCTTGGCATATATTGTCAGGATTGAGCACTTTGAGATTAGGCATAGCACATGCAGGGTGCTGAATTAAGATTCCTCTAATCTGCTTCAACCCCAACTGTAGCAGAGTATTCCCTTGTTGCACCAGTATTAGGTATTTTTTCCCCAAGTTCCCACACCAGCCAGCATTATGGTATCTTAGAGCAAGAGTAGTGCCAAATTACAGCAGCTTCATGAGCCATTAGAAACTGGGTTGTGAGTGCCCAAATTGAATTCACTTGGTATCCTTGCAGATAGCAGCGAGGGAAGATTTTTTTTTAACCATTGTTTTACCAATTTTCTGCCTCCTGCTCTCCTGGCAGCATCGACTTCAGCTGGCGTACGGATCCATGAGTACCGATTGTCCTCTGGTAGCTCACCACATGGCTTTTTTATACATAAACCTAAGCAGTGAGCATTGACAGGTTATTCGACAGTGAGTGGCATCACAGATGAGCCTGATCCTGCCCTCGCCTCGTGTATGAACACATGGACTTGACAACAATGCTCACTGAAGAGAGATCCAGAGTAGGAACCCTGATTAATTTTCCTTCTCCCTAGCCTAGCGGTGTCAAGGCCATTTGTAGCAACCCCTTACTTTCACCCTGGCTGTGATCTAATAACTCTGCACAAACTGGGAATCAAGCCTGGGACCTTCTGGTCTGTATGGCCCAGTTACAAGCAGATTTTATTAACTGAGCTATCTGACGAGCAGAGGCACCAAGAGGAGATATTAATTAATAATAAAAACAGAAAATGCTGGAAATACTCAGCAGGTCAGGCAGCATCTGTAAAGAGAGAAACAGAGTTAACGTTTCAGGTCGATGACCTTTCGTCAGATTGCTTGGTTGGATTCACGTCCAGGTTTGAGAGGTGAAATAACCATGCACTAATTCTCTATGCCATCTGCCATGTCTGCACTGCTTTTTAAAACATTTGCATTCTTCATTATTTTTGGGATTTTAATTTGTCACAATTATTACATTAATGGTGCAGTTATGGCACAGTATTGGTTTTAATTTCATGGTCTGTTTCCATTGAGAAGAACAGCAACTGTTGTTTTTTTCTTCTTGCTGTATTTCTGATTTTCCTTTTAAGTTGGTTTACTTGTCCTACTATAATAGTGATGGCCTGGGCAGCGTGCTCTTTGGCTGTGATGCTTTATATAGTACTTGTTTCTGTACAGATGAGCTGTAACATGTACTTTTCATGCATGCATACTTTAACAATTCTCGGAATTAAAAGAATGTTCAAGACGAGAAACTGATTTCACTGAACCCATGGCATATTTAAAATTATAATTGTGCTTTGTTTTGTTTATGTTTAGCAAAAGATAATGTCATGTTTTAGAGCATGGGAAGACTGGGCTGTTTATCCGGAGCCTTTCCTCATTAGGCTGCAGAATATATTCCTTGGACTAATGAAATTGGACGACGATGCATCAGAAAGACCTGTAGTATGTACTGGTATTACTTAAATTATTTTTTTAATGTTAGTAGACGGCGAGTTAAAATTTTTTTTTGTTTTCTCTCCTCTTCGAAGTTCTGGAGATATCAGCTGCTGTCACAAGTGGTTGTTCTTTAGGTATAACTTCAGATAGTGATGGTTGGTTGTTATGGCACAGCAACTAAGCCCAATATTGTCTCCAAGGACACTGAAGGCAATTGTAACACCCTTCCTGAGCCTGAGCTATGATCAGCTAACTCAACAGTGAATGGTAGATTCCTTTTTGCAAGTAACTGAAGTCAGGTGTTGATTTGATAGCTTATTTGGCTTTGTTGTCGTGCTTTCTATGATGGGAAAAGCTTGGTGAGATTCAGTTAGTAAAAAAAATACTGAAACTCTAACCAAGATGATAGTTTGGAATATAAAGTAAGTTAGTTATGAGAAAATGCCATTTGGCTCACTGAAGCGCATCTCTCTAGTATGTTATCTCTCCCACTGTGACATCTATTTGTATTTTCAATTTTCCAGTATTTTTACCTCTATTACCTTACTTGGTAAATTATTCTACAAGTTGATGGCTGCTAAGTAAAGATGTTTTCCTGATACTTGTCCGAAATTTACTTTTCACTAATTTCCATTTATGTCCTCTGGTTCTATTTCCTGTTTTCTTGGTGTATTTTGGTTTTGATATACATTAATGACTATGGGAGCGATCTTGCCAGCCCTGGGGAGGCGGGTATGGATGCGGGACTGCTGGGAAAATGGCAGAATTTGGGGGCGGGTGCCCAACCCGCCTCCATGCCATCTTCCCGGGAGGCGGGTACGCGTCCTGCGCCGGGTCCCGTCTCCTTGGAGGCGGGAAGGGATTAAAGCCTATTAACTGCCTGTTAACAGGTAGAAAATAGGATTATCCCCTTTTTGCCCTCAAATGCGGGCTTCCCGAAGGCTCCGAAACCCGCCAAGTCAACGAGACGAGTAGGGGGTCGGAGGGGGGTGCAAAAGTGTGCTGTGAAGGTAAGTGATGGGTGCAAGAGTGGAGAGGTGAGTATCTGAGGTAAGTGCAAAGTGTTAGTAAAAGTGTACTTACCTTTGTTTCTTCCTGCAGGCTTCAGTCGGTGCGTATGCGGAGAGTCTTGGACCTCCGCGTTGGAGATGACAGATGGCCATTGCATTCTCCAATGCAACAACCATCTCATTTCTGCAAAAGAAAGAAATTTGATGAGGTCTTGAATTCAAGACCTCATCAAACTACAGAGAATGTCAGTGTTTGACAGCTTCACAGAGCTGTCAAACGATGACAATTCATCTGTCAAAAAATTTTGACAGATGAAACGTCATACGTTGACGTTCTCTGCAACCGGCTTTCCCTTAATTGGCCTGCTAAGCCCGCTGGGCGGGCTTAAAAAGGTCAATCAAGGGAAAATAGCGTGGGTTGGCCAGAAGTTGTTGGAGGTGGGACTGAAACCCGACAAGTGGGAGTCCCGCCTCCAAAAGCTCCCCATTGACAAAATCACCCCCTTGGACTTTGGGGGTACAGGGCACAATTTCAAAATTTGCAGATGACACAAAACTTGGAAGTGTAGTAAACAGTGAGGAAGATAGTAATAGACTTCAAGAGGACACAGACAGGCTGGTGAAATGGGCAGACACATGGCAGATGAAATTCAATGCAGAGAAGTGTGAGGTGATACATTTTGGTAGGAAGAATGAGGTGAGACCATACACACTAAATGATGCAATTTTAAAGGGGGCACAAGAACAGAGGGACTTGGGGGTGCTTGTGCACAAATCCTTGAAGGTGGCAGGACAGGTTAACAAAGCAGTTAAAGCATATGGGATCCTGGGCTTTTTAAATCGAGGCATAGAGTACAAAAGCCAGGAAGTTATGCTAAACCTATATAAAATACTAGTTCGACCCCAGCTGGAGGATTGTGTCCAATGCTGGGCACCACACTTTAGGAAGCACGTGAAGGCTTTGGAGAGGGTAGAGAAGAGATTTACTAGAACGGTTCCAGGGATGAAGGATTACAGTTACATGGATAGACTAGAGAAGCTGGGGTTGTTCTCCTTGGGGCTAAGAGGAGATTTGATAGAGGTTTAGATAAAGTAAATAAAGAGAAATTATTTCCAGTGGCTGAAGGGTCGATAACGAGAGGGCACAGATTTAAGATGATTGGCAAAAGAACCAGAGGCGACATGAGGAAAAACTTGTTTACGCAATGAGTGGTTAGGGTTTGGAATGCACTGCCTGATAGGGTGGTGGATATAGAGTCAATAGTAGCCTTCGAAAGGGAATTGGATAAATACTTGAAGGAGAAAAAATTGCAGGGATATGGGGAGAGAGCGGGGGAGTGGAACTGACTGGAGTGCAGACTCGATGGGCTGAATGGCCTCCTTCTGTGCTGTACTATTCTATGATTCCAACAGAGCCTTGAGTCTTGTCGTGCATCTGCCACACCTTGAATTGCCATGTATGAAATCATCACAACTTCACACTTTTCCTCTGCATTACTTCAGCACTATGTAACCATTCATAACCCTGCCACCCCATCTGTAGCCCTAGACCAATGCCCAATGCTCCCAGAACCTAGCACCCTATCCACTACTCCTAAACCCCACCATCCACCACCTATTACCCCCAGATCCCCAACACACCACACTCATTGCCACACCCTGCAACTCCAATTCCACTGTTCCCACCCTGTCGGATTACCCACCAAGTACTCCCACATCCAGCAATCCCCTCCCAATGCTCCTACATCCTGCCACCACCATCCCAGTGATTCCGCACCAAGACTAACCTCCCACCGCCACACACTCTAGTGCCCCACCACCACTTTCATATTCCTAGACCTAAGGGCCCCTCAGTTCCCAACACTTTTCTACTGCTCCCACTCCCATCACCCTCCTCCCACAGTTCCCAGAACCTGTAACCATTCTCCCAATGCTACCAAACCACATGATCCCACTAAGTGCTTGTACACATTAACCAACCAGGAACATATTCTCTGCTACCAACATACTAATCCTGAACTTTTAAACAAAGGTAATACATAAAACTGAGTAAATAACTACACCTGTAATAGTCAAAGCCACTGATTTAGAATGTCTATGAATGTAATACAGTTATGTAATTTCAACCCCAAAATACTGCTAAATTTCCCATTATACTTTAATAAAAACACAATTTCACTTCTTCAGTTGCATAAATCAGTGGCAATCAATCTCTATCAATTAGTCTACAACAGACCCAGACATGACACGAGGAAACCCCACCCCAGTGGTGGAAAGCTTTGGGAACCATAGGTCCAAAGTCATCTGTTCCTCCCAAGCATACTACACTTGCAACATGTAATGTCTCAAATTACTTGAATATTGTATCCCAAAATGTTATTTTCTGAACAAAATCTAATTTGCATTTGAACGAATCAATACTAACTGCTTCCACCATCTCTCTAGTTCTTCTAAAACAGTGTGTCCTCTGACTTAGTGTAAGCAGCACCTGGGATATTCACGTGTGTGATGTTTATCGGTGTTAAATTTTCATTGTTAAGTTTGTGTTCCTATAATATGTTTTTATTCAGGTGCATGACGATGTGGATGGTGCACCGATTGATAGTGACCACATTGCTCCATTAGATGATGTTGATGGATTGCCAATTGATGGAATCCCACTAGATGGAGCGCCTTTAGACGATATTGATGGGATTCCTTTGAAATCAGTTGAGGATGACCTTGATGGCATGCCAAGTAAGCACATTAACAATATTGACAGAGCTGATTTACTGTGGTAAGAGTACTGTAGGCACTTGCAGATTTATTTTTGAGGGTGGGGGGTGGTAATTTTTACCCAATGTTATAAACATTTGAATGTCAGATCAAAGGATTTGTTTTTGACCACAGTGATCCATTATCCATTAAATCCAAGCTCTGTTTTAAGGTAATGTGTGGCACTTGTGAACTAAGCACCACCTATAGCCATTATGTCAGCTTGTTTTAGTGATACGTTTTAGTGAAGGAATGCTTCTAAGATGTATTATTACTGAAGCTTCAGGGTTTACCACATGAAGTGATGTGTGATGGTGTGAAAAACTTATTTGGATTTTTTTTTAACTCGACAGTTTACCTTTTAAGAAAAAAATCACAGGAGGGAGAGAGAAAACAGGGAACTATAGACCACTTAATCTGACATCAGTAGTAGGGAAAATGCTCGAATCTATTATTAGGGACGTGGTAACAGGGCACTTAGAAAATCATAATGCGATTGGTCAGTTTATGAAAGGGAAATCGTGTTTGACAAATCGGTTAGTGTTTTTTGAGGTTGAAACTAGCAGGATGGATAAGGGGGAACCAGTGGATGTAGTGTATTTGGATTTTTTAAAAAGCATTCGATAAGGTGTCACACAAGAAGTTATTACACAAAATTAGAGCTCATGGGATTGGGGGTAATATATTAGCATAGATTGAGGATTGGTTAATGGACAGAAAACAGAGTAAGAATAAACAGGTCATTTTCGGGTTGGCAGACTGTAATTATTGGGGTACCGCAAGGATCAGTGCTTGGGCCTCAGCTATTTACAATCTATATCAATGACTTAGATGAGGAGACCAGGTGTAATGTATCCAAGGTTGCTGACGATACAAAGCTAGGTGGAAAAGTAAGTTGTGAGGAGGACGCAAAGAGGCTACAAAGGGATATAGACAGGTTAAGTGTGTGGGCAAGAACAAGGCAGATGGAATATAATGTGGAGAAATGTGAAGTTTGGTAGGAAAAATAGAAAAGTAGAGTTTTTTTTAAATGGTGAAAGATTGGGAAATGTTGGTGTTCAGAGGGACCTGGGTGTCCTTGTACACGAATCACTGAATGTTAACATGCAGGTACAGCAAGCAATTAGGAAAGCAAATTGTATGTTAGCCTTTATTACAAGAGGATTGGAGTAGAAGAGTAAAGAAGTCTTACTGCAATTATATAGGGCCTTGGTGAGACCACACCTAGAGTACTGTGTTCAGTTTTGGTCTCCTTACCTAAGAAAGGATATAGTTGCCATAGAGGGAGTGCAACCAGGGTTCATTAGACTGATTCCTGGGATGGGGGGCGGGAATTGTCCAATGAGGAGAGATTGAGTAGACCAGGCCTATATTCCCTAGAGTTTAAAAGAATGAGAGGTGCTCTCATTGAAACGTATAAAATTCTTAACCGGCTTGACAGGGTAGATGCAGGGAGGATGTTTCCCCTGGCTGAGGAGTCTGGAACTAGGACTCACAGTCTCAGAATAAGGCATTGGCCATTTAGGACTGATTGAGGAGAAATTTCTTCACTCAAAGGGTTGTGAATCTTTAGAATTCTCTACCCCAGGGAGCTGTGGATGCTCAGTCGTTGAGTATATTCAAGACAGAGGTCGATAGATTTTTTGGATACTAACGGAACCAAGGGTTATGGGGATAGTGCGGGAAGGTGGAGTTGAGGTAGATCCAGCCATGATCTTATTGAATGGCAGAGCAGGCTCGAAGGGCCGAATGGCCTACTCCTGTTCCTGTTTCTTATGTTCTTTTGCAATTGCTCTCATACTTACACAGGTTCAAATAGAAACTAAAACCTGTGCACATTTTTGATGTGGATTCACAATTCAGGGACATTTTCTGTCCTCTGTTATGGAACAGCTTCAGAAAGGGGCAGTTTTGTAATATTTGGAGTCTCAATCCTGTGGGGCCCACCTTGTATTCCAGCCCATGTTCTATCCAGAATAGAGACAAACGCATTTTCTCGTTTGAAAGTGACTTCATCTCTGGCAGCTGGCCTTCCCAAAAGAAAGAAATAACTTGTATTTATATCGCGCCTTTCACAACCTCAGGACGTCCTAAAGCGCTTTATAGTCAATGAAGTACTTTTGAAGTGTAGCCTTTGTTGTAATATAGGAATCACAGCAGCAAATATATTCACAGCAAGGTCCACACAAACCGCAGAGATCATGACCAAATAATAGGCCATCAAGCAAGTGCCAACAGGGATATAGGGTACAGAGAGAAAACCTAAATGGGAATTCACATCATGGTAGCCCCTTAACAGAATTGCACCTAAAACCCTGCAGTTTAAATCAAGGTTGATCTATTTGTTGGAGTTTTAAAAAAATATATATATTTTTTTTTAATTTTGTTTCTTAGTGGAGGAAATGGTACTGATTAAAAAGGAGGAACCACTGTTAAAGATTGCTCCTTCAAAATGGGAAACGGTGGATGAATCTGAGTTGGAAGCTCATGGTATGAATTTTCAATTTACTTTTATTTTGAAACTGACTAAATGCCATTATGCACTATTTCAAACCAATCTGGATTTTTGTTTATTAATACTTTCATTATATGTTGCCTGATTAGAAATTCAGGTTTTAGAATAAAGTTCTCAATAGTTTGTGTTATGTTTTTCATTTAAGATCCTGATATAAGTAGCTGTATTTTAAGTAATTCTATACATCTTGTTGAGTATTCTCAAATTTTGAAGTTTGTAGATGATGGCACAAAACTAACTGCTCAACGAGATTTTGTAATTAAGCAATTAGGGATATTACAGTTTTTACCAAGTAGCTGCATAAGTGAATAATCTGTAGGGTAAAAATAAAGTTAAAACTAATAATTTATAAGCTTAAAAAATGCATTAAAATAAACAGTTGGGTCATAAAAACAAATTGATCTTCAGCTAGGAAAGATGAAATGGATGAGATGCAGATTTTGGAATTGTAATCTGTAGCCAGAGATCCAACAGCATGACATACACATGGCTTTGCCACTTAATGTGTCTACTGATTAGATGGATAGCTGTGGAGTAATTCGTATTATACCTGTAGCTGTCACTTGTTCTTTTTCTGAAGTGAAATGATTTAAAGTGATTTCAATGAACACATTGCCGAGTTTCCAGTAACCATGTGAGGCATTTCACACTTTCACTGAAAAATTCTGTTTTTGTTTATGAAGTTTAAAAATGTAAATTTTACTTTTGCAGCAATTACCACGTCAAAGTGGGATCTTCTTGACCACCCAGAATCAGAAGAAAAGGTTGAGATTAAGTGAGTTGCTTCTAACTACCTTTATTGTGGATTAATAACCATTTTAAGAACGTTAGCATGCTCTACCAAGTTGCTCAAAAGCAGAGTACTGTAGTAGGTGCCTGTGAATGCAAGTTAGATGAATTTTTGATCGTTTATGAAGAATAAATTGGTTTCCTCCTCCACTGCAATCAAGTTGGATTACAGGTTATTAATTTTACAATGGTAGACATTTTCTGGATGCATTAAAAGCTGTGGATTTTTAATTTCAGATCTTAATGTGCTTTTTATGTCACTTGGTTTTGTTACTTTGATTTGACTTGCAAATTATTGCTTTCTAATTAAATTGCACACAGTAGCTGATGATTCAGATTTGAATTGGCAGAAGTGCACAAATTGGAAAAGCAAGACACCAGTTCAGTTTTCCAAATTAGATGCTCAAGACTAGGGCTAGAAAGTATTCTCAGTGTGATTAACAGACAGCACCTTAACACGTTTTTATAACATTCCTTTCACCATTATTCTAACTGGGTTAAGATAGAAGATTGTCACTTACGTATGATGAGTGTTCATTAATAGCGCCTGTAGTGATTTTTATCCTCGTCTTGACAATCTCCTTCATGTACTATGGGAGTTGGTCCTGTTTTTCCACGGAAAACACCACAGGGTCAAAGACTCTTTGCACATTGGTTATGGCACCCAAGTCACCTCTTTCAGCATCAAGTAATGATGCCTCCCATGCATTGTTGGTACAGTTGCGCTTCCTCCTTTCTGTTCTTGTTTTCAAGTACCGTTTTGTATTTTTGTGTGTGTGTGGTTGTGTCAGTAGTTGTTCACAATATCAAGATTTAAGTGACGCACCAATTTTGCAACAGATTCACCATTGCCGAGTTTCATTGGCCTGTTGTCAGAACTGTAAATGTATGTTGAATTCACCTTGACTTGTCTGCCCGTATGTAACTGGACTAATTCTAATGTTGGGAGAAGATGGAGAAGACCGAATCTGCTGCAGGACCTAGTTGTGGATGTTAGGCCTACAAACATTGAAAATCCTGGACCTTTCTGTATGTTCCAAATTTAATCAACTCAGTTAACAAACTCCAAAGGCTGGTGGTAACCTTTTAGGTGTCAATAGTTCAGTCATCAAGGCCTAGATTGTACTAAATTAGGGTGTGATTATATTTTGGTCATTTAGGAATGGACATCATCAAGTTGCCTATTTCCACAGTACTGAGAGTAGCAGAAATATCCCTTCCAATGGACACATTCCCTACTGCTTACAGGAGCTTTTGGACTTGGAATCTAGACTGAAGCTTTCTGCTGGGATGAAGCCCATTCTTGGTCCATCCAATCTTCTGTTTCCCTGAACATTGAGCCCTGTCTCTGACACTGTTGGTGCCAACCTGCAGAGCTCCTTCATTACAAGCTACGACAGATGCTCTAGTTTTAGGTGTGTAGTCTATTACTGAGGCAATGCTGATAAGCTGTTACACTTGGCTATTTGTCTCAGTCTCTCTGCGAAGCTGCAAGTCAAGCTACTTGAAAATCCACTTTGATACCAGTAGGCTTTTTGGTGATTCCTTTATGGTCCGGTTAGAGGGCCATACTAGTCTGGTTTGGTGGGTGGACCTACTGCATTTATTTTGTGCCCCAAAAAGGAGAATCACAGTAGATGTTTGAATTGGAGAGCTGATAAAGCACGTGCATTTTGACTTGGGATTTGCTGGATTCAGAGAAATAGTCCATTTGGGGACCTTGCACTGAAGCCTTGGCAGCCAAGTCACCAGTATACTTCACTCGGGCCATAATGGAAGTTCTGGCAGGTCAGGAAAGGGAAGCATTTTATTTCTGACTTTCATTGTTCCAAGGTTCATGGCACTTCCTCCTTCTTGCAGACCTGTGATCACTGAACAAAGTTCTTGAAAGAACTTTAAGATGTTACTCTGCCTTATTTTGTAGTTGTCCAGGACATTAACTAGCTGGCAAAGCTAACATTTATTGCCCATCTCTAATTGACCTTCAGAAGGTGGCGGTGAGCCATCTTCTCGAATGCTGCAGTCCATGTGATGAAGGTACTCCCACAGTGCTGTTAAGTAGGGAGTTCCAGGATTTTGAGCCAGGGACAATGAAGGGACGGCGATATATTTCCAAGTCAGGATGATGTGTGACTTGGAGGAGAACTTGGAGGTGGTGGTGTTCCCATGCATCCGCTGCCCTTGTCCTTCTAGGTGGTAGAGGTCGCAGGTTTGGGAGATGCTGTCGAAGAACCCTTGGCGAGTTGCTGCAGTGCATCTTGTAGATGGTACACACTGCAGCCACTGTGTGCCGGTGGTGGAGGGAGTGAATGTTTAAGGTGGTGGATGGGGTGCCAATCGTGAATGTTTAAGGTGGTGGATGGGGTGCCAATCGTGAATGTTTAAGGTGGTGGATGGGGTGCCAATCGTGAATGTTTAAGGTGGTGGATGGGGTGCCAATCAAGCGGGCTGCTTTGCCCTGGATGGTGTGGAGCTTCTTGAGTGTTGTTGGAGCTGCACTCATCCAGGCAAATGGAGAGTATTCCATCACACTTCTTACTTGTGCCTTGTAGATGGTGGAAAGGCTTTGGGGAGTCAGGAGGTGAGTCACTCGCCGCAGAATACCCAGCCTCTGACCTGCTTTTGTAGCCTTAGTATTTATGTGTCTGGTCCAGTTAAGTTTCTGGTCAGTGGTGATCCGCAAGATGTTGTTTGGCGGGGGTGGGGGGAGAAATTCGATGATGGTAATCCCGTTGAATGTCATGGGGAGGTGGTTAGACTCTTGTTGGAGATGGTCATTGCCTGGCACTTGTGTGGCGCGAATGTTACTTGCCACTTACCAGCCCAAGCCTGAATGTCGTCCAGGTCTTGCTACATGCGGGCAGGGACTGCTTCATTATCTGAAGAGTTGCGAATGGAACTGAACACTCTGCAATCATCAGCAAACATCCCCACTTCTGACCTTATGATGGAGGGAAGGTCATTAATGAAGCAGCTGAAGATGGCTGGGCCTAGGACACTGCCCTGAGGAACTCCTGCAACGATGTCCTGGGGCTGAGATGATTGGCCTCCAACAGCCACAACCATCTTCCTTTCTGCTTGGTATGACTCCAGCCAGTGGAGAGCTTTCCCCCTGATTCCCATTGACTTCAATTTTACTTGCATATGGGAGGGGGCAGGGAAGGTGAGCAAGGTCATATTAGATGTCACAAATGGTCAAAATCTTGGGGTAACTACATCTTTTATCATTTTCCCAGTTGGCTTCTAAGCAGTGTGCAGGCTTCTTTGAATGAAGACCCAGCAAAACAAGTCATCTAACCTTTCTTAAAGTTTGCAACTGAAAATTTATATTAACTACAGATGGTGAAAGAAAACTTAACTGATTACAGCTATTTAGACTGATGTACAGTAGTTGGGAGAAAAATGTTCTAGTTGCTGTACACTTCAAATCATGTCGCTTGCCATCCGTATGAATTAGATGAAGGTGATTTAAATTTATCGGTGTTTGAACAGTATATATTTAATTTAAGTCAGCCCATACCAGCTGCTTTTCTTATTACAGTATTTTCTTGTTTCTAGTGTGTGCTAATCAGTACCTTAGAAAATATCATGTAAACACGAGCATTCTAGTGTTAAAAGATATATCTTTGGAGATCTCTTGGTGCTATCTGCACTTTTCCCTAAACACAGTTAACGTGCATTGCAACCATTAACTTTCACAAAGCAGTTAATTCTGAGTGTTTCTGGTTTACAGGGAGGAAATAAAAGAGGAATCGGAGGAGGAGGAGGAGGAGGAGGATGATATTGAGTCGGAAGAGTCATTAGTGCAGAAGGAAGAACCCGGTGATTCAAAATCTCAAAAAATGTTAGAAATGTCTGAAGCAAAACGTGCCAAACTGCGAGAAATTGAGGTAAGTGCTGAAATGTGCTTGTACTAAATCTCGGTGGTGTATTTTAATACTTTTTTTCAGCAAATCAATAAGAAATGTCATTTGAAAATGTGCGGTTGATTTGGAGAATCAGTTTAGTAATGGTGGGCCTGTATTTCATCACTCTATCATCGCAGTTTTAAAAGCTAACTCTTGTGTAGATATAGAATGCTGGATGGGGAGTTGCAAGACTGTGAAGGTGTCTGAATATAGAACCCAATATTTGAGTAGTGAAAAGGGAACAGTATTCTGCTGAGTTGTGAAATTGTTCTAAATGTTGCAGAGGTAGATAACTTTCTTTGAAGTGAGACATTAATTGTTCACTGTTCTGAACTGCGTACAGCTGTGTTGTAGCTAGCCCAATATTTAAATGCCGTCTATGTTAACGGCACCATCTAGCAACACTACTGTATGCATTTCTTGTGGCATAGCAACAAAAGGCAGCTTTTGAATAAATTAGGAATAGGAGACCATGTTATCAATTTTGTTATCCATCTTTCCTGCTTGCTGTCTCCAATTCTTACGACCTTGTGTGTGTCTGTAATACAACATTTGTTCCCTCTTACTCATACAGTGAGCAAATTGGAGGATGCTACTGTGAGGCAAGGCTTCCCCAGCTCTTCACACACTGTGAACTGGTCCTGTCGCTCTGCCTCCCAAGTGCATCTTGAAATGTATCTCGCTGTAAGAGCAGAAGGGAGGAACAATACGTTATGAACGTAGCCTCATTGGGTGACCAAATGAAGGCGACTTAGCAGCAGATTTGGTGGTGGAGGTGTAAGGGGGAATGGATTTGTCTGGACGTCTCATATTGCAGCTGGTGCCAACACCATGCTAATGTAAGATTTATTAACAATGTTTGAACCATGTGCTCTGGATAATGTATCCTGCTTGATTACATTTTTATTAGGAATTGCATTGATGATGGAGTGTACATAATTGGAATATTAGTGATTTTCCACAGTGTGATTGCACTCAGTTGAGAATATTGAATAGAGGTTTTTTTTCCATAAACAGACTTGTTATCCTCTTTTTTTAAATGACAACTTTGTTTTAAATTGATAGCTTTTCATTTCTTTTTGTTAGCTAAAAGTAATGAAATTTCAAGATGAATTGGAATCGGGTAAAAGGACTAAGAAATCGGGAATGACTTTTCAACAACAGGTTGAGCATTATAGAAGTAAACTATTACAAAAGGTAAGATAGTTAACTGTAGTTGGCTGGTTTCCTGAGGTTGAACACAGAATCAACAACTGGCTTTCTACACAGTAAATCAATTGTAACATCGTAAAGGTATGGGAAACTGTAAATGACTAAAGGATAGAGGGCAGAGACAAAGTTATCAAAGCAATAGTTCCTGCAGTATCACTGATTTTTTTTTTACATCCCAGAATTACATGATCTGTTAAAATAAAATTTGGTAACCTGAAAAGAAAATGTTATTGCAGTTAAAGATTTACATTTCATATAAAGGCTAAATATTTTCATAAAGATTAGGCCAAAAAAAGCTGCTTTTTCTGTATAGGAAAAGGAAAAAGACCAGGATAAAGAACAAGAAAAAGAAGTTGGGGATCCCGAGAGAATAAAAGATACCATCAAAGAGAAAGATAAAAAAGAAAAAGATAGAACTGAAGAACGGAGCAAAGACAGAGACAGGGATAAAGGCAAGAGCAAAGATAAAGAGAAGAACAAGGTGAAGAACAAGGAAAAAGAGCGCAGTAAAGATCGAGCACGGACTAAAGAGAAGCACAAGGAAAAAGGGAATTCCTTGTCACCGTCCAGGTGAGCAAATATATGAAAGTAGTAAAGTGGAAGAAGCCCCCAGAATTCTGGTGCTGTCTGGAAACTCAATTGAAATCGTTCACGCACCATCTCACTTTCCACCAAATTTCACATGGTGCCTAGAATCCTGCAATTGTGTTCTGCAATGGCTCTTTTATTCACACCCTCAATTTTTCATCCATTAGTTCAGCCAAATGATCAAAAAAGGTATGGCACTTTTACCTTTTGTCCCATGGAACAAGTTGCATGAAAATATGTACTTTTAGCCCCATTCTTGTAATCGGTTGTTTAGCTGCTGCCTTGAAATTTCACTCAATCGTGATTTTAATTCTTATGATGAGACTTCCCCTCTACATTAAAAAAGTCAATTTTCTTATGCCACTTAACATTTAGAATTTAGACCAATTAAGTGTGAATCTCTCACTGATTTAGAGCACTATCCTTTCACTTATGGAAGCTGGTCTGGGATCTAGACTGGATGGGATGAAAGTTTGCTGCTTTTGTTGACTGTAAGGTTGTTCTGTGAAAATTTGGGCAGTCTCAACTTAGTTTCTAGTAAGTATAAAGTTGATATATTAAGTATTGGCTATCAGAATCTGTACCTGCTATTGGCAGAAGAGGTGTTTTTCCCACTAGTTGCATCTAGAATGGGGAAGGCTTTTTATAGAATTGGGCAGGTCCTTAAATTTTGGGCAGAAGAAACTCTCCTTTGTCTCAATTTAAGGATGGGTGCAACTTCTGATCAGGACTTCCAGTGATTGATAGCCACAACAAATAGACTTTCTCATGTCATTGTATAGCCATTGTGTCCTGTCAGTACAGATGTGACCTTCACTTGAATTTTGAGGGTATAACATAGACATTGTCCTATTGGTGAAGTCGCACATTAGTAGGTTGCGGTTCAAAACTGTTTGACTCTTAGTTTAAACCAAACACACAAACATTTAAGTTTCTCAATAAAAGCGGGGTCAGTGGGGGAAACATTAGCCCAGGAGGCATCTCCATAGCTCAGAACATAACCTGGAAAGAGGTTTGTTTTAATTCAAATTCATCTTGTTAGTGGAAAAGAAAGAATTATTGAAGACATAATCATTAACCTACATTTTGCAACCTTTAGAAAAACAAGTATGGCATTAGTGTAAGCATCCTAATGTGTTTGGGAATACTTTTACGTTTGCAATGTGTTTCAGGAAAAGGAGGTGTACAAGCTCACCAAGTCCCTCAAGAAGCATCAGATGTGAAATATCCGTGTCTCCTTGGTCTGAGAGGTCACAGCTAAAAGAAAATACTCTGTCTAGGTCTCCATCCCCAGCATATAAAGATTCCCCAAGGCAGAGTAGCAAACGGAAAAAAAGGTGGGTACATTTATCAGTGAAGGAAATGTAAAAAGGTGCATTTTACAACTGGTTGGATTATTTACCATGAAATGTATAGAATGTATAGCACGTGAGCTAACTTGTGGAAATTTACACCCAAATTAGTTTCCAAAACTGATCCATCAATGTACAGGATTCTAATTTCAGATTAAATCTTCTGTTGGAAAATTTTACGCTTACATTTATTTCTCAATTTTTTGGTAGATCTTGGTCAAGATCTAAATCTCCTAAAAAGTCGAAGCATTCTCGCTCAAGTTCTCCGAAGAAATCAAGGCGATCGAGGTCACGCTCAAGGACTCCTCACAGGTCTCACAAAAAGTCAAAGAAGAGCAAACGCTGACAATGCATTAGGTTTGTTTTTGCGCTGTTATGTACATAAAGGATGATGCAGCATTTTTTTTGTACTTTGTTTTGCCCCTTTGTTACTCTCTTCCATTTGTTTTATAGATGGAATAAATATTTGCTTTTGTATTTGGATAACTGCGACTCATGTTTAAAATGGGAATGTGATTCAGATCTGAAAATGGTAATCAGTTAGAAACCAGCTGTGTAACTGTTGTTCTTGCCAATTGTAAAGAATTCACCTCTGCACCCTTACCTAGTTTTGCTTTTGCTTCAATACAAGTGTTGTGGTTTTTTATATATAACATACAGAGATAAAGAGCTGCAGGGCCAGTATTTTTGTTTTGTTTTGTGACCCATATAAGCACCTCTGTTCGGTTTCTGTAATTATCGCAACATTTAAATAAAGTTTTGTGGCTCCTTTCTCGATGATTATTTTGAGTATTAAAGAATAGCTTTACAACTTAAGTGGATCCAATAGTTTTATCACGAGTGTTTGCTTTTCTTGGCCATTTTTTTGTGAGGCTGTGGGTTCATGTTCTTTGTGGGGTATGCACCACTTGTGACCAAAAGGAGGGCAGGTAGCCTAGTCTCTTGATGTTTGCAATACCATGTTCAGTTTCTGCCAGGGAGGGCTCCATTCCAATTTTTCCTCTTTATATCAGCACAGCTGAACTGGGCATCTTACTGTGCGAAATCAAACCGATGATCTCCCATTGCAGTCTACCACTGTGATATTATTTGTCGTGTTAGAATTTGTGAGGGCCAGCATAAAACTAAAAGAAAAAGCATACAAAAATGCAAAAAAAGCACAGATCCTGGCGAATGGGAAAGATGCAAAAAACAGCAAAGAGTCCCAAAACAGATAGTAAGAGCTACAAAAAGGGAGTATGAAAAGAAACTTGCAAGGAATATCAAAATCAACGCACAGAATTTTTACAATTATATTAGGAAAAAGAGGGTAGTCAGGAGCAATGTTGGCCCCTTAAAAACTGAAAGCGGTGCTATTGTCAATGATACGGAAATGGCGGACATTTTGAATAATTTGCGTCCGTATTTACAGTAGAGGAAGAGGATAACTTGCCAGAAATCCCAAAGAATCTAATATTAAATCAGGAGCAGGAACTTTAACGTAAGTAAAATAACAGTAATGAAGAAAATAATGGCACTAAAGAGTGACAAATCCCCAGGACCAGATGGTTTTCATCCCAGGATTTTAAAGGAAGTAGGTGAGCACTTTGCAGATGCCTTAACTATAATTTTCCAAAGTTCTCTCGATTCAGGAACCATTCCTTTAGATTGGAAAATTGTGCATGTCACTCCGCTATTTAAGAATGGCGAGAAAGGGAAATCAGTGAATTATAGACCAGTTATCCTAACATCTGTTGTCAGGAAATTGCTAGAGTCTATTGTGTCAGCTGTGGCTCAGTGGGTAGCACGCTTGCCTCCGAGTCAGAAGGTTGTGGGCTCAAGTCCCACTCCAGGGACTTTAGCACCAAAATCTAGGCTGACACATCAGTGCAGTGGTGAGGGAGTGCTGCACTGTCGGTGCAGTCTTTCAGGTGGGACATTAAACCAAGGTCCTATCTGCTCTCTCAGGTGGACATAAAAGATCCCATGGCACTATTTCGAAGAAGAGCAGGGGAGTTATCCCTGGTGTCCTGGGGCCAATATTTATCCCTCAATCAACATAACAAAAACAGATTATCTGGTCATTATCACATTGCTGTTTGTGGGACCTTGTGTGCAAATTGGCTACCGCGTTTCCTACATTACAACAGTGACTACATTCCAAAAGTACTTCATTGGCTTTAAAGTGCTTTGAGACGTCCAGTGGTCGTGAAAAGCACTATATAAATGCAAGTCTTTCTATAATTAAGGATAGGGTGACTGAACACCTTGCAAATTTTCAGTTGATCAGAGAGAGCCAGCATGGATTTTTGAAAGGTAGGTCATGCCTGACAAACCTGATTGAATTTTTTGAGGAGGTTACTAAAGTGGTGGACAGGGGAGTGTCTATTGATGTTATTTAATATGGACTTCCAGAAGGCATTTGATAAAGTCCCACAGAAGAGACTGTTAACTAAGGTAGAAGCCCACGGAGTTGACCTGGGCTTCTACCTTATTGACCTGGTTAGGAAATTGGCTGAGCGGCAGGAGACAGAGCCGGGATAGTGGGTAGGTGCTCAAATTGCAGAATGTGACGAGTGGTGTCCCGCAGGGATCTGTGTTGGGGCCTCAACTATTCACAGTATTTATTAACGACTTAGATGATGACTTAGAAATTCATATATCCAAATTTGCCAATGAGACTAAGATAGGCGACATTGTAGGCAGTGTAGATGAAAGCATAAAATTACAAAAGGATATCGACAAATTAAGTGAATGGGCAAAACTGGCAAATGGATTTCAGTGTAAGCAAATGCAAGGTCATCCACTTGGGACCTAAAAAGAATAGAACAAAGTACTTTCTAAATGCTGAAAAGCTAAAATTAGTGGAGGTCCAAAGAGACTTGGGGTGGGGGGGTCCAGGTACATAGATCATTAAAATGTCATGAACAGATACAGAAAATAATTAAAAAGGCTAATAGAATGCTGGCCTTTATATCTAGAGGACTAGAATACAAGGGGGTAGAAATTATGCTGCAGCTATACAAAACCCTGGTTAGACCACACCTGGAGTACTGTGAGCAGTTGTAGGCACCACATTTAGGAAGGATATATTGGCCTTGGAGGGAGTGCAGCGTAGGTTTACCAGAATGATACCCAGACTTCAAGGGTTAAGTTACGAGGAAAGATTACACAAATTAGGGTTGTATTCCTTAGAATTTAGAAGCTTAAGGGGTGATCTGATCGAAGTTTTTCAGATATTATGGGGAACAGATGGGGTAGAGAGAGAAACTATTTCCGCTGGTTGGGGATTCTAGGACTAGGGGGCATAGTGTAAAAATAAGAGCCAGACCATTCAGGAGTGAAATTAGGAAACACTTCTACACACAGGGTGGTAAAAGTTTGAACTCTCTTCCGCAAAAGGCAATTGATGGATCAATTAATTTTAAATTGGAGATTGATAGCTTTTTGTTAACTATAAAGGTATTAAGGGATACAGGCCAAAGGCGTATATATGGAGTTAGATCACAGTTCAGCCATGATCTCATTGAATGGCAGAACAGGCTCTCGAGGGGCTCAATGGCCTACACCTGTTCCTACGTGCTCCAGTTAGAAACTGTCAACTTCAAAGGTATGTGTGTAAGCATTCTGGCCTTTTAGATATAACATGCCATCTTTTCACTGCTTGTTAGGACATGCTTCTGTAGTTTTATGTAACTCAAACAAGTGTGGGTGAAGGAGTGTATTAAGCTGAATTACCACAGAGAAATTGTACAATGAGAGATGTGCATATATTTACTTGCTCTGTTAACCCCTCACTACAGAATTTTATGCTTTAAGATTGTTGGCCTGCTGACGGTCATAAGTAAAATTCAATCTGATGCAACATCCTGGAAGTCATTTTTTTGCTCCTTTCTCAGACTCATTGGTAGCTCCTCACCTGTACCAAAAATTGTTATCCTGTTGGAGTTTAATTTTGTGGTCTATAGTTCCAAGTAACTTTTTTTTGAGGGAAAAGTTAATTTATGCTTACTTAAGTCTTGCAAAGTAGTAGGTAACTTTTAATATCCTCTTCCAGCACTAGCCCAGTTCTTGTCTGATTTTGGCCACTTTACTGCCGATTATAGTCTCTCTTATCATGGAGAGTCTTCACTCAGATTT
Source organism: Squalus acanthias (assembly GCA_030390025.1). Taxonomy (NCBI): domain Eukaryota; kingdom Metazoa; phylum Chordata; class Chondrichthyes; order Squaliformes; family Squalidae; genus Squalus; species Squalus acanthias. Next base: position 89,654,380 of record CM059430.1, on the reverse strand, counting down.
GGTGCATTCTCAGTTTGAATCTCCTGTTACAAAGTGGAGAGACTGAGAGGCCTGGCCAATAATCAGAAGTCCCATTAGTGCTGAATAGTTGTGTAAGGTTCCCTACAGTCAATTTGAATCCTAGTTTCCAACAATGTGTAAGAGTGTTACTGATTTTATATAAAACCCAGATGCAACTATTGATGGGACAGTTGAGCAGCACCTGGACATTGTCCCTTTGAGATCAACAACCATAGACATCACATTCTCCCCTACCAATTTTAGATGGGACTTTCTACAAAGATTGTACCTCAGTTCTTTTTCTCCATTAGTAATAGTTTGTTCACTTGGCACATGAGGTAAAGGTTCATCTGCTAATTCCTCCCCCATTCCCAGGTTAATGGTAATTATAATTTTGTACTTTGAAAATTTATTTCTGAAGTTAGTAAATGAAATTCTGAAGTTTTTATTGTGTCTCAACTTCGGTAAGTCAGTGAAAATTGACTTCTGGTTTTAGAACACCTCATCTATTTGATTTTTACCCACATTGCCTGTTAGTGACAGTTGGCTTGTCTTTATGTTAAGCAGATGTCGGTCTCGACTCCAGATATGTGCACCTTGCTGATTACCAATTGCCCTGAAATTTCTCCCAACATTGCAAAATTTGCAGACTTGTACCTACTCATGGTTAAATAGTAAGGCTTGTTCTGAACCATAAATTCACAGGATGAAGACCTTGCATGAAAGAACATATTCATCAAATGCTCCATGCACATGAACCTCAGAGACTAGCTCAACAAAGGAAAAGATTAATTCATCAACTTCTGGTCTACTCAACAGAATTAGCTGTGTTCATTTGGAAATTGTCAAGAAGCTCCTCCCTCTTTGAGATCTCATGAAGCAAGAAGAAAGTCCTGTGCCTTTATAATTCTGGTGCCTGGTCACACTTTCCTTTGACAGACTATCATTCACAATTTACTGCATAACTTGGTTATTGCTGGCTACACTTCTCACCCTTTAGCTACTGATTTCAAACCTATAGTGCACTAAATGTACAGGATAAAATTGCTTGTCCTTTGTACTGATGCCATATGTAAACACAAGTTATATGGTTGAATCTGCATTTATTAAATATGGAAGCACCCTAACTGGAGCTCTATGCTTTCCAGATAAGATCATTTCATGTCTTCATTAATTAAATGGAAAGCCTACCATGCACCCAGGAAACCAGCCTCTGCCCCATTCAACCTTAAAGCTTTAAGTAAAGCTTGCATTTGTTAGATTTCAGTGACATATAAAGGGCCTTGGTCTCCTGCATTGTGCCAATATATTTGAATAATTCCAACTAATTTCCAAGGTTGTCTTCTTATTGGTAGCAGAAGTTGAATGAATTTGTGCTGTTGTTGTTTGGGTTCTAAGTGAAGGCATTTACTGTCAAAAAATTAAAGTGCTTTAAAGACCTCTAGTCAGCAAATCATCATTATATCGAACTTCAAACATTAATTGCAAAATAAGAATGTATAGTCAAGGAAAAGTTCTATGGAAAACTTATTACTAATGCATCAGTGTTTGAATATTTTGGGTATTGTAGTTGCACACAAGCAACATGCTCCTTTCACTCAGTTTTTCAACTGAAGCTATGGGGGCAATTTTAACCCTACTTGCTTAGCAGCAGCTTGGGTGGGCAGTTAAAATCGCCCTGGCTCTTACCTGTCTGAAAGCCGCCATGATCGCAACATCTGCAATTTTAACCTCCTCTCCTGAGCAAGCAGCAAGGACATGTGCCCGGAGCCAACAGGGTCCTTCTTTACATTGTGCATGTTGCGGCCCGATGACATCATTGAGACCCGACTGTAATTTTAACTCTGGCGTGAGCGGGGACTCCACCTAGAGTTAAAATCGGGACCAACTCCCCAGCCCAGTTCAAGGATCCTTTTTACAATGGTTTTGATGTAACCTGGGTTATCACAGTATACTCTGGGTATTGTAGTTCCACAGGAGAATGTTCAAGACAACCCCCCATGATGCATCTTTTTCACATACAGAATTTGTTCATAGTAACTGGAAATTCCCAGCACCAAGACTCAGGTGAAATTTCTAACTTTGAGACTGAAGCAGAACTTGAGCTTTAGGCTGCAGACAAAGGGTAGGCCTGAGTAAGGAAGACCTTTTGCTGGTATTTCTACTCTTATGGGTAAGTTTACCCAGAACTGTATTTTTGATGTGACTATAACATAAATGTTACTTTAAGCTATTGCTTCCTCTTTTCCTCCTTGCTGGTTGTTTTATTGAATGCTGCTTCTTGTTTGGTAGTTTTCATAGCTCCTTGCTACTTGTTCATTGGTAAGTTCTCTAGCTGCTCAGTAATATTTCAGGTTTTTGGGTATTGTTCAGTTAAGAGTGACTTGTGTTTAGGAATGATATTTGAGCCAGTCATGATGTACACTTCCACTTTGAAGAGCGATAGATTGTATGCTAGATACCCAAACCTCTAGTACTCTGTGACCCCATGGCTATGGAAATCAATGCAGAATTTCCAACGTGCCATTATTCTCCCTTCCTAATTAAAGCTTTTCCCTGTTGTAATTGTATTGGAACCAAATCTGATATCAAATGGTATCAGATGACACCAGAGACTTGAGCACAAAAATCTAGGCTGACACTCCAATGCAGTACTCAGGGAGTGCTGTACTGTCAGCTGTGCTGTCTTTCGGATGGGACGTTAAACCGAGGTCTCGTCTGCTCTTTCAGGTGGATGTAAAAGATCCCATGGCACTATTTCGAAGAAGAGCAGGGAAGCTATCCCCGGTGTCCTGGCCAATATTTATCGCTCAATCAACATGACTAAAACAGATTTTCTGGTCATTATTACATTGCTGTTTGTGGGAGCTTGCTGTGCGCAAATTGGCTGCAGCATTTCTTACATTACAACAGTGAATATACTTCAAAAATACTTCATTGTCTGTAAACGCTTTGGGACGTCCGGTGGTCGTGAAAGGTGCTATATAAATGCAAGTCTTTTCTTTCTAATTATCTAATGTCCATAGATATGCAGCCCTTTAATCCCCATGAACTTTACACCATGCACACTTCACCTACAGCTAAAATATGCAGTGAGTGGAATGCATATAGAAGGTCAATATCGAATGATACCATTCTGTTTGAGAATACCAAGTGATGTGGTGTATTTGGATTTTCAGAAGGCATTCGCTAAGGTGCCACATAAGAGGTTATTAAACAAAATTAGGGCTCATGGTATTGGGGGTAGCATACTAGCATGGATTGAGGATTGGTTAACGGACAGAAAACAGAGAGTAGGAATAAACGGGTCATTTTTGGGTTGGCAGGCTGTAACTAGTGGGGTACCGCAAGGATCAGTGATTGGACCTCAGCTATTCACAATCTACAGCAATGATTTGGATGAGGGGACCAAATGTAATATATCCAACTTTGCTGATGATACAAAACTGGGTGGGAATGTAAGTTGTGAGGAGGCTTCAAGGGGATATAGACAGGCTAAGTGAGTGGGCAAGAACATGGCAAATGGAATATTATGTGGAGAAATGTGAAGTTATCCACTTTGGCAGGAAAAACAAAAGCAGAGTATTTTTTAAATGGTGAGAGATTGGGAAATGTTGGTGTTCAGCGGGACCTGGGCGTCCTTGTACACAAATTACTGAAAGTTAACATGCAGGTACAGCAAGCAATTAGGAAAGCAAATGGTATGTTGGCCTTTATTACAAGAGGATTTGAGTATAAGAGTAAAGACGTCTTACTGCAATTATATAGGGCCCTGGTGAGACCACACCTGGGGTATTGTGTATAGTTTTGGTCTCCTTACCTAAGGAAGGATATACTTGCCATAGAGGGAGTGCAACAAAGGTTCACCAGACTGGTTCCTGGGATGGGGGAATTGTCCTATGAGGACAGATTGAGTAGACTAGGCCTATATTCTCTAGAATTTAGAAGAATGAGAGGTAATCTCATTGAAACATACAAAATTCTTACAGGGCTTGACAGGGTAGATGCAGGGAGGATGTTTCCCCTGGCTGGGGAGTCTAGAACCAGGGGTCACAATCTCAGAATAAGGGGTCGGCTATTTAGGACTGAGATGAGGAGAAATTTCTTCACTCAGAGGGTGGTGAATCTTTGGAATTCTCTACCCCAGAGGGCTGTGGAGGTTCAGTCATTGAGTATATTCAAGACAAAGATCGATAGATTGTTGAATATTAAGGGAATCAAGGGATATGGGGATAGTTCAGGAAAGTGGAGATGAGGTAGAAGATCAACCATGATCTTATTGAATGGTGGAGCAGGCTCGAAGGGCCAAATGGCCTACTCCTGTTCTTATGTTCATCATAACTTCTTGCTTTTATACTCTATGCCTCTATTTATGAAGCCCAGGATCCCGTATGTGTTTTTAACCGGTTTCTCAACCTGTCCTGCCACCTTCAACAATTTGTGCACATATACCCCCAGGTCTCTCTCTTCAAGCACCCCCTTTAGAATTGTACCCTTTAGTTTATATTGCCTCTCCTTGTTCTTCCTACCAAAGTGTATCACTTTGTACTTTTCTGCTTTAAATTTCACCTGTCACATGTCTGCCCATTCCACCTCTGTGTCCTCTTGAAGTCTATCACTATCCTCCTCACTGTTCACTATACTTCCAAGTTTTGTGTCATCTGCAAATTTTGAAATTGTGCCCTGTACACCCAAGTCCAAGTCATTAATATATATCAAGAAAAGCTGTGGTCCTAGTACCGAACCCTGGGGAACGCCACTGTATACCTTCCTCCAGTCTGAAAAACAACTGTTCACCTCTACTCTCTGTTTCCTGTCACTTAGCCAATTTCCTATCTATGCCGCCACTGTCCCTTTTATTCTATGGGCTTCAACTTTGCTGGCAAGCCTATTATGTGGCACTTTATCAAATGCCTTTTGGAAGTCCATGTACAGCACATCAACCACATTGCCCTCATCAACCCTCTCTGTTACCTCATCAAAAAAGTGATGCAGTCAGGTGTGAATGCAACTATTACAGTCAACAGCTGAGGGAAGACTCTGGCTAAACTACATTTAAACAGCTTAAAATGCATATTTCTTTTCCAAACAAAGGTCTCCAATATAGCCCTGTTTTATACAGTATTTTAAAGAATACTGTATTGAGATATCCCCTAACCCTCAACAGACTTGCTGCAGAATCTACGGACACATGCCGCAGAATCTGGCTCGGGTCTTCACAGAATTTGACCACCGTTGCCACAGAATTCTCGGGGCTCTCATTATAGCTCAGTTTCTCATTCGGTATTTTTATTTACATACCAGTATTTTGTGGCTCTTTATGTAACATTTTTCATAGATTTTCCACAAACTTTCCCAGGATAAAAATAACTTTATTATGCTGAATATAGTGTTTACAGTGACCTTGCAATCACAAGGCAATTAGTTCTAGTTCCAAGGCACAGCATCTAATATGGTAGGAAAAGCAAAGATTGTGCATGGATATATTGCATGTAGATGAAGAGGAAAAGAAAATGTTTGCATTTATATAACATCTTTCAGGTCCTCAGGATGTCCCAAAGTACTTTACAGCCAATGAATTACATTAAAGCATAGTCAGTTTTGTTATGCAGATAAATGTGGTGGCCAATTTGCTTCCATAACAGGATAATACTGAAATCCTAAGAGACTGCTGTACTTTTTTTACATGCAGAATGTGAAATACAGATTTTTTGTGCATCGCATCAATTGAATTATTTCCTTAAATATCAGCTTTGGCTCAATGGTAGAACTGTTGGCTCTGAGTCAGAAGGTTGTGGGTTCAAGCCCAACGCCAGAGATTTGAGCACACAATCTAGGTTTAACACTTTAGTGCAGTGCTGGGGAATGCTGCACTGTTAAATGTGCCATCTTTTGGACGAGACAGTTAAACTGAGGCCTTCTCAGGTGGACCTAAAAGAACCCATAGCGCAATTGGAACAAGAACTGGTGAGTTCTCAGTTAGAAAGATAGACTTGCGTTTATATAGCACCTTTCATGACCTCAGGACGTCCCAAAGTGCTTTACAGCCAATTAAATACTTTTGAAGTGTAGTCACTGTTGTAATGTAGGAAATGCAGCAGCCAATTTGCACACAGCAAAGTCCTACAAACAGAAATGAGATAATGACCAGATAATCTGTTTTAGTGATGTTGGTTGAGGGATAAATGCTGGCCAGGACACCAGGGAGAACACCCCTGCTCGGTGCTGCTGTGGGATTTTTCCGTCCACCTGAGAGGGCAGACAGGGCCTCGGTTTAATGCCTCATCCAAAGACGGCAACTCCGACAGCGCAGCACTCCCTCAGTATTTTACTGAAGTGTCAGCCTAGAATGTGTGCTCTCAGTCTCTGCAGTAGGACTTGAACTTACAACATTCTGACCTCAGAGGCGAGAGTGCTGCTACTGAGCCACGGCTGACACCTAAACCAGATAGTTACATTTGTGTAAAACACCTCGTTGATTTCCGTTAAATTAGGACAAACTTCAAAGTTTAAAAAAGGCGTAGATGACTTGAGACATATTTCTGAGGGGGATGTCCACTGATATGTAGCCAGGAGCTAGAAGAGTGGCTATGTTCTCCCATGTGTTCTGAGCTTTTAAATTCTGTTACAGACGCTGATCTAGGCTTAATATTATTAGGAGGGTCAGTGAAGTATAATTTTTTTAAATTATTGTTGTATACGAGACGTTTAAATTCATTAAAGTAAATTCCACTGTATTGTCTTTCTACTACTGTTTAATTTCTACTTTCAATAAACCTAATTTAATGGTTTATAGCAGTGGTTCTCAAACTTTTTCAAATGGATTAGTAATCATGGACCCCCCATCCAAATTATTATTGCCCCCTTGTATTGATATTGTACCAGCAAATTCTGACAATGAATTGCAATATAGCTATGGTGACATTTACAAAACAGGAATCCCTCAAGTATATATGTATAAAATGATAGTGAATTCAAAGCATTGATTTTTAAAAATTATAATTGCATTGGTTATTCAGTGTATTCACGTGCTGCCCAGATTATTGTCAGATTTGCTCCTTGGCCAGCCCTTGACCGTGGACAGACAGATCTAATGTCATGTATGTCTAACGTACGGAGCCTGATCTTTTTGGCTGTATCCCGGCGCTGCTGCAGCCGGCTGGCAGTCGGGACGGAATCTTTGTTTACAGACGGTCGGTTCCTGGCCCTGCGTTTTTCCGCCTCCGACTCCTGTTGCCGGCGGTAGCATTGTGGCCACTGCTGGCCCGCAGTCTTTTTTCTTGTATTAGGATTTATTGGAACATTTTGCAACAGACTTAGGAAACGTACATTTCCATGGCATCAACATAAATAGTTGTGGGAGCCAGTGAAATATTAATTACATTTGTACTTGATTAGGTTATTCTGTTCAGCAGCACATTTTACATAGCAAACAAAATCAGGAAAGCGACCATTTAACAGAAGGATTTCTGGCATGGCCAATAATAAAGCTACCAAAAACTGTTCCAATCCCAGCACCGGAACCAGCCACTCCTACTGTAGCAGCTCCAGCACCAATAAACCTTGCAGCGGTGTCAATATCCTGCCTTGCAGCACTCGTCTGGAACTCTGAGCACTTCTTGAGTAAATGAATTCTGGCCCTGGGCCCTTCTCAGAAGGTCCGTGTTTCCCTCATCGTATTTGTGTATCTCACAACAGCAACAGTCGGTCACCCGCTTGCAGATGGTGCCAGGCTCAGTGGAACTGGAGGCTATTTTCCAGACCGAACCTCTGGTGTGAAGATGACTGACACAGAAAGTGGTCTGCAAAGAGCTCCAGATCCACTGGCAGCCGCTGCTGCGGCCGAGACCACTTGAGCGCAAGCGAACAGCGCAGCGGCGAAACGGTCAAATCCGGACAGTCACCGGCAAACATCCACAGCAGCGGCAGTCTTTGCCCCTCCATCCTTCCCCTCTTCTTCCAGCAGCGCCCGGCCACTCCGCACCGCACCGTCTTGCTCTCCACCGACTGCGGTTTTATACCCCGGCAAGTCTCTATGGACCCCGGAGGGGTCCGCGGACCCCAGTTTAAGAACCACTGGTTTATAGCGCAGTCACACGGCCTGCTATAGTGGTTATTCTCCTATTATCTGAAGATTAGGAGAGCGTGAGGAAGCTCATGCTCATTCCAGTGAACTAATGGCAGTAACAAGAGCAATGCGATATCACTAGATATTGTGGGTAGGGTGTGAGGACTCACCTCAAGCATTGCTTCTTGATGCCCAACACCAGGGGAATGTTCACTGAACCCCAAACATCTAACATATGGCTTTAAGGCTATAACACTTGTGTATATGTCAGATAAGTGGTTTATCAGAGCGGCCGCCAGAGATGGTACAAGCACCAATCAACTGCGAGTTAAAAGTGTGGGAAACTTGCTGATCCAAAAGATGCTTACATCACTGCACCAAATGAAGAAAGTGTATTGCTCCCACAGGTAAAGCCATCACTATTTCAGCCTACATTTGATTGAGGCGGTTGGTTTCGACTATGTCAATGTCAGCAGTAGGTTCTGACAGTGATTTATAATGTAAGCTTTCTCAAGCAGAATAAATATATCTACATTCAATATAAAAATAGGCAACTGCTGCATATGAAAGCAGTATATTTTACTTTCTGGAATTTTGCCTGAATTGAGCTTTTCCCATGTGTCGTATGAACGGATGCTTAACGGCTGAACTGAAAACTTTGTCTGAACCCCACACAAAGTATTTTGGCTGCCTGCCTCTTTCCAAATTGGAACTGGTTCCCATCTCTTCAAACTTGACTTTAATTGTAAACACTTAGCTGTAGACCAACTCAAACGTATCTGTAATGAGCAGATCTCTTGTGGCGTTCTACCATGTCATGTGCAACGTCGTTCCATGCTGCAAAGGTGAATGTGTTTAACGTGGCCTGTCCCTTTAAAGCTGCCAAATCGAATTGTTTTCAATCGACACAACTTGATGTCAATTAGAGCCCAACTGCTGTTGGGCAACTCTTGAGGTCAAAGAGAGGGTATTTTTTGTTGCTGGAGAAGTTTCTCTGTTGACCTTGTAAATCTCTGGAACCTCCCCAGAGTCGGAAGAAATAATCATCTTTTTTTCTGCGCTTTTATATACTGCTACTGATATTTACATGTCTGACAAAGTGTGACTCCTAAAGTGCCACAGCATGTCTTGAAACTCATGTAAAGAAGACAGCAGATCAACCGTGACATTGCTTTCTGTGAGTCGGAAGATATGCGAAATTATGATGCCTGAAGTGTGACAGGAAGCAAGAATGATGCTTACAGGAAGTTTGCACCGTGTGCAGTACTTTTATATTATAGATGTGTTAGATTTGTTGACAGCATAAGATAAAGTATGGAAGCTTGCTTCTAACACAATGGTTGACTTTTACCTCTGACTCAGAAGATCATGGGTTCAAGCCCCCCTCCAGGACTTGAGCACATAATCTGGGCTGGTACTTCAATGAAATACTGATGGGGTGCCGTGAAATTCCAATGAGCACCGATGTAATGGGGATTTTATATTTGTAGGCTAATGCATAACCATCCATTTGCAACTACTAATCCAGAAGTACAAAAAAAATCCTAAGGGGGCTGGATGCATGTACATTCAGGCAAGATGTGTTTATACGGCAACTTTAGCATCAGTGCAAAATGATTTCTACTCTGTAGTGTCGTTAAAGTTGCCGTATAACCCCAATTTAGGGGTCAGATCTGATTCTGGAGCGAAATAGTGTGCAGCTTTATGATGGAGCCCACCCTTAGTTGCCCTTGAGATGTGGTGGGCCTTCTCCTTGAACCGTTGTAGTCCGTGTGGTGAAGGTGCTCCCACAATGGAATTCCAGGATATTTACCCAGTGAAGGAACCGATAATGGATATATGTCCAAGTCAAGATGGTGTGTGAGTTGCAGGGAATCTTGGAGTTGATGGCGGAGCACCATGTCTGGGTTTGTTGTGAGCTAATTGATAGAGATTGATTGCCATGGTTAGTCAACAACTCCATTATCGCTGTGACTACCAGGAAGGTTGAAGGTGAACTAGATGGGCATTGGTCTTTTTCTGTCTAGCAATTCCTATATTCCTGTGTTCCTTCAGGCAGCCTGGCTCCAGTAACCTGGAGATTTTCTTTACTTTTTTAATACTTTTTTTTGAAAGCCCCGAACCCACAATTGTCAGTTGTCTAAAGACCAACTGGTGACTATTTTCATCGGGACAGCAAGGAGGTAAGTGGAGTCTCTTTAGGGTCTCCAAGATAACATAGAGTCATCGAGTCATCGCCATAATAGCACAGGAGGCCATTCGGCCCATCGAGTCCATGCCGGCTCTCTGTAGAGCAATCCAGTCAGTCTCATTCCCCCGCTCTATCCCCGTAGCCCTGCAAATTTATTTCCCTCAAGTGCCTATCCAGTCTCCCCTTGAAAACATTGAGTGTCTCCACTTCCACCACTTCCGTCGACAGCGAGTTCCAGGTCCTCACCACTCGCTGCGTAAAAAGGTTTTTCCTCACATCCCCCCTGTATCACTTGGCTAAAACCTTAAACCTGTGTCCCCTAGTCCTTTTACCATCAGCTAGTGGGAACAGCCTTTCCCTGTCTAGCCTATCCAAACCTGTCATAATCTTGTACACCTCTATCAAATCACCTCTCAACCTTCTTTGCTCTAATGAAAACAAATCCAGCTTCTCCAACCTGTCCTTATAGCTAAGATCCCCCGTCCCCGGAACCATTCTGGTAAATCTCCTCTGCACCCTCTCAAGGCCCTTCTCATCCTTCCTAAAGTGTGGTGACCAGAACTGGACGCAATACTCCAGTTGTGGCCTAATCAGCACTTTATAAAGGTTCAGCATAACTTCGCTACCTTTGTACTCAATACCTCTATTTATGAAGCCCAAGATCTCATATGCTTTGGTAACCACTCTCTCAATATGTCCTGCCACCTTCAGGGACCTATGCACATTAACTCCCAGGTCCCTCTGTCCCTGCACACTCTTTAAAACTGTGCCAGTAAGTGTATATTGCCTCTTCCTGTTCCCTCTGCCAAAATGCATCACCTCACACTTCTCTGTATTAAATTCCATTTGCCACTTGTCTGCCCATTCTGCTAGCCTTTCTCTGTCCTGTTGCAGTCGATTGGTATCATCATCACTGTTTCCCACACCCCCAAGTTTGGTGTCATCGGCAAATTTAGAAATTCTACTCTGTATTCCAATATCCAGGTCATTTATATATATCAAAAAAAGCAGTGGCCCCAGCACTGACCCTTGGGGAACATCACTGTCTACCATCCTCCAGTCTGAAAAACAGCCATTTACCACAACTCGCTGTTTTCTGTCCTTAAGTCAATTCCTTATCCAAGCTGCCACTGACCCACCTATTCCATGAGCCTCAATTTTGTTAACCAGCCTTCTATGTGGTACTTTGTCAAACGCCTTACAAAAATCCATGTAGACAACATCCATTGCATTCCCTTCATCAATCCTCTCTGTTACTTCATCAAAAAATTCAATTAGATTAGATCTGCCAATCAAAGTTTACAATCAGTTCAATACCCTGGGGCAGATCTGGTAATCCGATGCCTGGACCAGGCAAGTTCTCGGTGATCTAAGGCACTGTTGATAACTAACCAGCTGGTCTGACTCATTCATGGAATTTGTGGGGGTAGACCTGTCGCTGAAGGTGGGAATCTTCCAGATAACCCTGTAAGCCAGTGCCCTAATGGGTAGGGTGCTCCGAGTTGGAGAAACATCAGAAAGCTTACTCTTTTTAGTGAGGGTACGGTAGTGAAGTGGTCAGGGTATTGGCCCAGCAATGTGGAGGTCACAAGTTCAAATCCCACCATTGCAAGTTGTGGCGATGAATTCAATAAATACGGTAATTTGTGGGCTGCCGTCAGAAAAATGACAATGATTGCAAAAACCCAACTGTATCACTAATGCCCTTCAGGGGTAGGAGCCTGTCACCCCTACCTGGTCTGGCCGACACATGACTTCAGTCCCACACTTTGTGGTTGACTCAAAGTCCACAGGGCAACTAGAGATGGGCGATAAATACTGCCTAGACAGTGTCACTTGCATCCCAATTACAATTTAAAAAGAAAAGTAGCCTGTACTCTGTCGTGGTAAATTAGCTGGTTAATCTCCAGCAATACCCCTGTGTACGTTTGTGGGTCATCATGTGTAGTCTCTGCCAACCTGGGCCGAGGCTCTCTGGACAGGTAAGGTGGGATGTGTCCCCATGCAGAGAGAGCACCTCAGAAACTCTAATCTGCATGGATTTCTCAGTGATCGGTTTGGCGATTGTTAAACGTAGGGATGGGTTTCTGTGCAGGTCAGACATCCAGCTGACCAGATTACAAATTCTTCCAAATGTGATGGATGTGAAGAATGCACCAGAGGCACTAGTGCAGCACAGACTTACTGGGGTATTACCAGGGATGAGAGTTTATATTTACGAAGTGAGACTTGAAGTTAAAACTTTTTTTCACCAGAGCTGAGAATGCTAAGGGATGATCTGATGGAGTTAATCAAGATTATGCAACGTTTTGACAAGGTAAATATCGAGATTGGTTTTACATGTGGGAGAGATGATAATGAGAGGGTAAAACATTAAGATAATCAGAAAAAAGACTTAATGGGGGAGCTAGAAAACAAATTATTTCCACAAGGGATGGTTAACCTGTTGAATTATGTGCCACAAACCATTATTGACCAGTCTACACATTATTTTAAAAGGCAGTTAGATAGTTACTTAAAAAGAATATTAAAGGGCGCGAGACGAGAGAGCAACAGAGTAAAATTTAGACTAAGTGGCTCATGGAGAAAAACTCCAGGACAAACCTAATGGGCTGAATGGCCTATTTCTGTGTTGTAGTATTCTATGATATGCATATTATAGACAAGATGATCTGGACATTTATCTCATTGCTGTTTGTGGGATAATGTGCTCAAATTTACTGCTGTGTTTCCTATATTACAACAGTGACTGCACTTCAAAAGTATTGGTTGTAAAGCATTTGGGATGTCCCAAGGTTGTGAAAGGCACTATAGAAATGCAAGTTCTTTTGTTAGCTTAAATTTAAAAGGAAAAACAAAAGAACAAAAGAAATTAAAGCTAGTATTAAGTCAAAGGAGGAAGCTTATAAAGTTTCCAGAAAAAGCGGTCAGCCTGAGGATTGGGATCTTTTTAGAAATCAGCAAAGGGGGACCAAAAAATTGATAAAGAAAGGGAAAATGGAATATGAGCACAAACTCGCAAAAAATATAAAAACGGATTGTAAAAGCTTCTATAGGTATGTGAAAAGGAAAAGACGGGTGAAGGTAAATGTAGGTCCTTTACAGTCAGAGACGGGAAAATTTATAATGGGGAATGAGGAAATGGCAAAGAAATTAAATAAATTCTTTGTTTCTGTCTTCACAGAGGAAGACACAAAAAACCTCCCAGAAATATGAGAAAACCAAGGGTGTGGCGAGAATGAGGAACTTAAAGAAATTATTATTAGTAGAAAAACAGTACTAGCAAAATTAATGGGACTAAAAGTCGATAAATCCCAAGGACCGGATGACCTACATCCTAGGGTTTTGAAAGAGGTGGCCATTGGGATAGTGGACGCATTGGTTGTCATCTTCCAAAATTCTATAGATTCTGGAATGGTTCCTGCAGATTGGAGGACAGCAAATGTAACCCCGCTATTTAAGAAAGGAGGGAGAGAGAAAACGGGGAACTACAGACCTGTTAGCCTCACAACAGTAGTTGGGAAAATGCTGGAATCTATTATAAAGGATGCAATAACTGGGCACTTAGAAACTAATAGTAAGATTGGGCAGAGTCAACATGGATTTATGAAAGGGAAATCCTGTTTAACAAACCTATTGGAGTTCTTTGAGGATGTAACTAGTGGAGTAGACAAAGGGGAACTGGTAGATGTAGTGTATTCGGATTTTCAGAAGGCCTTCGATAAGGTCCCACACAAGAGATTGGTGAAAAAAATTAGGGCACATGGAATTGGGGGTAATATACTAGCATGGATTGAAAATTGGTTAACAGACAGAAAACAAAGAGTAGGGATAAACGGGTGTTTTTCAGGATGGCAGACTGTGACTAGTGGGGTACCGCAAGGATCAGTGCTTGGGCCCCAGCTATTCACAATCTATATCAATGATTTGGATGAGGGGACTAAATGTAACATTTCCAAATTTGCTGATGATACAAATCTAGGTGGCAGTGTCAGATGTGAAGAGGCTTCAAGGGGATCTCGACAGGCTCAGTGAATGGGCGAGAACATGGCAGATGAAATATAATGTGGATAAATGTGAAGTTATCCACTTTGGTAGAAAAAACAGAAAGGCAGAGTATTTCCTAAATGGTGAAAGATTGGGGAATGCAGATGCTCAAAGGGACCTGGGTGTCCTTGTACATGAGTCACTGAAAGTGAATGTGCAGGTGCAGCAAGCCATTAGGAAGGCAAATGGTATTACAAGAGGATTTGAGTACAGGAGTAAAGAAGTCTTACTCCAATTATATCGGGCCTTGGTGAGACCACACCTGGAGTACTGTGTACAATTTTGGTCTCCTTACCTAAGGAAGGATATACTTGCCATAGAGGGAGTGCAATGAAGGTTCACGAGATTGATTCCTGGGATGGCGGGACTGTCGTATGAGAAGAGATTGAGTAAACTAGGCCTGTATTCTCTTGAATTCAGAAGAATGAGAGGGGATCTCATTGAAGCATGCAAAATTATTACAGGGCTTGTTAGGGTGGATGCTGGGAGAATGTTTCCCTTGGCTGGGAAGTCTAGAACCAGGGGCCACAGCCTCAGGATAAAGGGTAGGCCATTCAGGACTGAGATGAGAAGAAATTTCTTCACACAGAGGGTGGTGAATCTTTGGAATTCTCTACCCCAGAGGTTTGTGGAGGCTCAGTCATTGGGTATATTCAAAACAGAAGTCGATAGATTTCTGACTAGTAAGGGCAACAAGGGATGTGGCGATAGGGCCGGTGAATGGAGTTGAGGCAGAAGATCAGCCATGATCTCATTGAATGGCGGAGCAGGCTCGAAGGGCCGAATGGCCTACTCTTGCTCCTATTTCTTATGTTCTTATGTTCTTTCTTTGTTTCCTCTTTCAGTGTAATTATCACTTAATACTGTTAAGCTTAGCTAACTACCTAAACGGACACCGCGCAACAATCGCCAGGCAGGAGGGTTGCCTCCCAGTCGGGGAACACTTCAGCAGTCAGGGGCATTCAGCCTCGGATCTGCGGGTAAGCGTTCTCCAAGGCGGCCTTTGGGATACACGACAGCGCAAAATCATAGAGCAGAAACTGATAGCCAAGTTCCGCACTCATGAGGATGGCCTCAATCGCGATATCGGGTTCATGTCACGATACAGAACGTGACTTGACATCATGGCCGGTCTTTCCAGGTTTTTAAAAAAAAACTAACACAAGAACCAACACAAATGGAGAGGATATGCAGCCAGCAGGTGTTTTCACACGTTGGACCCCCTGGGACACATCTCATTGTCTTGGCTGTGCTCTTAGTGTGTCTTTGATGTAGGGAAAGATTTGAATACATTTTTTCTGTGTTTATATTGTGAATTCTGGGAGATTCTCTCACAGCTACCCTACCTGAAGAAGGAGCGACAGCTCCGAAAGCTTGTAAAATTAAATAAATCTGTTGGACTATAACCTGGTGTTGTGCGACTTCTCATTTTTACCTAAATGCAGACCGAGTATGTGTGCTGAGCGGGGAGGGGTATATCAGGAAACAGAGCAGCACTAGCAGAGCATTCTTCCGATGTAGTGACCAACTGATTGTAATAATCAAATGTAACATGCCTAAATTGTTCACTGGAATCCAAAAGCTGTAATATCTTTACTTAGGACGGTGAAATGTATCGTGGCACACTTAAGCATAAACAATTGCTATGAGTTACACTCCATGAGAACTTTTGAAATAGAACAGGTTGACTGTGTCAATGTGCAAGGATTTATTTTAAACGTGTTTACACACTGTATAAACAATAGTTTTTTTTGGGAAGTTCTGAACTCCTCTCGTCACAGGGGAAAGGTCCGGGAGAAACTTAATGTCTAAGTTATTTTTGCTGTCAAAACAAGTGCTGCCAAAGTTTCTGTCCCATGTACTGTAAAATTCCATCCGGATGCAAATAACATCGTGTGAGTTCTGTTGAGAGTATAAAGGAGGACACAAGGGCACTGTACTGGGTATCTGCAATCAAATCCAGACTGACACCCAGAAAAAAACTTCGCCTCTCATCCAAGGTCCCGGTTCCTGGTAAGCTAAAGTAAAACGTTTAGGTACTTTAAACCGTTTGGATTTTGGAAGCAATCTTGCTCGGCTATTTAGCATAAAATTGTCAGGCATCAAATTTGGGACAAATAGAAAAAAGAAAATGAGCATTTCGAGTTTCACATTTCAAAACAACCGTTAATCTTAGATCACCGCTAGTGCTGTCAGTTAAATACCTTGACCGGAATATTTGGTATACAAACAAAAATGAGACATAATATTTTAAGAGGGAATCTGAAGATGGTCTGGTTTCATTTAAACAACATATATTAAGGTAATAAAAACAAAAAATACTGGAAATATTCAGCAGGCCAGGCAACATCTGCAGAGAGAGAAACAGGGGGAGGGTAATCTACATGTAGGTGAGTTAGGTCTTTAGAGCAATTGGATCTTGAGCTGAGCTTATGTTTTATGGTGACTAATTCCCTTTCTATGACATGGGATTGCATGATTTTAACTGCGAATTTGGGAATCTCATTTCATGAGTCCGTCCATTTATAATTGAAGATGTTAGATTATGATAAATTATGTCCTGTTTCTATTACATGGGATTTCAGGATCTTCTGGGATTTATATTTGGAGTTTTCGGGATGGATTTAATTTTTTTTGATCTGTCCTTTCCTTTTCCTGTGAAAACGGCAGATCAGTAGCTTCGATGACGACCCTTGCAATTTGGAATTCCTTTTTAAATCTGCGTTTAGATCAAAGTGGTGCAAGTTTACTGGAGTTCCAAATTAAACAGAGAATAAATAATGTTAAGCAATATATAATACCAAAGATGAGAAATATAAAGTGTTGTGAGGAGGGGAATACAGAAATTCTAAGGGCTAAAAGAGAATGTGAAAAAGGCCAACAGATAATATTAAAGGAAATAATAAGCGCTTTTATCAGCATATAAAAAGTAAAAGAATAGTTAATAAAAAAGTAGGACTGTGCAGGGATGATGGAGGGAGTCTAACAGTGACAGATAAAGGTAAGGCTGAGATATTTAATACATATTTTGCATTGGTTCTTACAAAGTAATGGTGGGAGTGAGAACATAAGTGTACTAGAGAAACTCATGGGACAACTGCTAGCACTAACTGTAGCAAAGGAATTGCTTTTGGAAATATTGGCAGAACTCAAAGTGGATAAGTCATGATGGCTGCCCTCTCAGCCGTTGAAAGGAGTCAGAGAGGAGATAAAGGTTCGGGCCATAACTTTCAATCCTCCTTAAAGATACAAACTGTGCTGTGGGACTGGCGAGTGACCGATGTGACACCTCTGTTAAAGAAAGGAGTGAAGGATAAACCATATCACTATAGACCAGTTAGCCCATCGTTAGTTGTGGGCTAACTCTTAGAATTTATAATTCAAGATAACATTTGTGAGCATTTAGAAAAGCATGGGACAGTCAAGGACAGCCAGCATGGATGTGTTAAAGGCAAGCTGTGTTTTTCAAATTTAACAGTACAGATGTTCCCATGACATTAAAAGTTACCTGTTCAGGAAGCAGAGCTCCTCCATTGCTGACCTCAGTGTGATACGCAGCCAGAAATGTAACCCTGAAGTGCCTGCTCCACATCACACTGCACTGAGAGCAGCAGATGTATAAAACAGACCCCTCCATCTCCGGGGGTTTGTTTGTGATAATCTAATTATGTTTAAAATGCCATATTAATGGCATATTTAATATGCAGGAAACCCCATCATAATATTTTCATGAAGCAGAAAATCGATCTATTATCCATCTCCATCATCAAAGAATGTTGCTCTTGCTTGTTAGCAGCTTGGGAGTAAATTCCTGTCCTCACTAATTTCAGTGAAAAAATAGATATGAACATAAAGTGGAACAGCATATTTGTACTTGCGCCTACCTTTTTGCGAAAATGTCACCCCTATTGGACCAAGTGCCTTTCACAACAAGGTTTTAAGCATTGTTTAATTGCCTAGCTCATTGCAAATCCAGACATTGTCTAGAAGTGTTTTTGTAAATGCAAACACGAGTACAGAGCTGATTTTTAAAAATCCTTACTCCTTGTATTAAAAGTGTTGATTTATATTATGTTTCGCAGGTTGAACAACCAATGGAAAACGTTACCAGCACAGACCTTGCTTCAACAGAGATGGACCCATTGCTTTCCAGTCCCTTTACTGTCTATAGTACGGAAATTGCTGATGATACATCTTATTCACAGTTTACTACATCTCCCCTACATAATATGTCTGACCAACCATGCCACTTCATTGTGTCATCCAAGTATATTTCCAATTTCATCCCAGCTGTCTTCAGTATCATCTTTATCGTGGGCTTCATTGGGAACAGCGTGGTCATCGCCATCCTTTGCCATCGCGTGCATTTGAAAACTGTTTCTAACATCTACATTATCAACTTATCAATTGCCGACCTGATCTTCTTAGCCACTCTTCCAATTTGGGCAGTCTATTATGCTACTGGGTACAATTGGCTTTTTGGGCCAGTGATGTGTAAAATATGCAGCTCTCTTGCGGTTCTGAATTTGTACGCCAGTATATTTTTCATTACGTGCATGAGTATTGATCGACACATGGTAATTCTCCACTCTTTCGGATCCCAGTCTAAGAGAACCCTATGCCAAGCTCGCTGTGTCACAATCCTTGTATGGACTTTGGCTTTGGTTGCAACCTTTCCCACTATCTACTTTCGAGGTGCTCATTACATCGAGAAGAAAGGAAGCACGGTGTGTGCAATGGTTTATCCCCCCAATATCGGCAAACATTGGTCTGCAGCCATGTCTTTGATGATAAATACTTTGGGCTTCTTCATTCCCTTTACTGTAATAGGCACATGCTATGGTTCTGTTGCCTATCATCTGATGAAGATGGAAGTATCAGGAAACAATAAGTGCAAACGAGACAAGGTACTGTGGATGGTGATTGCAGTCGTATTGGCTTTTTTCATCTGCTGGTTGCCGTTCCATGTATTAACTTTTATGGATGCATTGTCAAGGATGAACTTCATCACCGATTGCCAAACCATCACCGTGATCCAAACTGCAAAGCCAATCACCATTTGCCTCGGTTTTGCAAATAGCTGCATCAACCCCTTTATTTACTGCTATCTGGGAGATCACTTTCAAGTACAGCTTACCAACAAGGCTCGGAGAGGGTCCGCCAGTCTCTACAACCGGAGGAGCTCATCAACCAGGATCAGCTCCCCTTCTCGCAAAAACAGTGACACAGGGGATATTGGGCTTAAGAATCCATGAGGCGTTAGACAGATTCAATGAAACCTAGGTAGCCCACCAGCTAAATTTCTGTTGTTAGCCATAGCATTTTATTCTTTATTTTCAGAATTTCCATAGATGCAAAGGTCCCAAGACAGTGCGCAGCTAATGTTAAAATCTATGATCTCTAAACATATTGAAATATAGCATTATGATGATTATATAGGTGCCTTTAAAGGTTGCTTAAAATTATAAATGTTTTATGGAATAATAGTAGTGCTTTAGATGTTAACTGGGGATTATCAGGCAACATTCAGACACCAAGGGCTCGAATTTCATCAGGCCGTTGAGGCGGGATTGGAGGCGTGTGGGTGGTTAAAATTGCAAAAACTGGCAGGTGGGCCCAACCCCGCCTCCATCCCGCCTCCAAGCAATTTTCATTAAATTGTGTCTACTGGCCCCGTCTCCGTCCCGCCTCCAAGAGGGGGGATAGGCCGTTAAGGCCCTTAACAAGCACTAAATTGCCTCTATAATGCCATTTTGATAGGCCTTTGTGATTTTAACCCTTTTCCCACGTGAAGCACGCCTGTTCTGAAACACGACGGTGAAACCTGGCGGTAGCACAATTGGATTGCTGACTATCAGCTGCAGCTCAACCATTAAATAGGAGTTTTGATCAGCCATCATTTGCAGGTGGCAGGACTTTGCTGTCTCAGGTCTGGGGGAACTTTTAGAAGGCATAACCACAGCTGTGGAAGTTTGGAGCCTGACACCCATCTCCAGTGTGACCTCCTGGGAAACCCCTCTCACCACCTTGACTGAGCGCTTCCTCAACTGAGGCATATACCAGAAGCATGGGAGCCATTTATTTCCTTCCCTTCTGGACATCAGATGAGGACGAAGACCAGCCGCGGCACCAGCAGAACCATGAACAACAGCAGCACCAACAGCAGCAGCACCAACAGCAGCAGCAACAACAGGAGCGCCAAGCTACTGCTCACCCACCTGAAGCTGCACAGGCATGGAAGCCCGTTGGTGCAGGAGATACCCCCCAAACAGGGTCTACAGACACAGGGTCAGCTACCTCAACATGTCTGAGCAGCAGTCCCAAAGGCGGCTCCGACTTTCGCGAGAGGTAGTGGGTGACATCTGCGCAATGCTGCAACAAGACCTGGAGCCCAGAGGACCAGGTGGACAACCCTTACCAGTGGCCGTCAAAGTCACCACCGCACTCAACATTTTTGCCTCAGGTTCATTCCAGGGATCAGCAGCAGACATCTCCCAGGCGGTCGCACACACTTGCATCACGCAGGTAACCGATGCCCTCTTTGCCATCGTGCACAATCACATCCATTTCACCAAGGATCAAGCAAGTGCCACAGCGGGTGCGGTTGGATTAGCTAATCTGGCAGGCTTTCCAAGGGTGCAGGGCGTCGTTGACTGCACACATGTGGCCCTTAAGGCACCCCATCGCAATCCAGGTATTTTTGTCAACCGCAAGGGCTTCCACTCCCTTAACGTTCAGCTGGTGTGTGACCATAAGAAGGAAATATTGCATGTTTGTGCCAAGTACCCTGGCAGTTGCCATGACTCCTTCATACTGCGCCAGTCTAGTGTGCCTCCACTATTCAGTCCGCCAGACCAACTTAACGGATGGCTACTTGGAGACAAGGGCTATCCCCTGAAGATGTGGCTAATGACGCCATTGAGGAGCCCATGCAACGAAGCTGAGGAGAGCTACAACTCCAGCCACATGTCCACCAGAGCCATAATCGAGCAAACCATCGGTTTGCTGAAGATGCGCTTCAGATGCCTGGATAGATCAGGTGGAGCCCTGCAGTACTCAGCAGCCAAGGTCTCCAGAATCATCGTGGTTTGCTGTGCACTGCACAACATGGCACAGCATCGTGGCTTGCAGATTCCTGAGGACCAAGTGGCTCGTCACATATCCTCCTCGGATGAGGAGGAGGAGGAGAGCGAAAACGAACATCTTGCAGTGGCCCATCAACCAGCGGCAGCAGTACGCGAGACCATTGCTGCCCAGGATGCAAGGAGCGCACTCATCTTGGCCAGATTTGCTTAGCCTAGCCAATCAAACACTTTTGCCTCGCAGCTTCTTACCTGAGCATCGACAATGGCCAAGAACCAATGGATTCCTAGCAATTTGAACACCATACTGACAATTGCAAGAAATCCTAAGCCCTCAATGTGGAAGTCCCATTCGTGAAATGACACATGCCACAACTACAGCAGTAGCCATCAGATTTTTTATTTACAGTAATCATCTGATGGCTTTTTAACATAAAACATCAAAATTCACCCAAGTGACTACCCTTGTGACTATTTGTGCACTATCTTTCTCTTACGCATGCTCCTACGTGGTGCTTCCCCTGTGGCTTCTGCAGATGTGGAGGCCCCTTGCTCACTTTCTTGCTGCTCCTGTCTCGACACCTTTGGCGTGCGTCCTCTGGGGTTGCGAACCTGTGAGGGCTCGCCAACAGTCTGCTGCTCCTACGGCTGTGCAGGGGTTGAGACACCAATCTCAGTTGGGTGCGGACTCTGGTGGGGCTTTGACCGAGGACTTGTCAGTGGCATGGAAGTGTGAGCGCTTGGAGAGGAGCCCCCACTTCCTTGTTCTCTGCAAACAACATCCCTCTCATGGGTCAGGTCTACCTCAGCGCTTGCAAGTGGATTGAGAGCACATCAGGGGGGCCGTGGGGACCCGTATCTGCACTGGAAGTCCTACTCAGAAGGACTTCCATGAAGGTCTGGTTTCTGTGTTCAATAGATGACCATCGCTCCTCCAGAGATGTCATTCTATTCTGAACACTCACCATGTTTTCTGCACTCTGGCGACTTATCTCCTCCATATCCGCAGCCATCCTCTCGTCTACTGTAGCCATCCTTTCGACGGAGGTTGCCATCATTTGCACGGAGGTTGCCATCCTTTCCGTGGTGATGCGTTCATGCGCCAATGACTCCACAAAGGCTCTGCTCATGTTCGCAATGGACTCCTCCATTCGCTCCACACTCGCAGCGACCCTGGAGACAAAACCTGCCAGAGACTCCTGCATCTGTTCCTGGAGTTCCAGCACTGCTGATCTTATGGATGGACCCAGAGGCAGAGGGTTGACATGCAGCTGAGCTGAGCTGGGAGAGTCCTGTGCCCTCCGACTAGGACTCTCCACTGCTGTCCCTGTCTCCACTATCTGCTGATGCTCACTTGTGAGCTGTGATACACCAGGTGACAACACTACTCTATCTTGTGATGTTCCCTCCGAGGTGTGAGTGTCTGCGCTGGTGCTGGGTGCGCTGAATTCTGCTGATGCTGCGCCCTCAGAGGTTGCAGCTTCCTCTGAGGCATCTTGAGGCTCATGCTCTTCCTCCTGGATAGTGGGGACGGGTGCTTGCGATGGTCCTGGGGGGGGAGTAAAGGAAAGAGTCAGAGATGTGAGGCCAAGGTTACATGCACATTGCATATTGCAGATGATCATAAGTCCATCTGTTAGAGCTTCAGAATCATTATCAGCGACTCATGCATTGTCATTGAGAGAGATGGAAAACTATTCTGTCACCAGCTTGCTATGATGCGCCCGTCTGTCCGTCCCCCACTTGGGAATCTTCCTCCACTCCCACCATCTCCAGGACTGCCTCCTCCCAGGTGGTGAGCTGGGCTACTGAGGGTGGCCCTCCTCCTGTCCTCGCTCTTTCCCTCTTATTGTGAGCTCTCTTTTCCTGCAATGAGGGAGACAAGTGGAGTTTGAGTGAGAATGAAGGAGTGGGTGTAGAGAATCCATAGCATAGATGCTTAAAAGGAGACAAAGATGGAGTGAGGTGGCAAGACCAAGGGCCCTCCCTGTGTGTTGTAAGTTGTAATTGCATCACAGTGATAGGGAGTGTGAGGGCTGCATAGTCGAATAGTTAGGTGAATTTGACCATAGAGAGAGAGGGAATGGGTAAGGGTGCATGAATGTCAGTGTCAAGTGGGATGTGGAGGAAGAGATTGCTAAAGCTTAGTGCTGGTGAGGAGAGGCAATGGGGATCAGATTGAGGG
The DNA here is from genome assembly GCA_030390025.1 of Squalus acanthias. Classification (NCBI taxonomy): domain Eukaryota; kingdom Metazoa; phylum Chordata; class Chondrichthyes; order Squaliformes; family Squalidae; genus Squalus; species Squalus acanthias. The sequence goes on along the minus strand of CM059430.1, from coordinate 89,630,807 downwards.
TGATGGGAAATTCATACTCACTTTTCCAGTGCGCAGAAGGTCATGAAGCCTCTTCCTGCACTGAAGTCAGGTTCTGCGGGTTATTGACAAAGAGTTGACCTCCTCTGCCACCTGGATCCACACAGCCTTGGTTTGCTGGGGAGGTTTCTTCCTCCCTGAAGAAGGGAAGAGCATCTCTTTGTTTGCTCTTGCTCCCTCTACTAAAGCCTGCAGGGCAACGTCATCTAATCGAGATGCAGACCTAGGTCTCTGGCTGGCCATTCTTCCTGCAGGTGCCTCTAACATGCAAGGGCAAAAGCTTGGCAGTCTGCAGAAGAAGCAAGGCTTGTTGCAGACCTTAAATGCAGCAGCAATGATGACATCATCGGAGGCGACTTTCAGACTGGAAAAACTCACTGGCCATGGGTTCCCACACGTTGGAACTCAATTGGCCAATTAGGTTAAAATGGCATCATTCTCCCACATCGATTTAGAATCGGGTGGCTAACATGAAATGCAGATTATACGACCCCAGCCTGCCCCAGTATCAAAATCCAGCCCCAAGTTTGTGCTGCCACTGGATTCCCAGTATCATGGCCAAGGATAGGTCTATACATGTTGAGCCTTATTGTTTTTACTGATTACATATATTTCTGTATGATGTACCTCTGTATGAATTTTTCTTTTTCTCTGTACTGGACATTATCAATATGCTAATAATGTATGTTCTGGTGTGTTGTGTAATATGCTGAGTATTATTCTGTTGCTAAGGTGAAGCTGTGTTCCCTAATGGTCATAAAACCTAATCGCTGTTAAGTAAACAGAGACAGAGGATGAGGTCAATCAGAGTTTAATAGCTATCTGCGCAAGGAAGGAAGGAAGATAGATAGAGAGATAGATTGATATAACAACTTTCACTTCATTAGGACATCCCAAAGTGCGCTACAACCAATGAATTACTTTTTGAGGTGCAGTCATTGTTGTTTTGTAGACACAGGTCCATTGGGCCTACTGGGCTTGGGCCCAGTTCTGGAAAGGGACTTGAGTGACTTTCAGCACTCCCTGTATCAGAATCATGCAGTCGGAGATAATCTCATATTTGTACCCAGGTGAGCTAATGATAGGGTTTTTCAGACTGGGACTGGTGCGTCGGTAAGGTTAAGTTTCACTGTTCTTTTGCTTGGCACTCACCATCTATTGCAGCATTTTAATTTTTGGCTAATGCTGTAGCATTAAATAAGGTCAATGATCCCATGTTAATATTTATCTGCTTGGCTGCTGCACCACAGCACGAGCCATCACGTCCGCGGTCTATGACTAAATGAAGAGTGTTCTTTTGGTAGATAGGATGCAAATTATTTGACCTTTGAAATCATGTAAGCAGATGGTTATTATTAATGGAAGTGGATCTAATTGGGGCCTAGTTACAAGTGGAGTTACTTCAGGTTCTATATTGGGACCATTGCTGTTCAACCTTTTTGCTAATGATCTAGAGGAGATCTTAAATAGAACCATTCTTAAATTTGTGGATGATACACAATTGGGGTTTAGTAATTCATTGGCTGTAGGTCAATTTGGATAAGTTAGGTGAATAGGCCTCTAAGTGGCAAATGTCATTTAATGTGGACACATGCAGTGTCATACACATGGGGTTAGGAAACTCCAAGAACATCTGTACCATGCAGAGGTACCAGGAAAGAGACCTGCGCTAGTTGCCAATCACTTGTTGAAGTTGTAGTAGCAAAGGGAAACAAATCGGGTTTTAGGTTGTCTTGGTGTAAATAAGTTGAATACAAATAGAAGAGTATTATATTTGGGCCATATATTGCGTATGTGCACACGCGGAGTATTGTGTTGAGGTTTAATCCACGCACACGGTGAAGGATACCTTGGCTCTGGAGAGTGTGCAGAGGAGGGCGAGTAGGATGACATCACATCTTAGACCTCTTAGTTATGAGGATAGGCCCCAAGAATTAGGGTTAGTTACTTGGCAGAAACAGAGGATTACAGGGAATATGGCTGGGTACGGTTCGGTTAGATGGGTATTTGAAATAGATCACAATGACATGACTAGAGGCCAAGCTTTTAAATCCCATAGGCAGAAAGTTAGATCGGATGCCAGGAATGTTTTAGTTTCACATAGGCTCATCGTCCTCTGGGACAAACTGCTGCGACAGGTGGGGGGAAATTTTCACCTTCAGCAGCTGGGCCATAACCTGGCAGAACGGATCAGCCTCCCATTATAGAACCCGCCCCATTTTCATCTGATGTGTTTCATTTGGATGAAAATTGGGTGGGTATTACAGCAGGCTGGCGATCCGGATCGCTCTGCCAGATTACCACCCAGCCAGTGCAGGTGAAAATTAGCTGTGAGGATTCACTTACGTTACAAGGGGCAGCTTTGGCAATGGTCTAGGTCGGGGGCCGCCAGGAGGCACTTCTGTTCAATTCCTACACTGCAACAGTGATTACACTTCATTGGCTGTAAAGCACCGTGGGACGACCTGAGGTCGTGAAAGGCGCTATAAAAATGTAAGTCTTTATTAATGTTGTATTTAGCAGCTCTAATCGTGGGTTAAAGTGTTACGGTCAGAGATAGCGGCTGGGAATCTTCTCAGACCTGCTCCCGCTTTATGTGGCTAAATCTCACATTAAGCAAGATTTGATCTCAATGAAAAAAATAAAATGGATAAATCGAACTTTCCACTAGATGGGGCTAATAATACACTCAGTGGATGTCACTGCAGGGCCTGGTCAAAGTGTGGCAGCAACAGATGGCAGCAACTTCTCAATGAAACTATTTGTAACTAGTGTAGTCAAGTAAAGCAATGACAGATTCGGCCTGGCTTGCATGAAAACACTATGATCACAGTGACTTGGCAAGTGACTGTGATACGGGAATGAGGGCCAAAAATGTGATTGTAAGTGATCGTGACCTGAAATTATGGTTTACAACATGTTACTTTAAAGTAATTAATATACAGTTTATTTTGACCTTTATATGTTACATTGCAACAAACGGTTCGTAGAAATAATAGCCGCTACTTTCAACAAGGTGTAGAGCAGGCGTTATCAGATCAGCTGCCCATTATACACCTCAAAAACAAAAAAGCAGAATATTTTTTGAATGGTGAGAGACTGGGAAATATTTGCATTCAGAGGGATCTGGGGGTCCTTGTACATGAAACACAGAAAGTTAACATGCAGGTACAGCAAGCAATTAGGAAAGCAATTAGGTTAGCTTTTGTTACAAAGGGATTAGAGTATAAGAGTAAAGAAGCCTTACTACAATTGTACAGTGCATTGGTGAGGCCACACCTGGAGTATTAGCTTGTGCCTGTCACACTTCTCGTGTCACACGTCAAAGAAATAGATAGAAAGCCAGTCATTTCCTGCTGCTTTTATGCTGACTGTAATAACCTTGCCTCCCCCAAGAGTAGAAACTGTGGATTTATGAGCAGCTGTCAGTCTATAGAAGCTTTCCTCAGCACTTAGCCTTATGGGGGCCACATCCCCACAGGGAGCCATGGTCTTAAAGGGACAGGCTGGGTTTGACATAGCTCTATCTTAGCAGCGAAGCTTCATGGGGGAGAATTTCCATGGGGTACCCCGCCATTACAGAACTCCCATTTTCAACCGTTTACGCCTTTTCTCCGGGGGTTCCACTGCAGTTATGGTGGGAGATCGGGAGAATCTCCTGCGGAAATTCCAGGCGCATGTCCGTGTTCCAGATCCAAGAATACCCGTGAGCAATACCAGGACGATTAGCTCACTGTGTTATAAAGATAGCTGCACTCACTACAAATGTCATAAACTACTGGTGAAGGGGACATGTTAACGCAATCCTAGAGTTCACAAACCAAAAGGAAACAAATCAGGCTTCATGTTATTGCAGTGCATCATCAAAGGAACAAAAATAGTTTATGGTTTTAAGTGGGTATCCGTACTGTATAAACAATTGGAAAGATTCTTGAAGCAGGCATGCATATCTAGGTGGATTGGCTGGAAGGTATTTATTTTTGTAGGTTATTGAAATAGGCCTGATTATATACAGCAGTGATTTTCAAATCTTCTGTTTGGGGAATGCCTTTGCAAATATTGACACGTCCTGGGGAACTGGGTTCTAACTTTTGAAAAACCGTGTCAATTATCCAAAGGAAAACATTGCTTTAATAGCAAAAAGTGATTTTATTACTATACATTGACAGAAATAACAATCAAGCAAGTCAACAAATACAGAAACATGCAAAAATCTGTTGCCCTCAGGGACTCCCTGGGATCTTCTCATGGTCCCTCTCGGGCAGTGTTGTCCCATTGAAATCGTTCACTAGCCACAGGTGTGGCCATGGTAACACTGTTTTAGCCACATGTACTAATTTTAGTGGAAACCACCTTTCATACACTCACACAATACAGGTAATTGTACTTCATGTGTGTATACAGTATTTACTGAACAAATATTCAGTAACCAGGAAAGTAAACTCTCAACGGTCATAAAACACTCGCACACACTGCTTTTTGTCTTCCCATTTTACCAACAAATGCTCAAAGAGGTTAAAGTTCACATACATATGCCGTGTGAATTGAGATCACGTGCCCAATGTCTATTGCTCATTTTTTATTTACTGATCAGAAATGCAATTATCCACGTCTGGATTCCCAATTAGCCACATGTGGCCAGCGGCTAACATATTGGACAACACTGCTCTAGGGTCCTGGGAGCGCAGTTTAAAAACCTATGACATGAAATTTATTGGTGAGTTGCTCTCTGCAGTTTATATTGAACTGGTTTTCAGTATGTCATTCAACTCTGCCCTACAGAGTAATAACCTGCTTTCTTTCTATCTGAATAAACTGCTTTTGTTCGTATCCAACTGTGTCCAACACTTCATTCAAAAATGGCAACAATAAAGGCCTCAGGCTCTGGACTGGATGTCTACTACAACAACTAACTACTTCTATTTATATAGCATCCTTAACATACAAAAAAATCCCAAGGCACTTCACAAATAGAGGCAAATGGCTGTCAAGCTGGAAAGGGGAGATTAGGAGGGGTGACAGAAATCTTGATAGGCAGAAGGGTTTAGGGGGAGAGTTCCAAAGAGACAGGCCCGAGGCAGCTGAAGGCTCTCCCACCAAAGGTGGGGTGAATTGAGTGGGGGATGAATAAACACAAGGCCAGTGTCAGAGGAATGGAAGAGTTCAGGATGAGAGATAGGGCTGGAGGAGATTGCAGAGATAGGGCGGGGTGAGACTATAGAAGGGTTTGTAGAGGAGGACGAGAATGTTAGATTCAAAGCATTGGGGGACGTGGAGCCAATGTTAGTCAATGAGGATAGGCTGATGGGCAATTGGAACTTACTGGGGGATGGGATACAGGTGGCAGAGTTTGGGCAAGTTGGAGTTTATGGAGGGTGGAGGATATATTGCGACTGTTATTTCCTAATAATGAATAATAGACTATTGCTCATTGAAGACACAAATTTAGCAATCCTCTAATCTAGATGTCAAAAGTACACAGAGAGCCCAGGCTTTTTGTCATGGTGCCTGCTGGCAATAAATGGGCCAAAACAGATGCCACAATTCAATGATCCATCTATAATATATTAAAAATCTTAAGTCTGTATGCACTTCCTGTTGACAAAACCTTACTTCCTGTTATGTTTTCATCAGACACTTATGTCAACTTTTTCCCATTATAAATTCCTATGTCCATGTTTATAGTGGAAACTGATGGTTACAATTGTTAAGTGAATGAGCAGAATAACACTTATAGTAAATCTCACTGTACTGATATAATCCAGTACCACTACACCATATGTACGCTGATGACACCCAGCTCTACCTCACCACCACTTCTCTCGGCCTCTCCACGGTCTCTAAATGTATGGAATCCCCATAAGCATGAATGGGAATACTCCAAAAAATACATGTACACATCAAATAAATTTTAAAAAATTACATATTTAAAATTAATTAAAATGCCATTTAATTAAATATTTTAAACAAAAATTAAATTTTTTGAAAAATAAATTTAAATGTTTTAAAGGGGCTAAAAATAACCTTACCTTATTGCACAGGTTTTTTAATGTTTAAATGATATTTTTATGTTCATTTAAACTCTAACGCTGGTAAAAGCAGGCCTTACGCCTACTTTTACCAGGTGTAAGAATTTCATGGGCATTCGCTGGGCAGAAGGTGGGCAAATAGCCCAACTCTCCGCCCGCGGATGCCCTTTTCCTGGGGATGCCGATGATCTGTCTAGCCCTGTCCATCCTACCCATCACCACAACTTCTTGTTTCCATCTCTGCAACACTGCCTGTTTCTGCTCCTAATTCAACTCCTGCACTGCTGAAACCCTTTATCCATGCTTTTGTCACCAACAGAATATTTTTCTCCAATGCCCTCTTTCTGGCTCTGACTCTCCAACCTCTATAATTTCTGCACTCATTCCTGTAAACCCATTATCCCCATTTTCACAAACTAACTTTTGTTGCATGTCCCCCAACACTTTTCAAATTTAGAATCTTTGTCGGTAACTTCTAATGCCTTCACAACCTCAACCCAACTTTCTGCAACCTCCTCCAGTTTTATACCCCCTCCTGCATCCTTTAGCCTTTTGACTCAATAAATGCTGGCTTTGCCAGCGACGCCCACATCCCATGAACAAAAAAAACCCTCTGGGCTTTTGTGCATTCCCAGTCCCTTCGCCTCACCACTGGTGGCAGAACCTTTAGCTGCCTCGTCTCTTTCTCTGGAACTCCCTCTCTAAACCCCTCCACCTCTTGCTTCTCTCCCCACCTTGAGAAACCAGCTCAACACACTCTGTGCAATTTTAGACAAAATAAAGTGAAGACAATTCAAGAAAATTAATGCCTTTGAACTGATAGATTCCACATTAGATTTTCTCAATACAGTATTTCTTATATACTATGGCCTTTGTGTTCATATTTCCCACACCTATCTTCATTAACTCTTTTCCCTTTTTGCTACAGCTCCCCTCACAGCTTAAGTTCTGGATTTCACACATGGATTAAAGGAAGCCATCTGTTGCACACCTTATAGTTTTGAATGATAAAGAACTGTTTTGACACCCATCTTATATGCCACATACTTAACCCACAATGAAAATTTGCTATCACGTAAAAAAGATCAAAACTCCTCTTGCCCCCTTTTCAGTGCAGTCCCGAATATCTCTATCTAATTTAAAATTGGTATCCACCAGGTCCCATAAGTGCTGACCTTAATAAACAATTTGTAGAGACGCCTCTTCTAACTTTTGTTCAAAACTTTCAAGATCCCCTGTTGAGCCATGAAAAGCCATAAAACTAACTGCCCTTGGGGTCATTCAACATCATATCCCACTGGTTGGCCCATTGTTCAAGTTTGGAATTTTAAAAAAGTCAGCAGTAAACAGTGGAATGCAGTCGATCTCACTGGTGAGAGATAACCTTCAGAACTCGCAGGTGATGTCATTATTCTCACTCCTGGGATAAAGCTAGCTCCCTGTTGTGTGTTCTGTGCATCTCTCCAGAGATACATGTGTGTAAACTTTGTTTTGTTGTTGACGCCTGCAGTCAACAGCAAGCCAGTGACTCATTATCGTCTGCACTGATACTTCACAGGTAAGTATCAGTCGGTCGGTGAAACCCAGCCTCCTGAGGCAGGGCAGGCATAGTCCTGCCAATCAACCACTAAAACAAAAGCAAAATATGATGCTGGAAATATGAAATAAAAACAGAAAAGGCTGGAAATACTCAGCAGGTCAGGCAGCATCTGTGGAGAGAGAAACAGAGTTGATGGCCCGTATTTTCCGATGACTACGGGTGTGTACGAGCTGTGTACACACCCATAGGGACATCGGAAATGCCGGTTTCAGGCGTGCGAAGCGCATGCGCTGAAACCCGGCATTTCTGATCTGTCAAGAATGCTCTTGACAGATCGGACGCCTGCCCTGGAGAAGGGCCTCTGCGGGCGGATAGTTCCGCTTTCTGGAGAACCTCCACCTGCCGCAAACCCTTAGAAATCTGGCGCCTGGTAAAAGCAGGCATAAGGCCTGCTTTTACCAGCATAAGAGTTAAAAAAAGTTTTTTTTTTAAATTTCACTCATTTATAACTTAAAAAAACTTTTAAAAAAGGTAAGTTTATTGTTAGCCCCGTAAAAAACTTTAATTATTTTTTTCAAAAAATTAAATTTTTGTTTAAAATATTTAATTTAATGTAATTTTAACTTTTTTTAAAAACGTGATTTTAAAAAATTTATTTAATGTTTTAGTGTCAATTTGGGGTGATCTCCATTCATACATTTGACAGGTCTATCTGTCAAAAGTATGAAGGGGGATTCCCTTCTTTCATTGGCTCGCCTGGCCCACGTGATCCCAGGGATGCTTGCGAACCGCATGCGCCCCTGGGATATGTGGGCCCTGCGCATTTCGATTGTGGAGAGGCCCAGGAGCGGAAGTGTCAGGACCTTGGGAGCCCTCAGGTAAGGGTGTAGATCTTTTTCCGATAGGAGGCATCCGCATGCAGGAAGCCTCCTATCGGAAATTACGGGCCAATGTTTCAGGTCGATGACCTTTTGTCAGAACTGGAAAAAGTTAGAGATATAACAGATTTTAAGCAAGTGAAGAGGTGGGGAAAGGGGGGAGGGGAGGAAAGAACAAAAGGGAAGGTCTTTAATAGGGTGGAAGGCAGGAGAGATTAAATGACAAAAGGGATGATTGTACAAAGCAAAAGGAGATGGTAATGGGACAAGTAAAGAAACAAAAGTTGGGTCTAGAAGAGGTGTGAATGGGAATAGCAGAATCATCAACAGCTGCTGTCTGAAAAAAACAGGGACAGAGGTTATGATCTGAAATTATTGAACTTGATGTTGAGGCCAGAAGGCTGTAAAGTGCCTGATCAAAAGATGAGGTGCTGTTCCTCGAGCTTACGTTGAACTTCGTTGGAACAGTGTAAGAGGCCGAGGACAGAGAGGTCAGAGTGCTAGTGGAGCAGAGAATTAAAGTGACAGGCGATTGGAAGCTTGGGGTCACCCTTGCGGACTGAATGGAGGTGTTCCGCAAAGCGGTCACCCAATCTGCATTTGGTCTCCCCAATGTAGAGGAGATTGCATCGTGAGCAGCGATTACAGTATACTAAATTGCAAGAAGTACAAGTAAATCACTGTTTCACCTGGAAGGAGTGTTTGAGGCCCTGGACGGTGGGAAGGGAGGAGGTAAAAGGGCAGGTGTTGCATCTCCTGTGCTTGCACGGGAAGGTGCCGGGCGAAGGGGAGGGGTTGTTGGGGATGATTGAGGAGTGGACCAGGGTGTCACGGAGGGAATGGTCCCTTCAGAATGCTGAAAGGAGAGAGCAGGGAAGATGTGTTTGGTGGTGGGATCATGCTGGAAGTGGCAGAAATGGCAGAGGATGATCCGTTGAATGTGGAGGCTGGTGGGGTGAAAGGTGAGGACATGCGAAAGCAATGGTGGTTCCGGGAGGGAGGGGAAGGGGTGAGAGCAGAAGTTCCATTACCATCTCCTGTTGCGTTGTACAATCATACTGCCATATAATCTCTCATCCCTTCCACCCTATCACAGACCTTCTCTTTTGTTCTTTCCTGACCTGCAGAGTATTTTCAGCATTTTCTGTTTTTATTCAAAAAGCCTCCTTTATGCTTTGTGAAGATTCCATCGAAACCTACCTGTCAATCAATAAGTGTTCGGGTAACTGGAGCCCGACCCTTTCAGAACATTATATATAGAGGCGCACAGGGCATGCAGGCAGAGTTCGTTTATTTTCTGTAGAGGAGTTCTGGTTTGGAATTAAACAACTGTTCAACTCACGAGTTTTCTGATGTGAATCGTGAGATCGCGAGTTGGCGGGATTTTCATTAAAAATCACGTGTCTCGCGAAATTGGCATTACTCTGTTCAGATTTCTTCTTTACTGTGTTCCACTGATTCATCTTGGAAACTGTTCTAGAAATATGATTCACAGAAGAATAGAAGTGGTTTTCTTTAGTCTTGAATGCTGCTTTGAGATAGAGAGGTGGTGAGTCCAGCTCTCAGTGAGGCAATTCACATAGGGAAGGATTTTGCTGCTCTCGGGGCAGTTGGTAAAGTGGCTTCCCTTCCTCATTGCTCATTATCTCAGGCTCTTGCTGATTGGGCGCTCTGCGTGGCCATCTGTTGTTCATTTGTGTCAAATTCCCAACTTTCTCGAGGGTTGTACTGCTGGAGGAGGTTAGAGAGATAGGGAGGGGCGAGGTCATGGAGGGATTTGAACATGAGGATGAGAATTTTAAATTTGAGGCTTTGGTGGACCGGGAGCCAATGTAGGTCAACGAGCACGGGGGTGATGGGTGAACGGGACTTAGTGCGAGTTAAGATACGGGCAGCAGAGTTTTGGATGGGCTCAAGTTTATGGAGAGTGGAGGATGGGCGTCGGCCAAGAGAACTTTGGAATAGTTGAGTCTGGAGGTAAAAAAAGCATGGATAAGGGTTTCAGCAACAGATGAGCTGAGGCGGGGCAGAGATGGGCGATATTACGGAATTGAAAGTCAACAGTCTTTGTGATGGAATGGATATGGGATCGGAATCTTAGCTTGGAGACAAATAGGCACTGAGGTTGCGAACAATCCGGTTCAGCCTGAAGGAATGGCCAGGGTGGTGGGTAGATTTGGTGGCGAGGGAATGGAGTTTGTGGGAGCGGGGGGGATGCGACGGCAAAGACAATGGTTTCGGTCTTCCCAATTGGAGGAAATTGCAGTTCATCCAGAAATGGACGTTGGGCAAGCAGACTGATAACACTGAGGTATTCGAGGTGTCGAGAGAAGTGGTAGAGTGGTAGAGAGGTAGAGCTGGGTGTTGTCTGTGTACATGTGGAAGCTAACCCCATGTATTCAGATGATTCCGACAAGGGGCAGAATGTAGATGAAGAATGGGGGGTTGGGGGTGGGGGTGGGGGCAAGGATAGATCCTTGGGGAATTCCAGAGGCAATGGTGCGGGGGTGGGAACAGCAGCCATTGCAGGAGATGCTTTGGCTACACAGGAGCATTAAGAACAGGAGTAGGCCGTTCAGCCCCTCGAGCCTGCTCCGCCATTCAATTAAAGCATGGCTAATCTGTGACCTAACTCCATATGCCAGCCTTTGGCCCATTTCCCTTAATACCTTTGGTTAACAGAAAGCTATCAATTGCCGATTTAAAATTAACAATTGATCCAACATCAATTGCCGTTTGCGGAAGGGAGTTCCAAACTTCTACCACCCTTTGTATGTAGAAGTGTTTCCTAATTTCACTCCTGAAAGGTCTGGCTCTAATTTTTAGACTATGCCCCCTAGTCCTAGAATCTCCAACTAGCGGAAGAGGATGGTGTGGTCAACCGTGTCAAAAGCTCCAGACAGAGTGAGAAGGATGAGGAGAGATTGTGCACCACGGTCATAGTCACAGAGGATATGATTTGTGACCTTGATTAGGGCCATTTCAGTGCTATGGCAAGGGAGAAAACCTGATTGGACATGTTCAAACATGGAGGTACAGGAAAGATGGGCACACATTTCACAGGAAACAACACATTCAAGTACTGAGAATCCAGCCTCATCCTATTCTCACTTGAAGTCCACACATGCATTTTTCTAGTTAATTCAATAGCAATCAAGAATTTCTGATTGATTAAACACCTTGATAGATCACCCCTCAATCTTCTATACTCAACAGAATACAAGCCAAGTTTCTGCAACCTGTCCTCATAGGTTAACCCTCTAAGCCATGCAGCATGGAATTGAAATTGGCTAAGGGACAGAAAGCAGAGAGCAGTGGTGAATGGTTGTTTCTCAGAATGGAGGGAGGTATACGGTAGTGTCCCCCAGGGGTCAGTATTAGGACCACTGCTCTTTTTGATATATATAGTAATGACCTGGACTTGGGTATACAGGGCATAATTTCAAAGTTTGCAGATAACACAAAACTCAAGAAATGCAGCAAACAATGAGGAGGACAGTAACAGCCTTCAGGAGAACATATATAGACGAGTAAAAGTGGCAGACACGTGGCACATGAAATTTAATGCAGAGACGTGTGAAGTGATACATTTTGGTAGGAAGAATGGTGAGATGCAATATGAACTAAATGATACAATTTTAAAGGGGGTGCAGGAGCAGAGATACCTGGGAGTGTATATACACAAATCTTTGAAGATGACAGAAAAAGTTGAGAAGGCCATTAAAAAGCATATGGGATCCATGGCTTTATTAATAGAGGAATAAAGTACAAAAGCAAGGAAATTATGTTAAACCTTATATAAAACACTGGTTAGGTCTCAGCCAGAGTATTGTGTTCAATTCTGGGCACCACACTTTAGGAAGGATGTCAAGGCCTTAGAGAGGAAGCAGAAGAGAATTATTGGAATGGTTCCAGGGATGAGGGACTTTCGTTATGTGGAGAGACTGGAGAAGCTGGAGTTGTTCCCCTTAGAGCAGAGAAGATTACAAAGTTTGATCGAGGTGTTCAAAATCATGAACGGTTTTGATAGAGTAAATAAGGAAAAACGTTTTCCAGTGGCAGAAGGGTCGGTAACCAGAGGACACAGATTTAAGTGATTGACAAAAGAACCAGAGGTGAGATGAGGAAAGATTTTTTTATGCAGCGAGTTAATGGCCCCGAATTTGCGGCCCTGATGACAGCGAACTGGCAGCGCTTGGCGTCATTTTGCCTTTGAAACTGACCGCAACTTCAGGATTTAGCGCATGCGCAGTCTAATGCGGAAATCCTGAAGTTGCAGTCTGTCATTCACTGCTCCTCCACAGGCTGCGGTGTGCCCCCCCACCCCCACCCCAATCAGTGAAATCTCTCAAATCAGGGAAACTGACCAAAACTTTGGCTCTTCCGCAGTAATTACGCTGTTAAATTCCCCACTAAAAGTTAGACCCAAAGGGATTAGGTGTAACCGGGGTTTTAAAAGCCTATTGACTGCTAAACAAAGGTTATGGCCCTGAAAAACTAATTAGAATTTTGTGGAGTGTCAAATTTATACATTTTAATAAAAATTTAAATTTTTAAAGGAACTTTAAAAAATGTAATTTATTTTAAAAGTTTATTCATCTTTATTTCAGGTTTGCCTTTTCCCCATGTGAGAGCCCAATCTTTGTTTTGCTCTCTCTAACATTTTTAAAAGTTAGAATCAAAGGATGCTTACTCACTTCCGATAGCAAAATACTGCGGATGCTGGAAATCCGAAATAACAACAGAAAACGCTGGAAAAACTCAGCAGGCCAGACAACATCCGTGGAGAGAGAAAGAGAGTTAACGTTTCAGGTCGAAACTTCACTTCCTGGTCCGCTGTCTGAGAATTCTGTGTTTTGATTGGCTGCTTAGACAACTTGTTGATGTCACAGCAGCTCTTCGCTGGGAATCCCCATTAACTGCCGTTGATTTCAATTATGGGTCGGAAAACTTGTAATGCTTGCCACAGCGATCGCGAGATCTTTGTGCGAAGCTTACTTCGGGGTCAGTGGCGAATGTCTTTACTTCACCGCTGACCGCAAATTACGGGCCATTATGATCTGGAATGCACTGCCTGAAAGGGTGGTGGAAGCTGATTCAATAATAACTTTAAAAAGGGAATTGGATAAAAATTTGGAAAAAGAAAAATTCACAGGGCTATGGAGAAAGAGCAGGGGAGTGGGACTAATTGGATAGCTCTACCAAAGAGCCGGCAAAGGCACGATGGGCCGAATGGCCTCCTTCTGTGCTGTATCATTCTATGATTACCCTTTCCCTAATCCAAATGTAGGAATTCTACCTCTTCGCTGGACAGCGAACTCAGCATCAACTAGGGATTCCATGGGGATGTTCCCTATTTTTATTCTTCAGATACTCACTGCCTGGGTGTCAGCCGTGGCTCAGTGGTAGCACCCTTGTCTCTGAGACAGAATGTTGTGTGTTCAAGTCCCACTCCAGAAACATGAGCACAAAATCTAGGCTGACACTTCAGTGCAGCACTCAGGGTGCGCTACGCTGTCGGAGTTGCTGTCTTTCGGATGCGAAATTAAACCGAGCCTCGTCTGCCCTCTCAGGTGGACGGAGAAGATCCCACGGCACAATTTTTTAAAAAGAAAAGCAGGGAGTTCTCCCCAGGGTCCTGACCAATATTTATCCCTGAACCAACATCAGTAAAAAAAAATTATCTGGTCACTTGTGAAAGTTGTTTGTGGGATCGTGCTGTGCACAATTTGGCTGACCTGATTCGCTTCATTACAACAGTGAGTACACTGCAAAAATAATTCATTGGGTGTGAAGCACTTTAGAACGTCCTGACGATGTGAAAGGCGGTATATAAATACAAATTCTTGCTTTCTTTGTTGACTTGATTCCCTGCTAACTTGTTGAAGCACGTGTGCAGACAGGTGAAATATTCCGGGCCCCTACAACTCTTGCTACAGCTTAATTAACAGGATAATTGAACTAAACCAGTCTCTCTTTTAGTTTCACAATACCCTAGATGAAGTCAGACCTACTACATTCCGTCTGGGTGCAACAGACAGACAGTTGACTCTTAGTTAAAAAAATGGGAGGCGGTGTTTCTGTTTCCCAACTACCTACATGTAATGTGTTACTTTCAAACATCTGACTCATTGGGTTGTCGAAGCATCAATTTCATTTGGAAGGGAGGTGGCTGTTTAGAATTAGATTGCAGCAGGTGAAATAACCGGATGAATCAAGTGACACATGTAAACCAGAGTCTGGTTTTAGCCCCATTCAACAAAGGCTTATAGCCAGCACATGAAAATGACCTGACTTCAACACATTTTAATGACATTATTATTGTGCAGTTTCAACACTTGTGACGTTACATGTGCCTGAAGTCCCGTTTAACACCCCCGGGTTTAGCTAGTTGCCCCAGCGATACAGGCTTTACCGTTACACTTTGCTCAGTGTGGAGATGGATCTCACTTTCAATATAAGCGATGAGTTGGTTAACTCTCCATACTGTTCGCCAAGTGGCTTCGAGCAAAACTCAACGATCGAAAACCATCGTTCTCCCGAGTTCTTGCCTGGCCGAGTTATGCTGTTAACCGGGATGGGTCTGTTAGTTTTTTTCCTCTTCCTGATTCGAAGGCAGGTGAAGACGGTGGAGGTAAGTGCTTCCATATCCTGACCAGGGAAGGGGGTAGAACTCCTCACAACGTTCTTCTCTAGCACTGAACATCAAACTATAATCAAACCCCTAACAGGGGCAAAACAAGCTTGGAGCTACTGTAGTCAGTACTGGGCCAGTAAGGTCAGAGCAGTCTCAAGTTAGTATCTGGCAAGAGAGAAGGCAGGTTGTGGTAATTCAGTTATGTACCCTTCATTAGATCCTTCAGGTCCTACAAATGATTTCACCACATGGATGAAGTGTAAACACCTGCGATGCTATAATGTACCTTTCCCTCGTTAGGGACGGTGACTGACCGGCTGTGCATTTCCAACATTTTCTGCTTTCATTTTAGATTTACAGGAGCTGCAGTTTTCCCTCTTTGTTAAGCGACTCGAGCAGTTTGTCAGCGTTAAACCTAAAACGTTTTAGTACAGGCTAAAGAGTGCCTTGCTGTGAAGGGAATAGTGAATTTATGTTTGTGCTTTTTGGTAAGGATAGGTGTTGTTGGGTGGCTGCCTCCTATCATTGACTCATGTGATTTAGTAAGCTGTGATAGTGGGATGACAGAACATCCCTCTTACTGCACTTATGAAAACAGAAACTGGTGACAAAGCCTCTCCTTAAATAAGTGATCTTACCACAAAAATATCTCCCTGTTTGGGAGAGGTTAAATCTTACCTCAGGAGTTTAGCTTTCTGAAGCTTCCCCTCCTAGTCTGCTGATTGTCTCAAAAGATATTCACTCTTGTATTCCTGATCTCTTCCTGAGCGAGTCAGAGGGAACATTGGCCCGTGTGTTGGAATCTCAGTTCTGTGGGGATGCAAGCCTTCTTTGTGAATTGTAGTACAACGGCAAGAGTTGAGAGCAATTAAGTGAAACCAGCCAGCGGGGAAATGTGATACAAGAGTTTATAGGAAGCAAAAGAAAAATGAGAATATTTATCCAAAATGGGGAGTGAGCTGTGCTCCTTAGCTGAAGTGAAGGGTTCTACAGCCAGGAACTAACATAGTATCTGACTGTTAAATGTAGGAAAATACAGCACTGGAAATCAACCAACATGTGCCCATACTCCAGTGTTTACAATGTTCCTGGTGGAATCACAAGTCTCACCAACTAGGAGTGACGGCCATTTTAGTTAAAAACATTTTAAAGCAGGCCATTTTTATAAATAAATAGGTTGTAGTATTTGGATGGTGCCTTCAATGAGCTGAGAATTGACAGGTTCCAATCTCTTTGTTAGAATGCTTTTTATGGGGGGGGGGGGGGATTTAGATCCGGGCATTCCGTTCTAATACTTTTGAGTCTTAGTTTTAAAATCTCATAGAGCAGACAAAAGTGGGCTGGATATTTTACCCATTTAAAATTAGTAGAAAATCTAGTCGAGTTTGCTGTCCAATATATTGTGCTATGTATTACATTTCTTGCTACCCCATTGCTCACTATCCTGTTCTACATCGTCCCTGTTAAATGTTATAATGGAATTTGAAACCTTCCCTCCCAAATGTATATTATGAACCTAGAAACACATTTCTGAAAGATTTTTTTACAACTACAGACCAATATTCAGTCACATTGTTTGCACAGCCCAATGATGGCGCTCAGTAAGCAGCAGTTACCATGGAAACATAAGCATCAGTTGCCATGGAAACACAGTCCCATTGTTTTACCATTGGCCAGATAGCCCTTGCATGTAATTACTTATATTTATCATAAAATGTTGAACTCTCCCCAACCAATTTATAGTCTATCTCTCACCCTGATAACATATGTTGGAAGCTTTTATTTATATTATATATATATATACATATATCTATCTATCTATCTATCTATCTATATATATATATATATATATATATATATATATATATATATATATATAAGTCCAAGAAGAATCAATTGAAATTGCTCTGTGATGTCACTTTGTCATTATGATATTCATTGTTATAGTTACCAGTGTACCAATGAACATTAAGATGTTTCCTCCTCATTGTCCTTGCAGTCTTACAAAGTAAAATAAAACTGGGAGCAGTGCTTACTGTAGAAATGGTCATATGTGCATCCCCCCACTATTTGCCCGATCATCGTTATGGGTACGATAGCATAATAGTTATGTAACTGCACTAGTAATCCAGAGGCCTGGACTAATGATCTGGTGACATGACTTCAAAATCCCACCAAGGCTTCTTGGGAAATTATATACAATTAATTAAACAAAGCTGGAATGAAAAGCTAGTATCAGTAATGGTGACCATGAAATTACCAGATTGTCATAAAAATCCATCTGGTTCACTAATGTCCTTTAGGGAAGATGACTCTAGGTGAAGTGTAAATGGCAATGGCAGAATGATCAACAGCTGCCATGTGAGAGAGAGGAAAAAAAAATGAACAAAAGATAGGGGCAGAGGTTATGGTCTGAAATTGTTGAATTCGATGTTGAGTCCAGAAGGCTGTAAAGTGCCTAATCGAAATCTGCCGTCCTTACTCAGTCTGGCCTATATGTGGTTGACACTTAACTGCCCTCCGAAATGGTCTAGCAAGCCACTCAGTTGTATCATACTGCTATGAAAAACAATAATGTGGATAATTGGAGCACATTCTGGGGAAGGTGGGACCTGTACAAACAGGACGGTTTGCACCTGAACCAGAGGGGCACCAATATCCTGGGAGGGAAATTTGCTACGGCTCTTCGGGGGGGTTTAAACTAATTTGTCAGGGGGATGGGAAAAAGGGCTGTAGTCCAGGAGCCAGTGGTGAGTGTAGGGAGGTACTGAGGAGGGTATCAAGGTCGCAGGAATGTACCGGCAGACAGGAAGATGGCTTGAAGTGTGTCTACTTCAATGCAAGGAGCATCCGGAATAAGGTAGGAGAACTTGGAGCGTGGATTGGTACTTGGGACTACGATGTGGTGGCCATTACAGAGACATGGGTAGAACAGGGACAGGAATGGTTGTTGGAAGTTCCAGGGTATAGATGTTTCAGTAAGAGTAGGGAAGTTGGTAAGAAAGGTGGAGGAGTAGCATTGTTAATCAAGGATAGTTTAACAGCGGCAGAAAGGCAGTTCGAGGGGGATCTGCCGTCTGAGGTAATATGGGCTGAAGTTAGAAATAGGAAAGGAGCGGTCACGTTGTTAGGAGTTTTCTACAGGCCCCCAAATAGTAATAAAGATGTGGAGGAAGAAATTGCAAAGCAGATTATGAATAGGTGTGGAGGTCACAGAGTAGTTGTCATGGGTGACTTCAACTTTCCAAATATTGATTGCAACCTTTATAGGTCAAACAGTTCGGATGGGATAGTTTTTGCACAGTGTGTGCAGGAGGGTTTCCTGACACAATATGTGGATAGGCCGACAAGAGGTGGGGCCACGTTGGATTTGGTACTGGGTAATGAACCGGGCCAAGTGTTTGATTTGTATGTGGGAGAGCACTTTGGAGATAGTGACCACAATTCGGTAACTTTCACTATTGCAATGGAGAGGGATAGGGCCATACGGCAGGGCAGGGTTTATAATTGGGGGAGGGGTAATTATGATGCGATTAGGCAAGAATTAGGGAGTATAAGATGGGAACAGAAACTATCAGGGAAAGGCACAAACGAAAAGTGGAGCTTTTTCATGGAGCAATTACTGCGTGTCCTTGATAGGTATGTCCCTGTCAGGCAGGGAGGAAATGGCCGAGTGAGAGAACCATGGTTCACAAAAGAGGTTGAATGTCTAGTCTAGAGGAAAAAGGAAGCGTATGTAAGGATGAGAAAACAAGGTTCAGTTGGGTCGATTGAGGGGTACAAGGTAGCAAGGAATGAGCTAAAAAAAAGAGCTTAGGAGAGCTAGGAGGGGGCATGAGAAGTCCTTGGCGGGTCGGATCAAGAAAAACCCCAAGGCTTTTTACTCTTATGTGAGAAATAAAAGAATGACCAGGGTGAGGGTAGGGCCGGTCAAGGACAGTAGTGGGAACTTGTGCATGGAGTCAGAAGAGATAGGAGAGGTGATGAATGAATACTTTTCGTCAGTGTTCACCGAGGAGAGGGGCCATGTTCTTGAGGATGAGAGTGTGATAAAGGTGGATAGGCTGGAGGTGGTAGATGTTCTGAGGGAAGATGTTTTAGCAATTTTGAAGAACCTGAGGGTCGATAAGTCCCCTGGGCCAGATGGGATATATCCTAGGATTCTTTGGGAGGCAAGGGAGGAGATTGCAGAGCCTCTGGCTTTGATCTTTGGGTCCTCACTGTCCACGGGAATGGTGCCAGAGGACTGGAGAGTGGCGAATGTTGTTCCTCTCTTCAAGAAAGGAAATAGGAATGACCCTGGTAATTATAGGCCGGTTAGTCTTACTTCGGTGGTTGGTAAGATAATGGAAAAGGTCCTGAGGGATAGGATTTATGACCATTTGGAAAGGGGCAACTTAATCAGGGATAGTCAACACGGATTCGTGAAGGGTAAGTCTTGCCTAACAAATTTGATTGAATTCTTTGAGGAGGTAACTAAGTGTGTAGATGAAGGTAGAGCAGTTGATGTCGTATACATGGATTTTAGTAAGGCGTTTGATAAGGTTCCCCATGGTCGTCTCATGAAGAAAGTAAGGAGTTGTGGGATAGAGGGAAATTTGGCCGATTGGATAAGTAACTGGCTATCTCATAGAACATGGTACATCGGCGAGACCATGCAGACACTGAGACAACGTATGAACGAGCACCGCGCAACAATCGCCAGGCAGGATTGTTACCTCCCAGTCGGGGAACACTTCAGCAGTCAAGGACATTCAGCCTCGGATCTGCGGGTAAGCGTTCTCCAAGGCAACCTTAGAAACACACGACAACGCAAAATCATCGAGCAGAAACTGATAGCCAAGTTCCGCACTCATGAAGACGGTCTCAATCGGGATCTTGGGTTTATGTCACGATACATGACGTGATCCGGACTCGAGTCGTCGTTAGCTTGTTCACAGATGTGATTCCCAGTAAAAAAGTAAAAATTTTCCCAGTAAAAAAGTAAAAATTTTAAAGCTTTTCGTTTTACATACAGACGGCAGCTTTTGACACGTTAGAACCCCTGCGACTACACCTCATTGTCTCAGTTGTATCTTGCTATGTCTTTGATGTGGTACCTTCCTGGCTGACTTAATTAACTTTATCACACCTCGGCAGATAGTCAGGATGATTTAATTTAGTGGTCTGCAATTGTAAGGTACACATGCTTTGTTTTCTATCTATATATGCTTTGGCGATTCTGTATCTAATTTACTTCACCTGAGGAAGGAGCAATCGATAGCTCCGAAAGCTTGTGATTTCAAATAAAACTGTTGGACTATAACCTGGTGTTGTGCGACCTCTCAATTTTATCTCATAGAAGGCAGAGGGTGGTGGTGGATGGAACATTTTCGGACTGGAGACCAGTTACCAGCGGGGTGCCACAGGGGTCGGTGCTGGGTCCTCTGCTGTTTGTGATTTTTATCAATGACTTGGAGGAGGGGACTGAAGGGTGGATCAGTAAATTTGCTGATGACACCAAGATTGGTGGAGTAGTGGATGAGGTGGAGGGCAGTTGTAGGCTGCAAAGAGACATTGATAGGATGCAGAGCTGGGCCGAAAAATGGCAGATGGAATTTAACCCTGATAAGTGCGAGGTGATTCATTTTGGTAGGGCAAATTTGAATAAGGATTACAGGGTCAACGGCAGGGTTCTGAGGAACGTGGAGGAGCAGAGGGATCTGGGGGTTCATATCCACAGATCTCTGAAGGTTGCCACTCAAGTGGATAGAGCAGTAAAGAAGGCCTATGGTGTGTTGGCGTTTATTAACAGAGGGTTTGAGTTTAAGAACCGTGAGGTTATGCTGCAACTGTACAGGACCTTGGTGAGACCACATTTGGAATATTGTGTGCAGTTCTGGTCACCTCACTATAGGAAGGACGTGGAAGCATTGGAAAGAGTGCAAAGGAGATTTACCAGGATGCTGCCTGGTTTGGGGGGGAGGTCTTATGAGGAAAGATTGAGGGAGTTGGGGCTTTTCTCTTTAGAGCGGAGGAGGATGAGAGGCGACTTAATAGAGGTTTATAAGATGATGAGGGGGATAGATAGAGTGGATGTTCAGAGACTATTTCCTCGGGTAGAGGCAGCTGTTACAAGGGGGCATAACTATAAGGTGCATGGGGGGAGATATAGAAGGGATGTTCGAGGTAGATTCTTTACTCAGAGAGTGGTTGGGGTGTGGAATGGACTGCCTGCTGTGATAGTGGAGTCGGACACTTTAGGAACTTTCAAGCGGTTATTGGATAAGCACATGGAGCACACCAGAGTGATAGGGAGTGTGATAGCTTGATCTTGGTCTCGGACAATGCTCGGCACAACATCGAGGGCCGAAGGGCCTGTACTGTGCTGTACTGTTCTATGTATCTATGTATCTATGTAATAATAAGAATAAAACCGGACAGACCACTCGGCATCGACCTAGGCACCATACCCACAACATCCCCATCCTCAATGATGGCAGAGCCCAGCACACGAGTGCAACCATCTTCAGCCAGAATTGCCAAGTGGATGATCCATCTCAGCCTCCTCCTGATGGAACATCGCAGAAGCCAGTCTTCAGCCAATTTGATTCACTCCACGTGATATCAAGAAACAGCTGAGCGCACTGGATACAGCAAAGGCTATGGGCCCCGACAACATCCCGGCTGTGTACTGAAAACTTGTGCTCCAGAACTAGCCGCGCCTCTAGCCAAGCTGTTCTAGTACAGCTACAACACGGGCATCTACCCGATAAAGCATAAAATTGCCTTCAAAAAGCAGGACAAATCCAATCCAGCCAATTTTGGACTCTGGAGGAATCAAGGGATATGGAGATCGGGTGTGAAAGTGGAGTTGAGGTCGAAGGTTAGCCATGATCTTATTGAATGGTGGAGCAGGCTCGGGGTGCCGTATGGCCTACTCCTGCTCCTAATTCTTATGTAATTACAGCCCCATCAGTCTACTCTCAATCATCAGCAAAGTGATGGAAGATGTCATCGACAGTGCTATCAAGCGGCACCTGCTCACCGATGCTCAGTTTGGGTTCCACCAGGACTACTCAGCTCCAGACCTCATTACAGCCTTGGTCCAAACATGAACAAAAGAGCTGAATTCCAGAGGTGTGGTGAGAGTGATTGTCCTTGACATCAAGGCAGCATTTGACCGAGTGTGGCATCAAGGAGCCCTAGTAAAACTGGTCAATGGGAATCAAGGGGAAAACTCTCCACTGGCTGGAGTAATACCTAGCAGAAAGGAAGATGGTTATGGATGTTGAAAGCCAATCATCTCAGCCCCAGGACATCGCTCCGGGAGTTCCTTGGCCCAATCATCTTCAGCTGCTTCATCAATGACCTTCCCTCTATCATAAGGTCAGAAGTGGGGATGTTCGCTGATGATTGCACAGTGTTCCATTTGCAACTCCTCCGATAATGAAGCAGTCTGTGCCCGCATGCAACAAGACTTGGACAACATTCAGGCTTGTGCTGATAAGTGGTAAGTAACATGCATGCCACACAAGTGCCAGGCAATGACTATCTCCAACAAGAGAGTGTCAAACCACCTCCCCATGACATTCAATGGCATTACCATTGTGAAATCTCCCACCATCAACATCCTGGGGGTCACCATTGACCAGAAACTTAACTGGACCAGCCACATAAATACTGTGGCTACAAGAGCAGGTCAGAGGCTGGGTATTCTGCGGCAAGTGACTCACCTTCTGACTCCCCAAAGCCAAGTGGTTGTTGTTGTTCTAACAGAGTCAGAAAACCTGCTAATTCAATGGCCCAAAATGTTCCGCCATCAGCAGCATTGTCCAGAGCCCTGCCAATCAAATGTAGACCAATTAGGGCAATCATGCTCAAAAGAGATCCACATTATTTTACTTTTTATTGCTAACAATACGAACTTATGAAATAGGTGGGCAACAAAAGACCAGCTGGTTCATCAAGCCTGCCCACACCATGATGGCCGGAGCATCACGATTAAACACGTACTCCCTCCCTCATGAACACAGCCATGTAATCTCCTGGGAGAGGGAAAACAGAGAAAAAACTTCGGGGCAATAAGAGAAAAACTACTCTGGAAAATTCTTCTGTGTCCCCCTCAGTCAATCAAAACCAGTCCAGGAGATCACATGGACCAAGGAGGAAAAATTGAGTCGCGCCCCCTTTGGGGTGCTAACTTCGCTGGGGCGCTACTTTAAGCGCCCCGAAAAAGTTAGCGCCCCCACGGCCAAAATTGAATGGTAGCGCCCCAAGGGAATATTGAGGCACTGCAGCACCAGGGATCGGAGTGCCTGCAAAAGAGCCCGGCACTCAAGAGAAGTGGCTTCACAGAAGGCCGGGGACGGCAATGTGGGCAGGTACTGGCAGGCGGCCAGCAACAAAAATGGCCGCCCAGCACCTCGCCTTTAATTAGCGCCGCCCCGGCCGCAGGTAGGCCCCCCTGACCCCGTTGGACATAGCGCCTGGCGGTAAGTCAAGGGGCGCTACCAAAGATCGCAGCCAGGGCGCGAGTGGGGCGCTAACGGTTACTGCCGCCGCTAACCTCCCGCTGAATTTCGTGGGAGGCGTTGGCGGTGCCACGCCCGGGCGCTAGTTGCTTTGCGCCCCGTTAGCACCCTCTTAGGGCGCCAACAGGAGGCACAAAGCAACCAAATTTTCCCCCCCAAGTGTTATCTATAAAGACACTTACCTTCCATATGATGCAATCTCTGCCCCAGGTCAAGAACCAATCCAGCTCTCCCTTGAAGGCATGCAGAGTGTCAGCACCCACCACACCAACTGGTAATGTATTCCAGAGCCTCACTGCTCTCTGGGAATAGAACCACCTAACATCCAGTCTATTCCTATACTTACATAGTTTAAACTTGTATTTCCAGTCCTCCCAATCTGTTAAACTGGAATAATCTATCAATAGGAACAATATCAAACCCTTTCATTATTTTATAGACCTCTATCAGTTCACCTCTAAGTCTACACTGCTCTAAAGTAAATGTGATGTGGAGATGCTGCTGTTGGACTGGGGTGGACAAATGTGAGAAGTCGCACAACACCAGGTTATAGTCCAACAGTTTTATTTGAAATCACAAGCTTTCGGAGCGCTGCTCCTTCGTCAGGTGAAGTGAAGAGATGTATATCGGCACAGCATATATAGACAGAGAACACTGCCAGACGATTACAGTTAATCTTTCTAACTGCCCTTTATCACACCTCGGCAGAGAGATAATCACGGCAATCAAAGGTGTGAATGGTGTTCAAACAGGTCAGTCAGGAAAACATTACATCAAAGACAATGAGGTGGGGTCACAAGGGGTCAAATGTGACAGATGCTGGTGTCTGTATGGAAAACAAAAAACTTTTTTTGCTGGAAATCACAGCAGGTCCGGCCGCATCTGTGTAGAGAGAACAAGCCAACGACGACTCGAGTCTGGATGACTCTACATCAGGTGGGGTTACATGTAGCGTGACTCAGGTGGGGTTACATGTAGCGTGACATGAACCCAAGATCCCGGTTGAGGCCGTCCTCATGGGTGCGGAACTTGGCTATCAGTTTCTGCTCGACGATTTTGCGTTGTCGTGTGTCTCGAAGGCCGCCTTGGAGAATGCTTACCCGAAGATTGGAGGCTGAATGTCCTTGACTGCTGAAGTGTTCCCCGACTGGGAGGGAACACTCCTGCCTGGCGATTGTTGCGTGGTGTCCGTTCATACGTTGTCGCAGTGTCTGCATGGTCTCGCCGATGTACCATGCTCTGGGGCATCCTTTCCTGCAACATATGAGGTAAACAACGTTGGCCGAGTCACATGAGTATGTACCATGTACCTGGTGGGTGGTGGCCTCATGTGTGATGATGGTATCTGTGTTGATGATCTGGCATGTCTTGCAGAGGTTGCCGTGGCAGGGTTGTGTGGTGTCGTGGTCGCTGTTCTCCTGAAAGCTGGGTAATTTGCTGTGAACAATGGTCTGTTTGAGGTTAGGCGGCTGTTTGAAGGCGAGTAGTGGAGGCGTGGGGATGGCCTTAGCGAGGTGTTTGTCGTCATCGATGACATGTTGAAGGCTGCGAAGAACATGGCGTAGTTTCTCCGCTCCGGGGAAGTACTGGACGACGGAGGGTACTCTGTTGGTTGTGTCCCGTGTTCGTCTTCTGAGGAGGTCTATGCGATTTTTCGCTGTGGCCCGTCGGAACTGTCGATCGACGAGTCGAGCTTCATATCCCGTTCTTACGAGGGCATCTTTCAGCGTCTGTAGGTGTCCATCGCGTTCCTCCTCGTCTGAGCAGATCCTGTGTATTCACAGGGCTTGTCCATAGGGGATGGCTTCTTTAACGTGGTTAGGGTGGAAGCTGGAGAAGTGGAGCATCGCGAGGTTGTCCGTGGGCTTGCGGTAGAGTGAAGTGCTGAGGTGTCCGTCTTTGATGGAGATTCGTGTGTCCAAGAATGAAACCGATTCTGAGGAGTAGTCCATGGTGAGTTTGATGGTGGGATGGAACTTGTTGATGTTATCGTGTAGTCTTTTCAGTGATTCTTCGCCGTGGGTCCATGGGAAGAAAATGTCGTCGATGTATCTGGTGTATAGCATTGGTTGGAGGTCCTGTGCAGCGAAGAAGTCTTGCTCGAACTTGTGCATGAAGATGTTGGCGTATTGGGGTGTGAATTTGGTCCCCATGGCTGTTCCGTGTGTTTGGGTAAAAAACTGGTTGTCGAAGGTGAAGACATTGTGGTCAAGGATGAAGCGGATGAGTTGTAGGATGGCGTCTGGAGATTGGCTAAAGTAAATGGACCAAGGTCCTGGAGCCTATCTGAGTAGCTGAGGTTCTTTAAGCCAGGAATCATTCTTATAGCTCTCCTCTGGACCTTATTCCAAGGCTACATATCACCCACCACGTGGGGGGAAAAAACTGGGCACAGTACTCTAGATGCGGTCTGACTAGCAACTTCTATAGTGTCAAAATGGTGTCCTTTGATATATATTGAAGGGTTCTATTAATACAATCCAATACCTTGTTAGCTTTAGCTACAGTTTCTCTACATTGGTCATGAATCTTCAGTGCACAACAGGACCTCGATCTTTTTCGGGATAGATACTATTCTCTGCAGCCGCGACCGAGAGTTCCGAAGGTTGTGTTGCCTGCCCGGTGCCAGGGTTAAAGACATCTCCTCACGGCTGAAGAAGAACTAGGAGGGGGAGAATCCAGTTGTCGTGGTTCATGTAGGAACCAACGATATAGGTAGAACTAGGAATGAGGTTCTGTTGAGGGAGTTTGAAGAGCTAGGATCCAAATTAAAAAGCAGAACCTCTAAGGTAATAATCTCTGGATTGTTACCTGAGCTACGCGCAAATTGGCATTGGGACAAACCGATTAGAGGTTTAAATGCGTGGCTCAAAGAGTGGTGAGGGAGGAAGGGGTTTCAGTTCATGGGGCACTGGCACCAGTACTGTGGAAAGAGGGAGCTGTTCCGTTGGGATGGGCTCCACTTAAACTGGGCTGGGACCAGTGTCTTGGCGAACCGAATAACTAGGGCAGTAGACAGGGCTGTAAACTAATAAAGGGTGGGTGGGAGGATTCAGGAAAGAGTTTTGGGTAAAAATAAGCAGAGTGGGTCTGGAAGGGACAGAGAGAGTAACAAAGGTAATAAGGCATCAGTGACTAAGGTGACATCAGGGAAAAATAGAAATAACAAAGCTAAAGGCTCTATATCTGAATTCGCGAAGCATTCACAACAAAATAGATGAATTAATAGCGCAGATAGAAATTAACATGTTTGATCTAATAGGCATAAAGGAGACGTGGTTGCAAAGTGGCTAAGGTTGGGAACTAAATATTCCAGGATACTTAACTTTTAGAAGAGATAGGCAAAATGGAAAAGAAGGAGGGGTAGCCCTGATAATAAAGGATGGGATAAAGACAGTCGAGAGAAAGGATCTTAGCTCCGAAAATCAAGAAGTAGAATCAGTTTGGGTGGAGCTAAGAAACAGCAAGGGGCAGAAAACATTGGTGGGAGTTGTTTATAGGCCCCCAAACAGTTGTTGTAATGTAGGGCAGAGTATAAATCAGAAAATTAGAGGTGCATGTAACAAGGGTAACACAGTAATCATGGGGGACATTAATCTACATATAGACTGGGCAAACCAAATTTGCAGTAATAGTGTGGAGGACGAATTCATGGAATATATGCAAGATAGTTTTCTAGATCAGTATGTTGAGGAACCAACTAGGGAACAGGCTATTTTAGATCTAGTATTGTGCAATGAGAAGGGGTTAATTAATAACCTTGTAGTAAAGGGGCCTTTAGGGAAGAGAGACCATAACATGATAGAATTTTATATTGAGTTTGAAAGTGATTTAGTTAAATCCGAAACTAGGGTCTTAAATCTAAACAAAGCAAACTATGTAGGTATGAGGGGCGAGTTGGCTAAGGTAGATTGGGAAACTACATTAAAAGGTATCTCGGTAGACAAGCAATGGCTAGCATTTAAAGAATTAATACATAATTTACAACAAATATACATTCCTTTAAGGCACAAAAACCCCACAGGAAAAGTGGTCCAACTGTGGCTAACGAGAGAAGTTAAAGATAGTATTATATCAAAGGAAGAGGCTTATAATGTTGCCAAAAAGAGTAGTAAGCCTGAGGATTGGGAATTTTAGAATTCAGCAAAGAAGGACCAAGAAATTGATAAAGGGAAAATAGAATATGAGAGTAAACTAGTGAGAGACATAACAACAGACTGTAAAAACTTCTATAGGTATGTAAAAAGGAAAAGATTAACGAAAGTAAATGTGGGTCCCTTACAGGCTGAGACAGGAGAAATTATAATGGTGAATAAGGAAATGGTAGAGAAATTAAACAAATACTTTGTGTCTGTCTTCACGCAAAAAATTTCCCGGAAATAGTGAAGAACTAAGGGTTTAGCGAGAATGAGGAACTGAAAGAAATTAGTATTAGTAAAAAAATAGTATTGGAGAAATTAATAGGACTGAAAGCCAATAAATCCCCAGGACCTGATGGCCTACATCCGAGGGTTTTGAAAGAGGTGGCTATAGAGATAATGGATGCATTGGTTGCCATTTTCTAAAATTCCACACCTGGAGTATTGTGAACACTTTTGGTCTGCTTACCTAAGGAAGGATATACTTGCCATAGAGGGAGTGCAACGAAGGTTCACCAGACTGATTCCTGGGATGGGGGGATTGTCCTATGAGGAGAGATTGAGTAGACTAGGCCTATATTCTTAGAATTTAGAAGAACGAGAGGTGATCTCATTGAAACATACAAAATTCTTACAGGGCTTGACAGGGTAGATGCAGGGAGGATGTTTCCCCTGGCTGGGGAGTCTAGAACCAGGGATCACAGTCTCAGAATAAGGGGTCAGCCATTTGGACTGAGATGAGGAGAAATTTCTTCACTCAGAGGGTGGTGAATCTTTGGAATTCTCTACCCCAGAGGGCTGTGGAGGCTCAGTCATTGAGTATATTCAAGACAGAGATCGATAGATTTTTGAATATTCAGGGAATCAAGGGAGATGGGGATATTGCAGGAAAGTGGAGATGAGGTAGAAGATCAGCCATGATCTTATTGAATGGCAGAGCAG
Organism: Squalus acanthias; assembly: GCA_030390025.1. Classification (NCBI taxonomy): domain Eukaryota; kingdom Metazoa; phylum Chordata; class Chondrichthyes; order Squaliformes; family Squalidae; genus Squalus; species Squalus acanthias. The sequence continues at coordinate 89,602,111 of CM059430.1, read as the reverse complement.
GCTCGAAGAGCCAAATGGCCTACTCCTGCTCCTATTTCTTATGTTCTTATGTTCTCTCTCAACCTCTTTTGAGTATTGTTCCTTGCAAATAATACATGTATTCTATGTTGGCCCTACCAACATGCATGACACTACATTTATCTAAGTTAAATACCATTTGCCAATATGTGGCCCACTCCCCTAACACATCTAAATCTTTTCGCATTTGATTTCACTTCTCTACTGTTTTAACCCTTGCACAGATTTTGGTCTCATCTGTAAACTCACTGACCATACTCCAATACCACTGTCCAGGTCATTAATAAAGACAGTAAAGAGTGGTGGGTCTAGAACTGTTCCCTTCGGGTCATCACTAGTAACCTGTCTGCAAGCTGAACCACGTCTGTTACCTACAACTTTTTGGCTGCGGAATTGGAGTCAATTTCTAATCCAGCGTTTCAAATTCCTACTGATACCACAATATTCTATCTTGTAAACTGACCTAGTGTGAGGTACCTTATCAACTAACCTAGTGTGAGGTACCTTATCAAAGGCTTATGAAAGTCCAGGTAGATAATGTCTACTGGATATTCCTCATCCATTATCTTAGTGACTTCCTCAAAAAACTCTATCAAATTTGTACAGCGCAACCTATTTTTTCAGAAGCTGTGTTTTGAATTTCTATTGGCTCCTTCCTTTTCCCAGTGATCATTAAGAGCATCTCTTATGATCCATTTTCGTACCTTCCCAATAATGGATGTCAGACTGGTAGGCCTGTAGATCCCTGGCTCTGATTTTGTCCCCTTTTATGAAAATCGCAACCACATGAGCTTCCTTCCAGTCGACGGGAACAATTGAAGATACGGACAAGGGGCTCACAGAGCACCTGTCCCATCTCTATAATCATCCTTGGATGGATATTATACGGACCTAGAGCCCTATCAATTTTGAGATTTGCTAATCTATCCAAGATGACATCACTATCTATTTTAATAATAATGCTATTCAGTACAGAGCATCCACTTCTGGCACACGAGTATCCTCTACTGATGCAAACCAATCAATTTAGCTGCTCTGCTACAACCTGAGAATCCGTTTGAATCTGGCCTTCAGTATCCTTTGGTGCCCCATATGGTCCTTAATAGTCTTCTGACTTCTGACGTAGCTGACTTCTAGAATAGCTGAGAAAGATTTTGCTATTACTGCCACAATTACACGCCATCATCTTATCCAGAGGTCTCTTGGCTACTCTTACGGCTGTTTTTGTCTCCCTCAATTGCATGCGATACTTTTCAATGTTCTCCTGTATGTTAAATGCCTTAAGTGTGTAGAATATGGAAAAAGAGATCCTAAGGAAGGTAAGTCTGCGCTGATTCTTTTTGGCGGTGACATGAAAGATAATCTGAGAGAGATGTGATTCACGTTCTTGAAATAAAGCTGAGGAATTATCACAGAACAGAATCCCCACCGACACATATCCCACCCTATCCCCACGTATTTAATCCCCGTAACACTAAGAGTCAATTTATCATAACCAAATCAACCTAACCTGCACATCTTTGGACTGTGGGAGGAAACCGGAGCACCCAGAGGAAACCCACGCAGACACGGGGAGAATGTGCAACCTCCACACAGACAGTCATCGGAGGCCGGATTCGAACCCGGGTCCCTGGCGCTGTGAGGCAACAGTGCTAACCACTGTGCCACCGTGTTGCCTGTGTGGAAGATGTGTCAAAAGAAATAACTTGCATTTATATATCAGCTTCTCACATCCTGAGGATACCCAAAAGCACTTCACACAATGAATTACTTGTAAACTAAAATCAGGGGAAATAATGGCAGTCAAATTGTGCGCAGCAAGGCCCCACAAACACAAAAGTAGATAAATGACCTCGTCTCTTTTTGGTGCTGTTGGTTGTGGGAGAATTTTTAACCCAGGCACCAGAAGAACTCCCGACCTTCTCAAAATAGTGTCATCAGATCCTTCACATCCACCTGAGCACCTCATCTGAAAGATGGGACCTCCGACAGTGCAGCACTCCCTCTGTACTGCTCCTCTGACAGTGCAACACTCCCTCTGTACTGCCCCTCCGACAGTGCAACACTCCCTCTGTACTGCCCCTCCGACAGTGCAACACTCCCTCTGTACTGCCCCTCCGACAGTGCAGCACTCCCTCTGTACTGCCCCTCCGACAGTGCAGCACTCCCTCTGTACTGCCCTCCGACAGTGCAGCACTCCCTCTGTACTGCCCCTCCGACAGTGCAGCACTCCCTCTGTACTGCCCCTCTGACAGTGCAGCACTCCCTCTGTACTGCCCCTCCGACAGTGCAGCACTCCCTCTGTACTGCGCTGTGTCAGCCTGGATTATGTGCTCACGTCCTGGAATGGAACTTGAATTTGATCCCACGACCTTTGACTGACAGGTCAGAATGCTACCAATTGAGCCAAGCTGACATTTTAGTGCGGAACTGGAAGAGAGCTGGTGGCAGGTATAAGTTAAAACAACAATCTAAATATAACTGGTTGAGTAACTACTTCACCCTTAGTTGTTAAGTGGTGGAACATGTTTTCCCCCCAGTGTAATGAATGGTGACTGTTTAATAATTCAAACAACTGACTCAGTGGAATGCCGTATGGTGCCAGGGCACGAAGCAGATAAAATTAGAACGGCTCTTAAATATAGACCTAAACAATGGGATGTGGTGAGTGAACTGAATGACAATAGGAATTGTTCAGCACACAAGAAAACTTGTCCATGTGTAAGAAGCCCACCACTCTCATTCTGCCAAATCCACATGCCAAACAAAAGCAGGACATCCTCATGCCAAATGCATGCTATGGAACATTTAAACCCTTCACAGTCCCTCCCAGGTTGTGAAAGCTCACCTGTAGCCTTTTTGTAAAGGTTGGACTTGATATCCTGTTTTTCTGCCAGCTCTCTCTCATGCCTTCGATTTCAATCCTACCCTCCCTCTTGTAGAGCCTTGTGGGTCCCTTTTGAGCATGATTGACCCAATTGGTCTACATTTGATTAGCAAGGCTCTGGACAATGCTGCTGATGGCGGAACATTTTGGGCCATGGAATTAGCAGATTTTCTGACTCTGTTAGAACAACAGCAACCTGAATTTATATAGCGTCTTTAATGTAGAAAAACATCCAAAGGTTCTTCACAGAGCCGAAGAAGGAGATGTTAGATGGGGTAGCCAAAATGTTGGTCAAAGAGGTTGGCTTTAAGGAGGGTCTTGAAGGAGGGGAGAGGAGGGAGGTGGAGGGATTTAGGGATTGAATTTCAGAGCATAAGGCCTAGATGACTGAAGGCACGGCAGCCAAACTTTTTTTAATATTCATTCACGGGATGTGGGCTTTGCTGGCAAGGCCAGCATTTATTGCCCATCTCTAATTGCCCTTGAGAACGTGGTGAAGGCCTTCTTGAACCGCTGCAGTCCACGTGGTGAAGTTACTCCCACGCTGCTGTTAGGGAGGGAGTTCTATGATTTTGACCCAGCGACAATGAAGGAGCAGCGATATATTTCCAAGTCAGGATGGTGTGTGACTTAGAGGGGAACTTGGAGGTGATGGTGTTTCCATGCGCCTGCTGCCCTTGTCCTTCTAGGTGATAGAGGTCGAGGGATTTGGAAGTTGCTGCAGATGAAAAACCACCTATTTTTTTTGGAAGCCGTGTTTTCAATTTCTATTGGCCCCTTCCTTTCCAGTGATCATTAAGAGCATCTCTTATGATCCATTCTAGCATCTTCCCAATAATGTCAGGCTAATAGGCCTGTAGTTCCCTGGCTCTGATTTGTCCCGTTTTATGAAAATTGGAACTATATGACCTTCCTTCCAGTCTACGGGAACTATTTCTGACTCTATTGAACTATTGAAGAGACGGACTAGGGGCTCACAGAGCATCTGTCCCATCTTTTTAATCATCCTTGGATGGATATTATACGGACCTAGAGCCCTATCAATTTTGAGATTTCCTAATCTATCCAAGATGACATCACTATCTATTTAATAATAATGCTATTCAGTACAGAGCATCCACTTCTGGCACACGAGTATCCTCTACTGATGCAAACCAATCAATTTAGCTGCTCTGCTACAACCTGAGAATCCGTTTGAATCTGACCTTCAGTATCCTTTGGTGCCCCATATGGTCCTTAATAGTCTTCTGACTTCTGACGTAGCTGACTTCTAGAATAGCTGAGAAAGATTTTGCTATTACTGCCACAATTACACGCCATCATCTTATCCAGAGGTCTCTTGGCTACTCTTACGGCTGTTTTTGTCTCCCTCAATTGCATGCGATACTTTTCAATGTTCTCCTGTATGTTAAATGCCTTAAGTGTGTAGAATATGGAAAAAGAGGAAAACGGGATCCTAAGGAAGGTAAGTCTGCGCTGATTTTTTTTGGCGGTGGCACGAAAGATAACCTGAGAGAGATGTGATTCACGTTCTTGAAATAAAGCTGAGGAATTATCTGGAAGATGCGTCAAAAGAAATAACTTGCATTTATATATCAGCTTCTCACATCCTGAGGATACCCAAAAGCACTTCACACAATGAATTACTTGTAAACTAAAATCAGGGGAAAATAATATTGGCCCGAAATTAAAGACGGAGCCTTCCTGCGGGGGTAAGGCTTCCCCGCGATATCTCACTGCGCGCCTGCCTTTTCCTTCCGAGCTCACACGAACTTTAGTTTCAAGGCTGCAGCTGTGCAGTGTGTGCGTATCCCACAGACGCAGTTAATTCGTGCGAGCTGTGGGATCACGTGATTCCGTTAGAGCCAATGGCAGCACACCATCTTTCATTCATAGTTTTGACAGCAAGGGCTGTCAAAGCTATGAATCTATACCCCCCCAAAAGAACAGCTAAACCTCAATTAAATTAAAAAAAAAACCATCACATTAATGAAATAAGTATAGTTTGTTAAATTAACCACTTTAAACAAAAAATTAAATTTTTGAAAAAATGTAAAATCTTTTTAAAAGTTATAAAAATAAACTTACCTTTCTTTAAAGTCTCTAAAAAAGATATACCTGTTGAAAAAAATTTAAAATAATACTTAATTAACTACTTACCTTGTTAAAAGAGGGTCTTACGCCTCCTTTCTTTATGTGCAAAATCTTCCATGCTTACCTGCGCGTTCAAAGCACTAAGTGCACTGCATGCGCGCAGCCTGTAGCGCGCACGCGGTTCACTTAGGAACCGCCCCCTTTTGAGTTCACCAAGTGCCGGTTTTCAGCGCATGCGCAGTGCATGCAGAAAACCGGCAATTGGAGACAGAATACGCGAGAGTACACAGTGCGTACTCTCGCGTACTGAGACTAATTTTTGGGCCGATGGCAGTCAAATTGTGCGCAGCAAGGCCCCCCAAACACAAAAGTAGATAAATGACCTCGTCTCTTTTTGGTGCTGTTGGTTGAGGGAGAAATTTTAACCCAGGCACCAGAAGAACTCCCGACCCTCTCAAAATAGTGTCATCAGATCCTTCACATCCACCTGAGCACCTCATCTGAAAGATGGGACCTCCGACAGTGCAGCACTCCCTCTGTACTGCCCCTCCGACAGTGCAGCACTCCCTCTGTACTGCCCCTCCGACAGTGCAGCACTCCCTCTGTACTGCCCCACCGACAGTGCAGCACTCCCTCTGTACTGCTCCTCCGACAGTGCAGCACTCCCTCTGTACTGCCCCTCCGACAGTGCAGCACTCCCTCTGTACTGCGCTGTGTCAGCCTGGATTATGTGCTCACGTATGGAACTTGAATTTGAACCCACGCCCTTTGACTGACAGGTCAGAATGCTACCAACTGAACCAAGCTGACATTTTAGTGCGGAACTGGAAGAGAGCTGGTGGCAGGTATAAGTTAAAACAACAATCTAAATATAACTGGTTGAGTAACTACTTCACCCTTAGTTGTTAAGTGGTGGAACAGGTTTTTCCCCCAATGTAATGAATGGAGACTCTGTTTAATAATTCAAACAACTGACTCAGTGGAATGCCGTATGGTGCCAGGGCACGAAGCAGATAAAATCAGAACGGCTCTTAAATATAGACCTAAACAATGGGATGTGGTGAGCAAACTGAATGACATTAGGAATTGTTCAGCAGATAAGAAAACTTGTCCATGTGTAAGAAGCCCACCACTCTGATTCTGCCAAATCCTCATGCCAAACAAAACCAGGACATCCTCATGCCAAATGCATTTAAACCCTTCACAGTCCCTCCCAGGTTGTGAAAGGTCCGCTGTAGCCCTTTTGAAAAGGTGGAACTTAATATCCAGTTTTTCTGCCAGCTCTCTCTCATGCCTTCAATTTCAATCCTACCCTACCTCCTGTAGGGCCGGTTTCTTTGTCTTCTTTCTCTTCTGGTGGCTCCACTTTCTGCACCAAAGATTCTAAAACACCCGACCTTTTCCTGTAAATGCAATGACTCGCATTTATTTAGTGCTCCTGGTACTTTATGTGGGGTGATTGAATCGAGGTGTTTAAAATGATAAGAGGGTTCGATAGGGGTAGATACAGAGAAACTATTTCCTATGGTGGGCAATCCAGAACAAGGGGGCACAAACTTAAAATTAGAACCAGGCCATTTAGACGTTAAATCAGGAAGCAATTTTCACACAAAGGATAGTGGAAATCTAGAACTCTCAGCAAAATTTTGAGAGTGTGGGCAGCAAAATTTGGGTCAGTACAGAAGGCAGTGAGCTAAAGCTGCGTGTCATTAGCATACACGTTGAATCTGACCCCATGCTTCCAGATAATGCCACCAAGTGTCAGCTGTGGCTTAGTTGGTAGCATTTATGCCTCTGAGTCAGAAGGTTATGGGTTCAAGTCCCACTCCAGAGACTTGAGCTCAAAAATCTAGGCTGACACTCCAGTGCAGTACTGAGTGAGTGTTGCACTGTCGGAGGTGCCGTCTTTCGGATGAGACGTTAAACTGAGGCCCCCGTCTGCGCGCTCAGGTGGACGTAAAAGATCCTATGGCACTATTTCGAAGAAGAGCAGGAGAGTTCTCCCCGGTGTCCTGGCCCCTGAACCAACATCACTAAAACAGATTATCTGGTCATTATCACATTGCCGTTTGTGGGAGCTTGCTGTGCGCAGATTGGCTGCTGCATTTCCTACAGCACAACAGTGACTATACTTCAAAAAGTACTTCATTGGCTGTAAAGCGCTTTGGGACGTCTGGTGGTTGTGAAAGGTGCTATATAAATGCAAGTCTTTCTTTCAAGGGGTATCATGTAGGGAGGGGGAAGGGGGAGAGGGAACCAAGGATGGAGCTCTGATGTACATTGCAGGTGACCATGTATGCTGAGAGGAAGAAAGCTGGAAGTGATAGTTACAGTCGCACATGATGTAATCTGTGACTTTGACCATTGCGGTCTTTGTACTTTAGGAAGGGCAGAAGCCAGAATGGAGGGACTCAAATAAGGAATGGTGGGATATGTAAAATCCTAGTTGCAAGATAAAAATGTGTCCCAGGATTTCAGAGAGGATGGAAGGTATGAGATGGGGTGGTGGTTTGAGAAAGGGCTTTAGGATAGGTTTCCTGAGGAGGGAAGTGATACTGCAGTTTTCAAGAGGTGGAGAAGGTGTGGATTAGAGAACATGGTTGATGATGATAAAAAGAAAAGGTAAAGTTGATTTTTCAGGAGCTGGGATAGGAGGAGGATCAAATATCAAGGATAATAGGTGGTGGGTTTCATGGATGAGAAGAGGTGAAACTGCAAAGAACAGGAAAGGTGCGCGCACAATTGGATGGAGGGCAGATGCAGGAGCTGAGACATTGCACTGCAACTTTAACATGGGAACTACTTCACAGCTACACAACAGTTGCAGTATAAATGCACCCCCAAGCACTAATGCGGGGCTAGAGGGAATATTGCTACAAATTCTGGAATAATCTAAGGGGATGCATACTTTAAAGATAAGCTCCAAAGAGATCTAATATTGTTTTTCCATATAGGAGCCAATATTGTCTCTATTTAAATATGGGATTGCCCCCTAATTTTTGCGTCATCTCTTAGTGACTTACCCTTTCAATCTTGGCAAAGGCTCCTAATTGGTTTAGATGCATATTGAGACTCTCCAAAGGCTAATGTCAGCCTTGGTTCAGTGGTAGCAATCCTGTCTCTGGGTCAAAAGGGTGTGGGTTCAAGTCGCACACCAGGGACGTGAGCACATAATCTAGGCTGACACTTCAGTGCAGTACTGAGGGAGTGCTACACTTAACTAATAAATATGTTGTATGCGAACTCCAGCAACTACACAGAAAATAACAGTCACCAGGAGTTTGATTGGTTTGTTATGTAAATGTTGTTAAACTCTTACCTATTTCTTTTAATTTATTCGTTCATGGGATGTGGGCGTTGCTGACAAAGCCAGCATTTGTTGCTCGTCCCTAGTTGCCCTTGAGAAGGTGGTGGTGAGCCGCCGCCTTGAACCGCTGCAGTCCGTGTGGTGAAGGTGCTCCCACAGTGCTGTTAGGGAGGGAGTTCCAGGATTTTGACCCAACGACGATGAAGGAATGGCGATATATTTCCAAGTCAGGCTGGTGTGTGACTTGGAGGGGAACTTGGTGGTGGTGTTCTCATGCGCCTGCTGCCCTTGTCCTTCTAGGTTGTAGAGGTCGTGGGTTTGGGAGATGCTGTCGAAGAAGCCTTGGCGAGTTACTGCAGTGCATCTTGTAGATGGTACACACTGCAGCCATGGTGCGCCGGTGGTGGAGGGAGTGAATGTTTAAGGTGATGGATGGGGTGCCAATCAAGCGGGCTGCTTTGTCCTGGATGGTGTCGAGCTTCTTGAGTGTTGTTGGAGCTGCACTCATCCAGGCAAGTGGGGAGTATTCCAGCACACTCCTGACTTGTGCCATGTAGATGGTGGAAAGGCTCTGGGGAGTCAGGAAGTAAGTCATTTGCTGGACTTAACTGGACCAGCCACATATTGTGGCTGTTGTAATGCATTTGGTTTGCAGGCAGTACCAAACACCTTGAAGTAGGGGATTGTTCCTAACGTTGTGTTCTCTAACCACAGAATAGAATTTCTCACTTCTTCCTTACCCTCCACACCCCCCGCCCCCCGCACCCCAACCACCCTCGCCCGTGTGGGACTTGCATTAGCCGCAATTGCCATCTTTGTGCCCTCTCTTTGATTGTGAATTAGTATTGAATTAGATGGGCAGTTTTTGTGTTAGAAAGTGGGTTGAGATTCCGATTGATGTCAATGGAAATAAAAATGGGGAGAGATGTAAAATGGGCTGCAGATTCGCTATCACCCGTTTTACACTAAAAGTCAAGATGTATTTCTCATGCTATTAGTTGGGGCAGATTCAAATCTAGATCCCAGAAGTGAAAGGATAGTGTGCTAACCTACTGTATCACCAAGTTAAATGTTAAAGGAGGACAACATTCCCTGAAGGTTACTCCCAAGTATATCTGACACTATGGAGCATGGCCCACTGTGTTGTGGGATACAACTGTGGATGTGATTAAACAGGTGATCAAAAAATATTTTTCTACTGCTAGTGATCTGTGGCTTTTTACTGTAAAAGGTTTCTTTTTTAAAAAAAAGACAATCTACAGAAAAAATGCCTTATTGAGGACTGTTAAAGCCTTTTTAGTGGAAATAAACTTGTATATGTTGCACGTGTTATAGAAGAAATACAAACAAAGTAAGCCATGAGCTCCAACTCTGACCTGGCATTAAGTCAGCTGATAAAATGATCACGGAAAGCACAACTGATGTCCCTCAGGGTAGGGAACCTGCCACCCTTACCTGGTCTGACGTACATGTAACTCTAGTCCCACACTACATGATTGACTCAATGCCCTCAGAATAGAATTTCTCACTTCTTCCTTAGGGATGGACAACAAATGTGGCTTTTCCAGCATTGCCCACATCTCTGGAGAACAAGTATAGAAAAACAACACTAAGCAAAACAATAATGTTGATCATCTGTGACATTCTTCATAGAAAAAGTGATGTGTTTCACGGTGTTGTGATTTTTTTGTTGTTTTACGTGGTGTTGTGATTGACATGTTTCATGGATTGGTGAGAGAAGCAGTCAAGTCACTCTTGCTTGCAGTTTCCTAGTAGACTTATGAATTTTGTGCCAACTCTTTTACCTATGCAATGGAATAAATTGGCAAGCACATTCTCAGCAGGGGTTGCTATTCAACACGCCCTGATTTACACTTCTAGCCTGGTTCAGAAAATGTACTTACTATAAATGTGTTGTTTAACAGGAGGGTGTGTAGAGGTGCCACATACTGTTACTAATCTTGATAGTACCTCAGCAATTTTAAAAGTGCACCACTTTAATATTCTTCAATCGGGTGCTTTAGTAATACTCACAGCAAATACTCTATTAGTGTGGCACCATCTGGATCAAAATGTGGTTGTAAGCAAAATAAAAAAGGTTTTTGCTGAATGCAGGGCATTGAGTGCAATCATGTCATGGCCTCATTGTGCCAGTTGTGAGTAATGTCACTGTGATAAAAGTGACATGCTTGCTCTTTTGTAGAAGTTCTTCCAAGCGCTGTTTCAATAAGTCAGAGCCATAGATTGTGTGTGCTTTACTGTTAGCATCATGGAAACCTTCTTACTGTGCTCCATGGAACCTGCAAGAGGTGTTCAAGGCATTTGTTTTTACTAGGCATGTGTTTGTTGAACCTGAAAGCCAGTCGGCCTAGCACTGTGATAGTGGCAGCAGTATCACAGTGGTAGAGCAGCACATAGGAAGGCAAACCAAACACTGAAAATTCCAGTCATGAATTGCAAGTAAGCACCACTCAGTCCTTACTATCAAAAGCAGGTGCGTCTCTGTGTGTGCACCTCTTTCCCCTCTTCCTCTCCCTGCTCCGCTCCCTCTCTGGATTTCCGGTTCTACTCTGTAGTAGCTGCTTCTGTCATCAGTTGTTCTCTCTCCAGGTGACTTTCCCCCCCCCCCACCCCCCACCCCCCCAGTATGGAAGAATGTTAGAATCACTGATTCCCAAAAGGGACCACAGGGCTTTTACGGCCCATTCCTGGGGATTTCCGCTACCTGTGGTGGTCTCGGTGGTAAGCTGGGCAGACGGGAGGGGAATCTGCTGAGGATGCAGGCCCTGTCCCACAGCCATCATGCATTTGGGGGGAGGGGGGGAGAAACAGTCAGCAGTGATCAAGTGTGGGAAGGGAAATGCCAGTTGGGCGGTGAAGTGGCAGTACTCCTCACTGTCCAAATGTTCCACCAGTTTCTCTCCCCGATTGTACCCAATTTAACACCCTGAATCCAACCCAGAGTCTCATGTGTAGGACACTCTTGGTTAGCAGTCCAAGGCCATTTTCTTACACCTTAGCTATGGGCAGTGCAGCCCCAGGAAGACCTCAACAATAGCTGCTTGAGCTGTTAACAATGGCCAATCATGCTTGATCAGTTCTCCTACACTTAATACTGTACTGGTGATTACAGCCTGGCTACTGTAGCAATGCTTCTTCATGCTTGGCCTCTGAGGCTGTGTTCCATCCAATTGTGCATTCCCAGTGCAGCGCCACCACCACCTAGTTATGCTGGTTACAAAGGATTGTCTGTAGCCATCCTCTAGCACACAGCCGGGAAGAGTCATTGGGTGGAACACTTATAAACTTCTGTAGTTTTCTGCATTACAACAAACGATGTTCTGTCCTTTTGAGATAATTGAGCATGCCTGCGTGCTGGTGGGCATCCTGTAACAAACAATGGAACCCATTTCCACAGATGGCTGGGGTACATAAGCACCAACAGCACCCGAGATCTACCCATGAAAGAGGAGGGCAGTGGGCTGCATAAGCATCCGTGGCCTAGGTATGTCAATTTGATATAAATGCCTGAGACACACAATTGCTACCCGTACAAAGCATAACAGGAAACATAGGAACAGGAGTAGGACATTCAGCCTCTCGAGCCTGTTTTTCCATTTAGTTAGATCATACCTCAACTCTATTTACCCGTCTTTGTTTCATATCGCTTGATACCCTTGCATTTTAAAAATGTGTCGCGCTTACCCATGAAAATACCAATTGTCCTAGAATCGACCTCCCTTTAAGAATGAATTGTATCGAACCTTGGTTAGACCACCACACTTGGACTACTGTGTGCAGTTTTGGTCGCCGTATTATAGAAAGGATATAGAGGCGCTGGAGAGGGTGCAGAGAAGATTTACAAGGATGATACCAGAACTGCGAGGTTATACCTATCAGGAAAGGATGAACAGGCTGGGTCTCTTTTCTCTTGAAAAGAGAAGGCTGAGGGGTGACCTAATAGAGGTCATTTAAATTATGAAAGGTTTTGATAGTGTAGACAGAGAGAGAGTGTTTCCACTTGTGGACATGAGCAAAACTAGAGGCCATCAATATAAGATAGTCACCAAGAAATCAAATAGGGAATTCAGAAGAAACTTCTTTACCCAGAGAGTGGTGAGAATGTGGAACAGGGAGTGGTTGAGGCCAATAGTATAGATGCATTTAAAGGGAAGCTAGATAAGCATATAAGGGAGAAGGGAATAGAGGGTTATTCTGATAAGAGTTAGATGAGGAAGGATGGGACAAGGCTTGAGTGGAGCATAAACGCCGGCATGGACTGGTTGGGCCGAATGGCCTGTTTCTGTGCTGTATATTCTATGTAATTGTATGTAATTCCAGATTTCCACTCCCCTTTGTGTGAAAAAGTGCATCCTAATTTCATTCCTGAATGGTTTGGCTCGAAATTTAAGATTGTGCCCCTTTGTTCTGGATTACCCCACCAGAGGAAATAGTTTCTCTGTATCTACCCTACCCAATCCTTTTATCATTTTAAACCCCTCAATCAGATCACCCCTCAACTGTCTAAACTCAGGGGAATATAAACCAAGTTTATGCAACCTGTTCTCATAATTTAACCCAGTATCATAGGAGATTAAATAAGCAGAAGCAATCAATCGCCTATATAATGGGCATCGAATCTTGATGTATTGGTGCCAGTAATGTGAGCTATACAAAAGCAAAGCGAGTGATCGATAGGAATCTGTTGCTGTGCATACTGCCCAAAGTCTTTGCTGGCTGAGATTATCACTGATCTGGCTGAAGAGGCAGCAGGTCACTCTGGCTCACTCTTGGGTGGTGTCGAGTTGTTCAAGGCAGCCATGCTACTCTCATACTCTCCCAAGGAAGCGAGGTAGAGGTGCCACACACCTAGGATCAGTGAAGATGCTAGAGTTGAAGACGTCATTCCTCACTGATGATGTCTGGTTCTTCTACTGGTCAAGTGAAGGTCTACAGATACTAATACAAAAGCGTATGCTGGAAATCTGAAATAAAAACAGAAAATGCTGGAAATATTCAGCAGGTCAGACAGCATCTGTGGACAGAGAAACAGAGTTAACGTTTCAGGTCGATGACCTTTCATCAGTTCTGATGAAAGGGCATCGACCTGAAACATGAACTCTGTTTCTCTCTCCACAGATGCTGCCTGACCTGCTGAGTATTTCCAGCATTTTCTGTTTTTATTTCTACAGATACTACTTGAACAGTTGACAGTCAGGGTGTGTGTGAGCAGAATCCATTTTACTTTTATCCCTATTATCCAGATGCATGCGTTTCCACACGAGTGCAAAAAGATGGAAAGATGAGGTATTAAGCAGCTTCATGCATACAGGGTGGGATGTGTGTACTTGAAGACTACAGTTGGGGGATATAGTACACTATAACCTCACCAGTACTGCTAACCTATAGTTAGGCAACTGAGTTGATTCAGACCACACTGTCTGAAAAAGCATAAAGATGCAGGGGTCCTGGGTGAATGATATGGGCAAGGGGATGTTGGTTAGATGATAACTGAGCATAAATCTACCTACTGATCTTAGGAGGGACATTTCTGAGGATGTAGGCTCTTCAGAAAAGGTTAGCCTGCCTGGCTTTCTGTTTGAAACAGGTAAATGTCTGACCAGAACTGTATATTGATATCACTGGATGGGATTCCCATTTCTAGACCATGGGAAGAGATGAGAACCAAGAATGTTGCAGTGCTGTAGGTGACTGTTGTCATGAGGGTATGGGCATTAATTCTCTGGCCTGTGCACTGAGGCCCAGCCTTTCACCTGTAAGCCTGCAGGAGGCTGGAAGTGGGATGCTGATTTTACCTCCTAATAGTAAGAACCTTGAGACTTCTTACATTAGACAAGTGCTATCAACATGTTCATTGTTCTTCCTGGACTCTTGCATAAAAGTGCTGTGTGTGTGGAGTGGGGAGATGATGGATTGCTCTTGGAATAACTCTCTATACCTACGCACTGGCCCATTTTTCTCCCCTGACAGCAACTGGCAGAGGTCCACTTGGTGGTGATTCAGCCAGAAGCATGTTCTGTGCCAGTACAAGGTGGATTGCCTGCCCAAAGTGGTAAACGGGGCCTGTGCTGCAATAACTAGCACTTCATTGTGAATCCTTTAATGAAAGTGCTGTTTGGACACCAGGCAACAGGTGTCCTGCCTCACCTGAAGATGGGACTGCAGCCATCTTGGGAGAGAGGTGGATTTATTTTTTTTGGCCTTATCTCTGTGGGGTAATTCTGGTGTGTGTCTTATTATCCTTCAAGCATAAGCACGGCTTGTAAGAAAGGGAAAAGAGTATTTGCCAGTGTATTACTGCTCAGCGTCCTGCATTATATAACGCTGCAGCATTCTACTGACTCATTGTTGTTTGGGGCAGAGTGAACTTCGACAAGCCCAGTTATTGTGTGTTAGACAACTGATTCCTTTATTGTAGAGCTCAAGATCAATTGCATCATTTAGCGGGTTAATGTGCACACACAACACTTTGTCTACTGATGCAGGTGCCTTATTACACCTATTATCGTGAGAGCTCTCAAAACTTTATTGGAGGCAGTGAATTATCCCTCTTAATGCTTTCATTAATGTTCTGATTGTATTTCATCATAGGAAACCTATCAGGTGGAAGAATCTGGAACTATTCCCAACAAGTCTGAGCCACAAAGTGAATATTTTGTTTCTGTGCATTCGACTTATAGTGGTGATAACTTGGAAACTATGAAGAAGAAGATTGCCATTCAGGATGAGATGTTAAAGAAACTAATCACTCTGGAGATTAAACTGACTGAACTAGAGAAGATTTTGATCTCCAAATATGGGAATAAAACCCCCATTTCCTGTTAACCATTCTATCCATTTGATGCTACAAAATGCCACATAACTGTAGTTGCGTTAACCTGTACAGAAGGGGAATAAAGTAGCAACAAAGCAAGAACTCACACACTCTGGATTCAGCAAAGCACGTTATTATGTAGTGATTTAAATGTTTTCAACGTTTAAGTGAATCCATAGAAACATATAAGATAGGAGCAGGAGCAGGCCATTCGGCCCCTCTAGCCTGCTCCGCCATTCAATGCGATCATGGCTGATCATCCAAATTCAGAACCCTGTCCCTGCTTTCTCCCCATATCCCTTGATACCTTTAGCCTTAAGAAATATATCCAACTCCTTCTTGAATATATTTAATGAATTGGCCTCTACTGCCTTCTGTGGTAGAGAATTCCACAGGTTCACCACTGTCTGGGTGAAGAAATTCCTCCTCATTTCTGTCCTAAATGGCTTACCCCTTATCCTTAGACTGTGACCCCTGGTTCTGGACTCCCCGACCATCGGGAACATCCTTCCTGCATCTAGTCTGTCCAGTCCTGTCAGAATTTTATAAGTTTCAATGAGATCCCCTCTCATTCTTCTAAACTCCAGCGAGTATAAGCCCAATCGACCCAATCTCTCATCATACGTCATCCAATTGTGTTACATGTACAAGAAAAGATCTGCACTAATTGCTGGGTAACGAGAACTATAGCTAAAACAACAGAAAAACAATAGTAATATTTAAGTCAGGGAATACATTGGAGAAACTGAGGAACAATGTGGTTATTTATTGTGTAATGCGATTTTACACAATAGAAGCTCCTAAAAGCCAAGGTCTCTGCTTTCTGTGGCGATTTACAATGATTTGCAGCTTTTCGGTGATTGTAACATTTATAGACACATTAATGGTTAAAATAGAAAGATCTATGCGTCTCTCAGTCTTTTTGTAGGTCTCTCTTCTCTTTCCCTACAACCCCTATATCTCTCATGACTCTGACACATTCCTGTACTCTATGTCTTGCCTTTGCTAATGGTTAGACTATAGAAGATGCTGAGAGACTTTTGGTATGAAAGTGGATGGGAGGCAACATATAGTGGGTAGGGGTAGTGAGAGGCTGTCAGAGGTGCTGCCAGAGAGGCAGTTGAGAGAAAAGGTGGGGCTGGGGGGTTTGTGCTGCGGACAGAGTGTTGGAAGCAGTGGGGACCACAGTCTGGAAGGAGAGCTGGAACTAGGAGTAATTTTGGGGGTTTGGGAACACTTTGTGGGATTGTGCCTGGGGCTGGAGAGGATTTTGGGGGTGGCTGGACTCTGGTAGCACTCATCTGGGCCTGGGAACACTGAAAAGGGGTTAGTGTTTAGGAGTACTTAGGGGGAGGTGGGAGCACAAGAGGGAATGTGGAAACTCAGAGGAACACAGGAACAGGAGTAGGACGTTGAGCTCCTCGAGCCTGTTGTGCCATTTAGTTACATCTTGGCTGATCTATACCTCAACTCTATTTACCTCCTGTTCCTGCATATCCCTTGATACCCTCACCTAACAAAAATCTATCAAGCTCAGTCTTGAAAGCTCCAATTGACCCCCAGCATCTACAACCTTTTGGGGGAGAGAGTTCCAGATTTCCACTACTTGTTATGTGAAGAAGTGCTTCCTGATTTCACTCCTGAATGGCCTAGCTCTAATTTTAAGATTATGCCTCCTTGTTCTGGATTTCCTCACCAGAGGCAATAGTTTCTCTGCATCGACCCTATCAAATCCCTTTATCACTTTAAACAGCTCGATTAGATCACTCCTCCTCTTTCTAAACTAAAGGGAATAAAAGCCAACTTTATGCAGCCTGCCCATATAACTTAACCCTTTAAGCCCTGGTTATCGTTCTGGTGAATCAGCATTGCACCCCTCCAAGGCCAGTCTATCCGTCCTGAGGTGCAATGCCCAAAACTGAACACAGTACTGCAGATGGAGTCTGACCAAGGTTCTGTACAACTGCAGCATAACTTCCTCCCCTTTGTATTCCGATTGCCTTGAAATAAAGGCCAACATTCCATTAGTCTTCTTGATTGCTTTTTGTACCTGTGCACTAGCTTTTAGTGATTTATGTACATGGATACCTAAACCCTTTTGCTCCTCCACAGCTTTTAGTTTCTCCCCATTAAGTAAATATTGTGAGTTGTCTTTCTCAGACCCAAAGGGGATGACCTCACATCTCCCCACATTGAACTCCATCTGTTATAGTTTTGCCCACTCACTTAGCCTATGTCCCCTTGTAACTTCTTGCTCCCATCTACACAGCTTACTGTGCCTCCTAACCTACCTAACCTAGGATGCAGGAGGCTGGGGATCTGGGAGAACTGGATTTGGGAGGTGGGGGTGGTGGGAGAGGGGTCTGCTGCAGTATGTGATTGACAGCACTGCAGGGAACTGGGATTTGGGGCTAGTGCAGATGCCTGTGGTGTATGGAAGTCCTGAAGGTCAGTACACTGATGGGGACTGGACACAGTCCAGCATAACTTAGCTGGGCCCCAAAAGAAACAATGGGCAAGGGCAGAGCTCCTGTAAAAAATGGTACACCCGGCTCCTGTGGGCAACACGGTGGCATAGTGGTTAGCACTGGTGTCTCACAGCGCCAGGGACCCGGGTTCGAATCTGACCTCGGGTGACTGTCTGTGTGGAGTTTGCACATTCTCCCCGTGTCTGCGTGGGTTTCCTCCGGGTGCTCCGGTTTCCACCCACAGTCCAAAAATGTGTGGGTTAGGTTGATTTGGCTATGATAAATTGACCCTTAGTGTTCGGGGGGGATTAAATATGTGGGGTTATGGGGATAGGATGGGATATGTTAGGGGGAATTAAATACGTGGGGTTATGGGGGTAGGGTGGGATATGTGTACTGTGGGGATTAAAGCAGGGACAGGGTACTGGATTTGGATGATCAGCCATGATCGTATTGAATGGTGGAGCAGGCTCGACGGGCCGAATGGCCTACTCCTGCTCCTAGATTCTATGTTTCTACAGTCTAAGGATCTGAGATTGTTCTGCCTCGGAATACATCGACGACAATTTCATTCTGTGGCATGTATGATATGACTCAAATGTGCACAGGTTAAGTAAGGAGTGGAGCAGAGCTGCTGGAGGAGACTGAGCAGGATTGAAATGTGGGTCATTCAACTCTTTCTTGTGTGACACAGGCATCGAGATTGGAGCATACGCCATATAACTGTTATTTGTCCATGAGCAACTCTATTAAAATACAATGGGGTGGAGTTTCCGTTTGATTACACTACTAATATCGTGCAATCCAGGCGGAATCGGCCACACCAGTGCGAGAGATCAGGGAATGTTAAATGTAAGTCAGTTACGCTCAAAACCACTTAGGCTCGTTTGTTCCACAATCGTTTACACTGGTTCAAGGTTCAATTGGCCTGGATCAGGCCCTGCCCACAAAACTGGCCATACCCCAGGGGGGAATGTTAAGATTCCGTCAATTGCGCAGGTGAGGGAAGGCTCTTCAAATTGCGCTCATTTTCTTAGGTACTGGTGCACTAGTAGGCACAGTTTAAAAGTGTTTTCATATAAAAAATATTTAATTTACTAAGAAACGGACTAGTACACCAATGAAACTATTAAATAGTTCAGCATAGTTTTATTAAAGTCGCTTTCAGTGATTTTAAATCAGGTTACTCACAGGTGGAAGACTGAACACCCTTTATGAAAAATGCTTATTTTTAGTGATAAATGCATTTACCATTGTATTCATAAAACTAACCATTTTACCACTCTTAAATACATCAAGGAATACTTTTAATGGAAAGAACAATAAAGAAACAATTACGTTTTATTACGCTGCTCCATTGCGCTGGTTCATTGAAGATTTTATGTTTGTGATTATGTAAATGAATTTTAATGAAAACTTGAACTGCAACCTAACCAGTGCAATTTCAAGCGCATTTTGGGCACAATTTCCTGATTGCACCCCAAGCAACAATTCTACCGCAGAGTAACCGATTCACACCCACTTGAAGAGAGGTGGGCTGATCCTGCTGCAGTGTCAGGGGTCAGCCTAATTATCATAATAATGTAAAGCTCCTGGTATTATGAATGCTAGTGATTGGGAGCTTGCTGTTTGGTGGTGCTGCCGACTCAGTCCCTGCAGCACTGAAAATCTGGCAACAGCTTTAAGGAGCCACAACACACTGAAACTAGTTTTGGATGCAGAACCAAAAGTGTTCAAAGAATGGCTGGGAGGTCAGCGAGCAACTGGAGTCCTCAGCTTCACAGAGGAAGTCATGGGATGGTTTTGTCATGAAGTCAGGCAGAGGAGGGTGGCATTACTTGGCACAGAGTGACAGAGGCCCACAAGAAGAGCTGCAGTGGACGAAGGTGACCAGCACAACTGGTGCCAAGTGTAACACAGCATACATGCAGCTCACTGCCAGCAGACATTTAATTATTTTACCAGCTCTGGCAAAGTTAATGGAGCCACTCACACCTTTGAAGAATGCCAGCCACTTAACCACCTTCCCTTTTACTCAAGAGTGCTTGAATAGATCACCATTAATGCCCAGGAGGCCATGCAGATCTCCTTACACTCCCAGTCTTCACCTGTTTCTTAAGGCTAAAGGGATCAAGGGATATGGGGAGAAAGCAGGGACAGGGTACTGAATTTGGATGATCAGCCATGATCTCATTAAATGGCGGAGCAGGCTCGAGGGGCCGAATGGCCTACTCCTGCGCTTATCTTCTATGCTTCTATGGAAGTGCCATTCACTAACAAGCCTATGTGCATTCACTTCACTAAAACCCTCACGTGAAGTGAAATTGCATGTTGGATGTGCCTGTCACTGCCCCTCAGCATGCCAACACTTGGGTTTTACTGTAGTTCATAGTAAACAAAGACTTAATAGATCGCTTTTTCAAGAAGAAGACAACACATAATAACAGAAAGAGATTGGTGACAGGTGGTCGAGCCTCCCCTTCAACGTCTTCCCTCTATGAGGAGCAAGTTCTTTAGATCCAGCTGCAAAAGGTCATAGGGGGAGTCTGAGACAGGGAAGCAGGAGGGGATGTGCTAGCTGCAGGTTTAGGCTTCTAGTCCTAGATCATGAAACTCTCATGCTAGCCCTACTGAAAGTAAAATACAAACTTTGCTCAGCAACCCATTCTAACCTCTCTTCCTCCTCTAGATGTGCCCAAAGAAGCAAAGGAAGACAGTATGAATAAAATGCGAGAAGACAGGAGGCAGATGCAAGTAATGTTGTGAAATGGAGGGAATATATTTTGGGGGAAAATAGGGAATGAGAGTACACATTCAAAGAAAGAAGCTGAAGGGTGTAGATGAACAGAGACCTCAGGTCTCAAATGCATAATCCCCTGAAAAAGCAAATGAAGGTAGATAAAGTCATTAAAGAGGAAACATAGAAACATAGAAACATAGAAAATAGGTACAGGAGTAGACCATTCGGTCCTTCGAGCCTGCACCGCCATTCAATGCGTTCATGGCTGAACATGCTACCTCAGTACCCCATTCCTGCTTTCTCGCCATACCCCTTGATCCCCTTAGTTGTGAGTGTTATATCTAACTCCCTTTTGAATATATTTAGCGAACTGGCCTCAACAACCTTCTGTGGAAGAGAATTCCATAGATTCACCACTCTCTGGGTGAAGAAGTTCCTCCTCAGCTCAGTCCTAAATGGCTTCCCCTTAATCCTTAGACTGTGACCCCTGGTTCTAGTTTTCCCTACCATTGGGAACATTCTGCCCGCATCTAATTTGTCTAAACCAGTCAGGATTTTAAATGTCTCTATAAGATCCCCCCTCATTCTTCTGAACTCCAGAGGATACAAGTTCAGTTGACCCAATCTTTCTTGATATGTCAGTCCGGCCATCCCAGGAATCAATCTAGTGAACCTTCGCTGCACTCCCTCAATAGCAAGAATGTCCTTCCTTAAGTTAGGAGACCAAAACTGCGCACAATACTCCAGGTGTGGCCTCACCAAGGCCCTGTACAACTGTAGCATCACCTCCCTACTCCTGTACTCAAATCCCCTTGCTATGAAGGCCATCATTCCGTTTGCTTTCTTGACTGCCTGCTGCACTTGCATTCCCACCTTCAGTGACTGATGTACCATGACGCCCAGGTCTCGTTGCACGTCCCCTTTCCCTAATCTGCCACCATTCAGGTAATAGTCCGCCTCTCTATTTTTACCACCAAAGTGGATAACCGCACATTTATCCACATTGTACTTCATCTGCCATACATTTGCCCATTCACCCAACCTGTCCAAGTCACTCTGTAGCCTCCTAGCATCCTCCTCATTGTTCACACTGCCTCCCAATTTAGTGTCATCCGCAAATTTGGAGATATTACATTTAATCCCTTCGTCCAAATCATTAATATATAATGTAAACAGCTGGGGTCCCAGCACCGAACCCTGCGGTACCCCGCTGGTCACTGCCTGCCATTCTGAAAAGTACCCATTTACTCCTACTCTTTGTTTCCTGTGTGCCAACCAGTTCTCAATCCACGTCAACACATTACCCCCAATCCCATGTGCTTTAACTTTGCTCACCAATCTCTTGTGTGGGACCTTGTCGAAGGCCTTCTGAAAGTCCAAATACACCACATCTACTGGTTCCCCCCTGTCCACCCTATTGGAAACATCCTCAAAAAATTCCAGAAGATTTGTCAAGCATGATTTCCCTTAAATCCATGCTGACTTGGACCTATCATGTCGCCACTTTCCAAATGGTCTGTTATGACATCTTTAATAATTGCTTCCATCATTTTACCCACGACCGATGTCAGGCTGACCGGTCTATAATTCCCTGCTTTCTCCCTCCCTCCTTTTTTAAAAAGAGGGGTTACATTGGCCACCCTCCACTCCATCGGAACTGATCCAGAGTCTAAGGAATGTTGGAAAATGATCGTCAATGCATCCACTATTTCCAAGGCCACCTCCTTAAGTACTCTGGGATGCAAACCATCAGGCCCCGGGGATTTTTCAGCCTTCAGTCCCATCAATTTCCCCAATACCTTTTCCCGACTAATAAGGATTTCCCTCAGCTCCTCCCTCTTACCAGATCCTCTGACCCCTTTTATTTCCGGCAGGTTATGTGTGTCCTCCACAGTAAACACCGAAAGGGTTATAGTATTTGGGGTTTCATAAATAAGGGCATGGAGCACAAGAGTAAAGAGCTGATGATAAATTGGTGCAAGGCAATGGCTAGGCCATTATTAAAATACTGAGGGCAGTTTTCGGTGCCGCATTATAGAAAGGGCATTAAAGCCATAGAGAGCGTACAGCATAGATTGACCAGGATGATGCCAGGGGGGGAAACTGTAGTTATGAGGAGACTTAAGATACTTGGAGTATTTCCACTGGAGCAGAGAAGGCTAAGGAGATTTAATGGGAGTTTTTTATGGAAGGTTTTGACAGGAGCCAGGAAATTCCTCAGAGCTAATCCTGCTGCGTCTCTGTAACTTCACTGCAAGTGTGGTGGAAACTCCACTGGCGGAGCAGGATTAGCTCTGAGAAATCTCCTGATTGGAGTGAATAGGGAAGGGCTATTTCCACTGATTGGAGAGTCAATGACCAGGAGGTCATCAATTTAAAATTGAGAGTGGGGAGAGAGGTTTGGAGAAATTTCCTTGTGCAATGGGTTGTTGGGAGCATAGAATGATTTGTCACAGGGAGTGGTTAGAATCACAGAGCACAGGAGGCAGTTCAGCCCATCATATCTGTGCCCGCTCTCTGAAAGAGTGATCCAATTAGTCCTGCTCCCCTGCTCTTTCCCCAAAGCCCCACAAGTATTTAATTTTCAAGTATTTATCCAATTCCCTTTAGAAAGTTACGACTGAATCTGCTTCCACCGTCCTTTCAGGCAGTGCATTCCAGATCACAACAACTCGGTGCGTAAAAAGATTCTCCTTATTTCTGCTCTGGCTCTTTGCCAATTACCTTCAATCTGTGTCCTCTGGTTACCGACCCAGCTGTCAATGGAAGCAGTTTCTCCTCACTAGATCAAAACTCTTCAATATTTTGAACACCTCTATTAAGCTTGAGGTTTTTGGCTGGGGGTGGGGGGGGTGGGGGGCGAGTTCCCGATTTCCACTAGCCGCCATGTTAAAAAATACTTGCTGATTTCACTCCTGGGGGTAATGGATGAGCAGGACTTGGGCTGAGACAGGATGTGGGTGGCTGAGTTCTGGGCAAGTTGGCATTTATGGAGGATTGGGAAGCCAGCAAGTAACAAGTGTGACACAAACTAAAGTGTGTGTTTCACATTTTAATTTAGCATTTTTCAAAATACAGCTTGAAACATTACTTTTTTTCCATGTTTTCTTCATGGTTACGGTTTTAAAATACACAGCTTTTAGTAAAATAGTACAAATTATAATTCACCAACAATTTATAGATATATTCATATCAAAACTATCCTTACTCCACAAACAAATATGATGTGGAGATGCCGGTGTTGGACTGGGGTGGACAAATGTGAGAAGTCGCACAACACCAGGTTATAGTCCAACAGCTTTATTTGAAATCACAAGCTTTCGGCGCGCTGCTCCTTCACCTGACAAAGGAGCAGCGCTCCGAAAGCTTGTGATTTCAAATAAAGCTGTTGGACTATAACCTGGTGTTGTGCGACTTCTCACACAAACAAATAGGCAGACATCCCATAGATTTAGGGTGTGAGTGTTTATATTACTTTAAAACTGAAGACAAAGATTAAACTACTTTGCATCTTTCTTTTTTTACCATATATATGACACAAATTTTGTATTACTAAGAACTTCTGCTTAAACAAACATACTTAAATTCAATGCTTTTAGCCAAAACTTGAATAATATCACAACCCTTCCGGAAGTGACCATTTTTCCAATTGTTTTAATTTTAAATTCACGCCTCTTACAAAAGAGAGAGTATTTGACCACTCATCACCGGGAGATCGGCTAATAATATATTGGCCCTGAAATTGTGGTTGGAGGCTTCCCACGGGCGAATGCCTCCAATTCGCAAGAAAAGTACGAACCTACCTGGTGTCTCCGTACCTTCGGACTCTTGCGCTCCTGGGCCTGCAGGCGTATGCCTGTGTAGAGGCCCACGTAACCCAGGGGTGCATGCGGTTCGCAAGGGTCCCTGGCATCACGTGGGCCAGGCCCAACCAATGAGAAAGAGGGGGTTCCCATTATGCTTATGGGGATTCCATTTACACATGGAATCCCCACAAAAAACACAATTACACACCAGTTAAATAAAAATAAATCATCACGTTTAAAATTAATTAAAATACAATTTAATTAAACATTTAAAAGAAAAATTTAATTTGTTGAAAGCTAAATTTAAACATTTTTAAAGGGATTGTTTCCGCAATCTCTTACACCTAGAAGGACAAGGGCAGCAGGGGCATGGGAACACCACCACCTCCAAGTTCCCCTCCAAGTCACACACCATCCTGACTTGGAAGTATATCGGTAGGGATGGGCAATAAATTCTTCTCTTCTTAGGCAGTCCCTCGGAACTGAGGATGACTTGCTTCCACACTAAAAACTGAGTTCTCAGGTGACTGATGAGTCCAATGCGGGACCTACAGTCTCTGTCACAGGTGGGGCAGATGGTGGTTGAAGGGGCGGGTGGGTGGGGTGCTTGGGTTGACGTGTGCTCCTGCCGCTTGGCTTCCGCTTGCTCCTGACGAAGAGACTCGAGGTGTTCTCACCTTCCCAAATGCTTCTCCTCCACTTTGAGCGGTCTTGGGCCAGGGATTCCCAGGTGTCGGTGGGGATGTTGCACTTTTTCAAGGAGGCTTTCAGGGTGTCCTTGAAGCGTTTCCTCTGCCCACCTGGGGCTCTCTTGCCGTGTCGGAGCTCCGAGTAGAGCGCTTGTTTTGGGAGTCTCGTATCGGGCATGCGGACAATGTGGCCCGTCTATCAGAGCTGATCGAGCGTGGTCAAAGCTTTGATGCTGGGGATGTTGGCCTGAGCGAGAACACCGACGTTGGTGCGCCTATCCTGCCAATGGATTTGCAGGATCTTGCAGAGGCATCGTTGGTGGTACCTCTCCAGTGCTTTGAGGTGCCTGCTGTACATGGTCCATGTCTCTGAAGCATACAGGAGGGCGGGAATCACTACAGCTCTGTAGACCATGAGCTTGGTGCCGGGTTTGAGGTCCTGGTCTTCAAACACTCTCTTCCTCAGGCGACCGGAGGCTGTACTGGCACACCGAAGGCAGTGTTGGACTTTGTCATCGACGTCTGCCCTTGTTGACAGTAGGCTCCCGAGGTATGGAAAGTGGTCCACGTTGTCCAAGGTGTCGTCATGGATTTTGATAATTGGGGGGCAGTACCGTGTGGCGGGGGCAGGTTGGTAGAGGACCTTTGTCTTACGGATGTTTAGTGTAAGGCCTATGCTCTCGTACGCTTCGGTGAAGTTGTTGACGATGGTTTGGAGTTCGACCTCCAAGCGTGCACAGACGCAAGCGTCATCTGCATACTGTAAGTTGATGACAGAGGATGGGCCGACCTTGGATCTGAACTGGAGGCGACAGAGGTTGAACAGTTTCCCATTTGTTCTGTAGATTAGCTCCACTCCAGCGGAGAGCTTACTGAGGGTGAGGCTGAGGAGCATTGCTGCAAGGAAGATCGAGAAGAGTGTTGGTGCGATGACACAGCCTTGCTTGACCCTGGTCCGTACGTGAATTGGGTCTGTGGTGGATCCATTGGTCAGGATTATGGCTTGCATGTCATCGTGAAGCAGGCGGAGGATGGTGACAAACTTTTGAGGGCAGCCGAATTTGAGGACACTCCATAATCCCTCATGGTTGACAGTGTCGATGGCCTTTGTGAGGTCAAAGAAGGCCATGTACAGCGGTTGGTGCTGTTCCCTGCATTTCTCTTGCAATTGACGCGCGGTGAAGATCATGTCCATTGTGCCCCTTAGTGGACGGAATCCGCATTGCGACTCTGGGAGGAGCTCTTCAGCCACTGGGAGAAGGTGATTGAGGAGGATTCTTGCGATGACTTTCCTTGTGGCAGACAGCAGGGAAACTCCTGTAATTACCGCAATTAGACTTGTCACCTTTCTTGAAGATGGTCACGATTACGACATCTCTGAGATCCCCTGGCATGCTCTCCTCCTTCCAAATAAGAGAAATGAGTTAATATATTCGCGCCAATAGTGCTCCTCCGCTATGCTTTAGTGCCTCGGTGGGGATTCCATCTGCTCCTGAGGCCTTTGTTGTTCTTCAGTTGTCGGATGGCCTTTTCAACCTCATGCCGGCTGGGGTTGTGCTGAGGTGGTAGTGGGTAGCATGCTGCGAGATGGAGTCGAGGACACTCGCGTCGAAGACAGAGTCTCGGTTAAGGAGATCTTTGAACTGCTCCTTCCAGCGGGCACTGACTGCCTCTCTGTCCTTGAGTACCTCTCCATTCTTGGCCCGCAGTGGGGTAGGACCTTGGGTGCTTGGGCTGTAGGTGATCTTGACTGCGTTAAAGAATCCACACACATCATGGTTGTCAGCTAGCTGCTGGATCTCCTGCGCTTTCTCCACCCACCATCTGTTCTTTAGGTCGCGAGTTTTTTGTTGGACCTCGGCCTTCAGGCGTCTGTAGAGCTGCTTTCTTGCTCTCGAGTTGTGTTACTGTTTCCAGATCGTTCTCGTCGAACCAGTCTTGGTGTTTCCTGGTCGGGTGACTGAGCGTCTCTTCACAGGTGCTGATTATGGAGGCCTTGAGTGCAGACCAGGGGCTGTGGACACTCTGTGCCTCTGAATCACTGGGAATCATCAGGTTGGTTGTGAGGCGCAGGCTGAATAGGGCTTTCTTAGCAGGGTCTTTGAGTGCTCCAGCGTTGATTTTCCTGCGGCATTGTTTCTGTTGCTGCCGCTGTTTTGGGGCTACATTGATGGAGATGAGAGAGTGGATTAGGCGGTGGTCTGTCCAGCAGTCGTCAGCTCCTATCATGGTGCGGGTGATGCTGATGTCCTTGCAGTCCCTCGCTTGGACGATGACGTAGTCCAGCAGATGCCAGTGCTTGGCGCGAGGGTGTTGCCATGAAGCCTTGTACTTGTCTCTCTGACAGAACAAGGTGTTGGTTATGACAAGGTCATGTTCTAAGCATTTCGTTAGGAGGAGGGTACCATTGGAGTTGGCTTTCCCTACCCGCTCTCTGCCGATCACACCTCCCCAGAGGTCTGTGTCCTTTTCAACTCTGGCGTTAAAGTTGCCAAGGAGGATCAGCTTGTCGCCTGTTGGGACTCAGGACAGGGATTGTTTGAGACTGGAGTAGAATTCCTCTTTGGTCTCATCTGTGGCTTCCAGTGTTGGGGCGTATGCACTGATGACCGTAGCGCACTGGTTCCGGGCTAGGGTGAGCCAAAGTGTCATGAGGCATTCGTTTATTCCGCAAGGGGCGACTCTGAGACGTCCAACTAGCTCATTTTTTATGGCGAAGCCTTCCCCATGGAGGCGGCGTTCTTCTTCAGGTTTGCCTTTCCAGAAGGAGTAACCACTGCCTTGCTCCTTGAGCTGGCCTTCCCCTGCCCGCCGGGACTCACTTAGTGTGGCGATGTCTATGTTGAAACGTCTGAGCTCCCGGGCAACGATAGCAGTACAGCGTTCCGGTCTGTCGCTGTTGGGGTTGTCCATGAGGGTCCTGACGTTCCAGGTCCTGAATTTCATTTTAAAGGGTGGAAGATGCCTGTGCGTGAATTCTTTTATTGTGGGGTGGCCTTTGCACACCAGCTACCACACGGGCTTGACAGAGCAAGGTCTTGGTCCAATGGCAAGGGGATCCAAGACGATTGGAGACCAGGCTCTGCTACATCGGCCTAGCACACACACACAAACATACTCCTACTGTCCTCCTCCCTCCTTCCCGCAGGTCCTCTCTGCCTGGGTTTCACAAGATGCAGTGTGGTCCTCCCGACCTCGCTGTTGGCCCGTGCTGCACCTTCCCTGTGCCCGACCCTGCTGCATCACTCCTGGGCCTTGACCGCACTGTGGGGCTCATCCTCACTCCTGGGCCCTGACCTCCAAGGCAATGCTGGCCTTGCCAGCGACACCCACATCCCATGAATGAATTAAAAAAATATTGGGGCCAAAGATTCTGATGCCATTTGAAATACAAGGTGACTTTGTACCTATGGTTCCCAAAGCTCTGGATCTGTTGTAGACTAATTGATAATGAGTGTCATGATTAATCAACAACTCAATTATCATTGTTGCATGCAACTATCAGGATGGTAGAAGGCAAACTAGATGGACCGTGGTCTTTTTTGTCTAGCAGGTCCTATGTTCCACGAATATACAGCACTTTGTCTGTTTCCGTTGAAGTACAGACAATGATTAAAGAATCTGAATGCAAATATGTCCATCTGTATGACCTGTGACTGTCACAACATTTCAATTTACCTGATAAAGCTAATGCGGACACAAGCAGCTCTATTGTGTGAGATCATTCTCTTCCATTTAAATGGAGGTAACATTACATCCCTCAGATATTGGGAGTCTGGACAAAGACTCAAAAATAATTAGTTTAGATGTATTATGTATAAGAAAACAGGACTGTCTGAAAAATTATGTTTTGCTGGCTACTAGATTTTGATTGATTATTTAATCAGTTTCCAGAACTGAAAGAATGTTGAAAATCAAAGGCAAACAATGAGCTCATTCATTCGCTGATGCAAGCCAAGTTACTGGCTACAATAGTGCTATTGTACTGATTAACACTATGGCATTCATTAAATAAAGAAACTTACTGTTGGTTACAATCTGGTTTACTGTTTAACTAACTATCCATGAGGCTTTGCACTGACTAAAAGATGAGAATCTGTATTCCCACCAACCCCTTTAAAACTGATTTGTTCCTAGTCAAATTCATTAGCTTGTTCATTTAACAAGGGCTCACATATTCCAACTAAAACTGAATAAATTTGCCTCTACCGCTATGTTTATTTGGCCAGGCCACCTGGTTGTTGGATTTTGGAGAACTTGTAAACACTGATCAGTCTACCTTCTGAAAAGTTCGTTCTCCGCAACATTAAGGGTTCTGTTCCTTTAATTATTACAATTCTCTGATAATTCCACCTTGCTGTTATTTTTCTAGACCTAGAACTAACAGAGGTTCAAGCAGACTTGATCACCCAACTGCAGTACCCCCTGAAAAAAAGTCAACAAAAGTTATTAAAATAGAAATAGATGAAGAAAATCTGTATCAGTACTTACTTAAATTTAGATTTTATTCACCATTTATGCTGCTCCCTGATACTGGCACCTCTTTGCTTGAAGCATTGCATCAACATTTGGAGCAAAAGACTGGGCTGAGGCCTGCCTTGGATAAAAACATGAGGACCACTTGTCGCGACAGAACTTTGTGCCCAAACCACTGACCCTGGAAGTGAATTTCACAGCCTCGCAACTCTGTGTAAAGAAGTTTCTCTTGATCACTGTTATAAATCTCTTACATTTAATCTTGTATCTATGGCTCCTTGTCTTGACCCCTCAACCACTGGAAACAGCCTGCTTCTATCTATCCCAGCCCACCATTCATAATAGCACCCTGGATTATGTTGAATATGAGAAGGATGGATCCGAACAGAAAGGGCATAAAGTCAGAATGGGCCTGAGACTGAGCCACCTACCTTTCTGGTCAGGAATACACTTGTCTTGTTTCACTTCGTGTACTCCTGATCTGTTATACAACCACAACTGGCTGCCTCAGTGAATGTTGCTGTAAACCACAAACACATAACACACTCTGCTGCACACACTGCCTGAAAGGGTGGTAGAGGCAAGGACCCTCATCATATTTAAAAAGTACTTGGATATGCACTTGAAGTGCCATAACCTACAAGGCTACAGACCAAGAGCTGGAAAGTGGGATTAGGGTAGATAGCTCTTTGTCAGCTGGCACAGACAAGATGGACCGAATGACCTCCTTCTCTGCTGTAAATTTCTATGATTCTATGACACCTTGTAAGCATTATCTCTGGGTCCTCTACATTGGGGACTAACACTGTGCAACCTGTGTGCTTCACCCTGAAACCTTTACTGTTCCAATAAAGTATCTCCCTTTGGGCATCTTTCAAGATTTCTTTGGATGGACTTTTCTCCCCGTTCAGAGTGACTATTGACAACATTAATGGTGACGTCGCAACATTAAGCGCTATTGACACTGGACGATTTTGGGTTAGTGATTAGGATCGAGGTTAGTGATTGGGGCTGGTGGTTCGGGTGTTAGGGGCTGGGGAAATGTGTTAAACTTAGGGGTTAGGATTGAGGTTAGAAACGCAATTGTCACCAGACGCGTCCCGTTCATTTCCTGTTTCCACCTCCTGCAGACGAGACACAAACAGGCTCAGGAATTGTTCATTCCACGAACCTTCTCCTGGCTCGGGCCCGAGCTCCCCATTAATCCACATTCCTCACAGAAACTGCGGCCCGGGCCGGTAGACTTCGGGCCCCAGGACCAGCGGCCTGGGTTACATTCAGTCACCGGGCTGACGGCAAAGGGCTTCTGACAACCCGCCCTCCGGCCGCCTGTCGCCTTCACTCGAGCTGGTGTCAGTCCCGGGCCCATTGCCAGGGCCGAGGCTCCGATTCCCGGGTCACAGGCTCAGGGCTCCCGGCACTGTGTCTCCGAGAGGAAGCTCAGCCTCACCGACATTTCGTCGCCCGCTCCGCCTCTGATGCTCGGATGGAAAAGGCTGCAGCGCGGCAGAGCTGTGATTGGAGGATCAGCGAGCGGGAGGAGCTCTGATTGGAGCATTAGCGAGCGGGGGAAGCTGTGATTGGAGGATCAGCGAGCGGCGGGAGGAGCTGTGATTGGAGGATCAGCGAGCGGGGGGGGGAGCTGTGATTGGAGGATCAGCGAGCGGGGGGTAGCTGTGATTGGAGGATCAGCGAGCGGCGGGAGGAGCTGTGATTGGAGGATCAGCGAGCGGGCGGGAGCCGCTTTGGAAGGTTCCAGAGCTCGGCGTTGGCTCTCTCGAGGCTCCGGGACACTCGGGGAAAGTTGCCCCGATCAGCGCGCCTCTGATGGGAAGTCTGCGGCCGGAAGGGCGGACCGTATGTTTGACACCCCTCGGCCAGACACCGTTTTTAATGTCCCGGATTTTCCAGGACCTATGACGATGTACGCATACCCAGCTGTAAGTGCCCCACAAGTTCCAGTGTGTATGGCGAAAACCCAGAACTTGCGATCTGTCAAGATTCTGGTTTACTGATCCTCCTTATCCCCGGGAAATGAAGCACTGCTGGTGGAGAGTTGGGCTATTTGCCGGCTAAAAGCAGGCGTAAGGTCTTTTACCAGCATAAGGGTTTAAATAAATATTAAAATAATTTAAAAAAATCATTTAAACATCCTAAAACCTTTAAAATTAGTTTAGGTTATTTTTTATTCATTCTCGGGATGTGGGCGTCGCTGGCAAGACCGGCATTTATTGCCCATCCCTAGCTGCCCTTCAGAAGATGGTGGTGAGCCGCCTTCTTGAACCGCTGCAGTCCGTGTGGTGAAGGTACTCCCAAAGTGCTGTTCGGGAGGGAGTGGATGGTAAACACTGCAGCCACGGTACGCCGGTGATGGAGGCAGTGAATGTTTAAGGTGGTGGATGGGGTGCCAGTCAAGTGGGCTGCTTTGTCCTGGATGGTGTCGAGCTACTTGAGTGTTGTTGGAGCTGCACTCATCCAGGCAAGTGGAGGGAATTCCATCACACTCCTGACTTGTGACTTATAGATGGTGGAAAGGCTTTGGGGAGTCAGGTAGTTAGACACTTGCCGCAGAATACCTAGCCTCTGACCTGCTCTTGTTGCCACAATATTTATGTGGCTGGTCCAGTTAAGTTTCTGGTCAATGGACACCCCCAAGATATTGATGGTAGGGGATTCAGCGATGGTAATGCCATTGAATGTCATGGGGCGGTGGTTAGATGCTCGCTTGTTGGAGATAATCTTTTCCTGGCACTTGTGTGGCGCGAATGTTACCTTCCATTTATCAGCCTAAGCCTGAATGTCATCCAGGTCTTGCTGCATGTGGGCATGGACTGCTTCATTATCTGAGGAGTTACGAATGGCGAGATGTGTTGGGAGTGGGGTTGGGGGTCCGATATCGCTTGGGAAACTCAGAAATATGTTCAGCGCGTCTGTTAGTGACTTTTAACTCAGCCACCTCATTATAATTTTACTTTCGGGTTTGCCGTCCAATCCGCGGCAGTGGGTGTGATGAGGACCCACATGACGTGATCTCAACTCCAGTATTTAAAGGGCCAATCCAAAGATGCGATTTGGAGGAGTTGGAGTTGAGAAGAAGAGAGAAGCAACTTCAACAATGGATTTGAGATGTTCAAATGCTGCGTCCTGGTTCACTGATGTCTCCCTTGATGTGTTGCTGGGGGTTGTGAAGAGCCAGAGGGATATACTATTCCCCAGCAGTGGCAGGAGAAAACCTGTGGCAGAAACGAAGAAGGTGTGGTTGGAGGTTGCCCAGGAGCGGATCATCAGGAGCATAGAGGTACGCTCCTGGATATAGTGCAGGAAGCGATTTAATGACCTAGCCAGGTCAGGAAAGGTGAGTACAGTTGCACATTCAGCTACATCCTGCTGTGCGCATTACCGCAATACCCTCACTCTGCCTTCTCAAGCATAGTGCATCATATAACTCCTCAAACCCACTTACCTTGCACGTGCACCCATCCTTCTCTGTCTATGCACTTCCTCAAATCCCATCTATCTATCCACCACTGCCACTCACCTTCAACCTTATGCAATTTCATGCCGCTCCCTGATACTCTCACCAAATGCACTCCATCCATTGGGTTAACACATGCCATTACACTCACTCATAGGCCTGTTCTTTCCCTCGTTGCAGGAGAAGGGAGCACAGAACACGAAGGAGAGGGCGAGAATTGGAGGTGGTCCTCCAAACATCTTGCAACTGACAAGCGCAGAAAAGGAGGTACTGAAAATCAGTGGCGTTTCAGCGTCACTGGCAGTTGGAGATGGGGAGACGGGGAGCTCCCAGCTACCTGGTGACAATTAAATATTAACGACCCACATGTCATATGGCACTTAGTCATGTTGACTTGATTTCAACAGCGAGTGAAATATGATCATCTTTATAATGATAACTTGCAACATATTCTTACCTTGCCAGGACCAATTCATGTCTTTTATCTCCAACAGGGCCCTCACACGTGCAGCAGAAATCAGTGGATGTCGCCGACGACAATTCCTCCAAGGAGCCGAGTCCTTCTGAGGGAACATAGGAACAGGAGTAGGCCACTTAGCCCCTTGAGCCTGTTCTGCCATTCAATAAGATCATGGTTGATCTGTGACCTAACTCCATATACCTGCCTTTGCCCCATATCCCTTAATACTTTTGGTTAACAAAATATCAATCTCAGCTTTAAAATTAACAATTGATCTAGCATCAACTTCCATTTGCGGAAGAGAGTTCCAAACTTCTTCCACCCTTTGCGTGTAGAAGTGTTTCTTCACTCTTGCAAGACATGGCTCTAATTTTTAGACTATATCCCTGAGTCCTAGACTCCCTAACCAGCAGAAATAATTTCTCTCTGTCTACCCTATCTGTTCCCCTTAATATGTTGAAAACTTCGATCAATTCACACCTTAACCTTTTAAATTCCAGGTAATACAACCGTAGTTTGTGTAATCGCTCCTTGTAATTTAACTCTTGGAGTCCAGGTATCATTTTGGTAAATCTACTCTATACTCCCTCCAACGCCAAATATATCCTTCCTAAGGTGTGGTGCCCAGATTAAACACAGCACTCCCAGGTGTGGTCTAATGAGGGCTTTGTATAACTTTAGCATAACTTTTACCTCCTTGTATTCTAGTCCTCTAGATATAAAGCCTAGCATTTCATTAGCCTTTTTGATTATTTTCTGTACCTGTCCATGACATTTTAATGATCTATGTATATGGACCCCTAAGTCTCTTTAGACCTCCACTGTTTCTAGCTTTTCACCATTTAGAAAGTACTCTGGTCTATCCCTTTTAGGTCCAAAGTGGATGACGTCACACTTGCATATTATTGAAATCCATTTGCCACAGTTTTGCCCATTCACTTAATCTATTAATATCTCTTTGTAATTTTATGCTTCCATCTACACTGCTAACAATGTATATCTATCTTTGTGTCATTGGCAAACTTCCCATCATTTAAGTTGTTAATAAATACGGTGAATAGTTGAGACCCCAATGCAGATCCCTGCAGGACACCACTAGTCACATCTTGCCAATTAGAGTACCACCCCATTATCCCTGCCCTCTGTCTCCTGCCGCTCAGCCAATTTCCTAATCAGGTCAATAACTTGCCTTCAATTCCATGAGCTTCAACTTCAGCTAACAGTCTCTTATAAGGGACTTTATTGAATGCCTTCTGGAAGTCCATATAAATAACATCCATAGATATTCCCAGGTCCACCACTTTAGTCACCTCTTCAAAAAATGTAATCAGGTTTGTCAGGCATGACCTACCTTTTACAAATCCATGCTGGCTGTCTCTGATCAGCTGAAATTTTTCAAGGTGTTCAGTCACCCTATCTTTAGTTATAGACTCTAGTAAGTTCTTGACAACAGATGTTAGGCTAACTGGTCTTGTCGAAGTTTCGACTCTGGAGTAAGACTCTTGAAACATAAAGTATCATCAAAGACAGGCTTTATTATTTTTTTTTACTTGCAGCAAGGGGAGAGAGCATGTAGTCAAAGGCTACACTGGCCACTCCAAAGAACATAGAAAATGCAACATCTTTATACACTGAAAATACAAGCTATCTATATCACATGACATGGTATTAAATCACAGTTGATGACAAAAGCACAGCGCCTGCAAAAACAAGTTAAAGGAGTATGTTTATGTTTAAGGATGATTTCTAAAAGGTTAAAAGAGCAGGAATACCTTGAGATAAGGCTAGCTAATCTCTTGTCACGGAGGCTGCTTGTTCTCCCACCAGGCCATCTGGAATCAAAGGCTGGTGTTTGATTTACTATGTCCTTGGCTATCTTAAGCTCATTGGAGAGAGATTCTTTGTTCTACAAATCTAAGCTATTTATTGGGGGCAATTAAACAGTCTACAAACTGAAATTCCTTCATTAGGTCGAAACTATAAACAACAGCTAATCTTTCTAGGAGTCACAGTGTAGGCCATTTTGAATCTTATATTCTGTGTCTAGGAAGCCATTTTGTGTCCAAGTAAGAAAATACACTTCCACATTCCCCCCTTTTTGTCCTTACTAGGACAATATAGCTGAAATTAACCCTTCCAGTCCCTCTTCTCGGTCCCCGCACCAAATTTAAATTTTGGCCAGGGATACCGACTTCTTTTCCGTTTTGACCATCCTCGGGATTATACCTGTATTGATGGCTGACCTTATTTAAGATCGTCTCTCCTCTCTATCTATCCTTAGTGTCGGGCATGTATGAAAGAAAAGAGCTTCTTTTTTTTAATAGTTCTTTCAATTCTAATTTGTTCAGTTTTAATTTTGGCCACAGCGACCGGCATCATTCTGGCCATAGCTGCCTTACAACATGCATTTAAAATCATCAGTATAACACAGAATGCTATTTCAATTACAAGAATAATTATCAGTCCATGCATCAAATATGAACCCCATGATCCCCCATCCTATTGTCCAGTTGTGAAGTGGGAAGGCATCCCTTGCCGTCCCTTTCTGCATGACTGACAAGGCCTCCCTTTTATCTTTCTGAGGAATGTTTTGTTATGTTTCTTTAAGGACATTTTATGACTTTTCGACTCCATTTTTGTTTATTATCCCCCACCCTGTGTTGTTTTGCATTTTATGGTTCCCTTATTACTTCTATTTGTCTTTTGATGCTTGATTCGACCTTGCTGGCATTTCTGCTATCTGTTCCTGGCTGCATGTTGTCAGTCTCTGTTCTAAGAATTAAAATGACTTCACCTGAGGAAGGGGCGATCGATAGCTCCGAAAGCTTGTGATTTGAAATAAAACTGTTGGACTATAACCTGGTGTTGTGCGACCTCTCAACTAAGAATTAAAACCCATCTTTGAATCTAACAGCTATTTCTTACAATTCCCTTCTTTGAGAAGGAAATATCCTTATTGACTTCTCACAATCGGCTCTTGACTAATCTAGCTAGTTCTTATTGCTCTCTCAACTTAGGCGTTAGTTAGTAGGGAGTCTTGAAGATTTCTCCCTTCCTTACAGTCCATTCCTTTGAGGAGAAGGAGCAACCTCTGACCCCTTACTCAAATTCAATTCATTGTTCCGGTGTTCCAATTCTGCCCCGCCTGGGGTATCCTCTGTTTCTTCTATCTTTCCTGATGTTACCCCGCCTGGGGTCTCCTCTATATTGCTTCGGATCTTCTCTTTCGGTGTGCTCAATTAATTTGTTAGTGCTGGTTAGTCATAGACATGAGTATACAATTGGCTTATGTATCTTACTACATAGGTTACATATATCAAATACACTATCATTACAAGTTGGAGAACTACCAGAGCGTGTGAAATAATACAAATCTAAGGGTGTGCTGATATATTAAGCCCAATATCCCACCAGTGTGAGTTGTCCTCTATGCTGTCAATTTCAATATCTATTCTCGAGTTGTCTTCCTTCAAAACATAAAAATGCTTTAGGGAGGAGTTCAGTCACATCATGAGCTCACTGATGCCCTCAGACAACGGGGGAATGTAGTATCCGAATTGTGCCACATAATTGTGTAGCTCATACTTAACGTGCTGGTTGATGGGACAGGTCCTGTTAGACCCATAAAGCATGGTAGTTGCGGTAGTAGTGACACAGGAGGCACCACCAAAACCACCTCATACTGGATTCGCACTGGTTTTTCCCACGCTCTGTTACCTACAAAACACAATTATTACAGTCACAGTTAAATTCAGTCTTACAATCATTTCAAGCGACATTACAGTTTAACATCTAATCAACAAATCATGGACTTAAAAGATTCTCCAGATCTCTCTTTTACTCATATCCATCTTGTGGATATTCTTACTAAACATGATTTCTCCTTAGCCCTCAATTGTCCCAATCCAGATTCCATGTAACTCTTCACTTCAACTTCAATTTCAATCCCTCTAACAGATACCAGTGTTTTTTTTAACTTTATTCTGATTGTTTCATTAATTATATAGTTTCTCGATGGAGTATGTGTCAATGCTTTTAAAGTTGTCTCACTCTCCTGAGCCACATTAACCATTTCATGTTTTGCTGTTGTCAAGTAACTGAGCATGTCTGAGACCTGTTCTTCAGTGCAGATTCACCATGCATTTCCAGATGGTAATTGCTTCATACGTAACAAATCACATTTGCACACTCATATCGGTATCTCCACATCATGCCACATGTGCCTTTCTCGGGCTTTCAGGTATCTTATCAAAAGATTGTCTGGAGGTCTTTGTTCATCTTCCTCTGCATGGTCCCGATGTCTTGGAGAGTGGCCGGACTATCAAATTCAGTTTTCTTAAAAGTTAATTATAGGCAGGGACACAAATGTCTCCAAGAGAAAGCTATCAATTTACTATTCTTAGCTACTCTTTCCTGACTTTCACCAGAAAGTTTTTAAAATTCCCATTCAGTAGTGTAATTCTCCTGTTTCAATCTTACACCTTCAATCACTTCCCTTTAATTACCATTCATATCTCATTCATGAGCCCTAGAGAAACTTTACTGTCCAGTACAATATTTAAATTGAAAACATAGATCAAATGTTCTCACTTGGTCCAAGCTATTAACGTTTTTTTTTATTTATCATTATTTTAGAGGATCTTTTATTTTCCCAAAAGTAACCCAATATATATAGTGCCTGAGTCCATTTTGTCATTTCAAAATTGTCCCAAAATCCAAACAGCAGTACTGTTGAACTGACAGGTTTTGTCAATGTTCAATTTCATTTCTATCAATTTATCTTATCAATTCCAATTTCAGAAACATGATTTCCAGGCTAGGTGGCTTACACAGGGTTAATTTATCAAATCATAATTTTCCTTCTGGGAAATGTTAAAATTAAGAAACTAAAATTTAATAATGTCCAATATCTTTAAATGTCATACTAAAGTTGTTGCTCGGTGAACTTAAACAGCTGTCAGTGGAAAGGGTTAACTCCTTTGCAGGTCTTTAAGAAGGTGGAGCGAAACATTGTCAGGCGCACGTAATTGCGTCACTTTACGTAAATTTAAAAAAACTTTCCCGATCCAAAAAGAGTTGTGTTTTCACACTTTAACTGAACACGAACAGAACAGATAAAACAAAACAAACTAGTACATGCTTATAGAAAACCATAATTCACATCATATTTCTTATAACTGGAGAAAAATTAGTTTTTCACATTTAAGCAAATCAAATCAAACTGCTTTGGAAGATTTCACCATAGCAACCGTGACTGCAAGGTTAAATCTTAGACCGAAACTTAATCTTTTGTTAAACAATTTTTTTGTTGTTGTTCTCAGTTTTTACACACCAGCTTAACTTAAATTGTAGTTCAAAGTTTTTTTTTTCAATTCTTGGGGCACAATCTATTGCAGCCACACATCGTGGCATTACCTTCGCTACTGGATCCCTGTTTAACTAACCGTTGAATCGGCTCTGCTTTCCCTGCAAAGTCTGATATAAAATTCCTGCAGTAGTTAAATAGTCCCAACACTTTCCTCACTCCCCGGATGGTCACTGGCCTTGGCATGTCTTTTAATGCTGCCTTTTGTTCCTGCAGGAGTGCCTTATACCCCTGGTTAATTTCGTGTCCTAGATACTTTACTTTGGACAGTCCAACCTGTGCCATTCCAGGTTCAATTTAAAGCCAGCTTTCCTTTGGCATCCTCTGATGCAATCATTATGTCATCGACATATTGGAGTAGGACACTCTGATACTTTGATAGGTCTAACTCGTCTAAGGCTTGACTCAGTACATGGTGGAATATATTTTTTGGACTATTGTGGAACCTCTGCGGGACCCTGGTTCATGTATACTGTCTATCCCTGACAGTAAAGGCGAATTTCCCTTGTGATTCCTCTGCCAATGGTATGGACGAGAACCCGTTCTGTATCCAAGACTGTAAATATTTTAAAGTCTGGTTTCAGACCATTAAATATCTTATTCAATGCAGTCTACACAAATTTACACCAACCAGAATTTCACCGTGCACAATGTAAGTCTGGTTTTAATAGGTTAATTAACCTCAATAACTTCAATTCAATCCAGATCAATTTTTTTTAAACTAACCAGTATCACTTGGAAAAGAAAGAAACCATAGTCACATTAACAAAGAAACAATTACCCATGCCTTGTAAACATTCAAATTCATTTTCTTCCAGGCACATTGGCAACTGTGACTTCAAGGCTGAAGCTTATCTTTTGTAAAACAATTAACAAACTTAAAACAACACACGCTTGACTATCCTTCAAGACAAGTCTTCAAAGGGTTAAACAGCTTTTAGCTCTCTGTACAAAAGAGTGGGTGGAGCTAAAACAAAAATGACAGACACTTTTTTTAAAGACAGACTTTCACACAAAATAAATACTGTAACTTCTTAAACATTCACAGTCAGGCAAACTTTCAGCCTTTTAATGCTCACTTTCACACAAACTGAGATCCCAGCATTCCTTTTAAGATTCCTTTCACTCAACAAATCTTGTGTTTTATTTGTCTCGGCACAGACATTAATAACTTCCATGCCGGTAAAACTTTAAATTTCTCTTTTTTACATAAGCATCTCAGCAGCTTTTCCTGGCTTTCCAAATCCTTTTTTTTTTCCTTTGCTGAGTTTCAGATTTCAATGTCGGTAAATTAGATCTTTTTCCTTCTTTATCTTTGGTTTGTCTTAAAGCCATTTGTCTGACTTCATCTTGTTTAGCCAATTTACTCACTGGGTCTTTTCTCTTATTTTTAATGTCAGATCTACTGGCTTGTATACTACGGTCCTTACACCTTTCTGCTTCCTTTTTCCAGTCTGAAAAGGCTGACCAATTTACTGACTTTTTACCTTTTCTTTGTGGGTCTCTATTTGTGAGACAGTCCTCTAGACATGTGATTCTGTCTAGGTTAAAGGTTCCATCAATGGGGAACGGGTGTTTGTCATTCTTGGTCCATTAGACCAATCAGACAAATCCCTTGTGGACATCCGACCACAGTTCTGGAAGATGTAAAAAGGCTGGAGTTCCTTTTTCTGGGATCTTGCTCTGTGAAGCTCCCATCTTAGTAAAGTTTTAGTTATACTAGGCACTCTTCTTCTAAATCGCAAGTTTCACCCTTTACCCCTTTACGATTATTATTGACCGTCCAAAGTTCCACAAGTGATGAACAATAACAAGAACTAACAACAATCAAGACAATGATAAGTAATGCAAAAGCCCAAACAGGCAAACAAATCAAGTAATCAAACATTTAACCTTATACTTTAAACTAAACAAATAGTCAATTCTCAGTTTGCGTTTTACTCCACTACAGACTGAGTCCTTAACATTTAACTTATACTCTATTAACATTCAACTTATACTCTATACGAAGGTTTCTTATCTAAACCTTTCTGCCACGAGACTCTTTTCTCCGGCTCAAGGGACCCACCCTTGATACTGCAGTTTTAACCTTTTAGCGCTTTCTCACAACCTGGTACCTTTATCAGTCCGGGACGCAACCCTGCCGACTTTTTTCCTTGCCTCCTTTGCCCGATAGTTTTGAGACTTGAGCCGTCAGTATCCTCGTCCTTTTAACGTTAACAACTAAAAGAAGCAAAAGTTACAGGATTCAACTCAAATCTAAAACATAAGTCTTAAC
The DNA here is from genome assembly GCA_030390025.1 of Squalus acanthias. Classification (NCBI taxonomy): domain Eukaryota; kingdom Metazoa; phylum Chordata; class Chondrichthyes; order Squaliformes; family Squalidae; genus Squalus; species Squalus acanthias. The sequence continues at coordinate 89,561,213 of CM059430.1, read as the reverse complement.
TGATCGCAGTGCTCCCGTCGGAAGAAACAGACTACACCAATTCAGTATCTAATGAGAAATCCTTTTTATGTGATAAAACATTACTGTGGCCATTCAGGATTTGTCGCTAGAAATTCGTGGTGTCCTTTGTCCATGACTTACCGAAAGGTAGCAAGCGATCTCGGTGGAACCTCCAAGAAATACTGTCGAAGTTTCGACTCCGGAGTAAGACTCTTGAAACAAAGTATCGTCAAAGACAGGCTTTATTATTTTTTTTTTACTTGCAGCAAGGGGAGAGAGCATGTAGTCAAAGGCTACACTGGCCACTCCAAAGAACATAGAAAATGCAACATCTTTATACACTGAAAATACAAGCTATCTATATCACATGACATGGTATTAAATCACAGTTGATGACAAAAGCACAGCACCTGCAAAAACAAGTTAAAGGAGTATGTTTATGTTTAAGGATGATTTCTAAAAGGTTAAAAGAGCAGGAATACCTTGAGATAAGGCTAGCTAATCTCTTGTCACGGAGGCTGCTTGTTCTCCCACCAGTCTATAATTCTGTGGTTTCCCTCTCTTGCCATTCTTAAATAGCAGAGTGATATGTGCAATTTTCCAATCTAAAGGAACAGTTCCTGAATCATCACAGCATATCATGCACCAACTCAGATACTCCCACTTCAGTGGGACCATGTAGGCAGATAGTTGGGTTTTCACCTGGTGACTCACACTTCATAAGTGAACAAGAGCCGATGTAGGTGACAAGGATAGCAGTGGATGACGCAGCTCTCCAAGCTATGCTCAGCTGGACACAGATGCTGTATCTCAGGGACAGTCGATGAAAAGGAAAATCATTATGCAGCAACAGACAATGTGTGATGCACTGACAGGGCTTCCAAGTACAGTGATCACGACTCCATAGAGAATGGCGGAGTCCGCCTCAAACATGAGTGGGTTGATGTCACAGGGCATTGCAATGATGTGTTCTTGCATGGATAGAGTGCCCAACTCCATGGAACATCAATTGCTGGAATCAAATGAGTCCATGCAGGCCTTGACCACGGTCATGCAGACTCTGGATGTTAACATGTCTGCCAACATCAATAGGATGACAGATACCTTAACTTTGACCTTACAGCGCCCCACTGATCTGCACCAAAGTGCTCACCAGCACAGTAGTAGCAGTGAAATGCAGCTGGCCAGGAGAGGATTTATGGCGAAAGGGGACATGGAAGTGGGGACTCCACTGAAAGCGCTTCCACTTCTCACCCATTGCCCCCACCCCCAGTCAGTAGCCCACATGCTACCTTGTCTTCCAATGGCCGAGTCTGCCCTTGCACCAGTGCAGGTAGAGCAGTCTTTGGTGGGGCCCTCATGGGTTCTAAAACCCAGAGGATGTTGGCCAAGAGAATCTCAGCAGTCAGAGCAGGGATCTGGGCAGCCTGCTTCTACCTCTGCTCAAGTCACAGGGGTTGCACCCTGTAGGAGTAGTAGGAAAAGGACCAGTAAGGCTTTGTAGTTGTTCAAGGGTATGCACATGGGTGTATGAAAAAATGTGTTTTTAAGTTTCTGTTTGGTTAGATCACATAAATATTATTTTGCACCACTTTCCCATCTTGTCCATTCTTGGTTGCTGGGAGGCAAGTCACATTTTAACTTGTTTGATGATTAATGGGAAGACATGGATTGATGGGGACCAATGGGTGATGTTCAAGGGGTGGTTGTTTGCAGGACTGCTATGTATCAGTGGCATGGGAGGAGGGGGTGGGAAGAGTGGCCGTTGCATGTGCATATGACATGGCTTCACTGGTGCAACCTAAGTGAACCTTGCATTAATAACGGCATCCCGGGCAGCTGGGGGTGCATTGCCCTCATCATCTTCTTCCTCCTCGTCTTCCACCTCCTCCCCCTCCAAATCGTCCGAGGAGGATCTGAGCTCTTCGCCTTGTTCCTCCTGCAAGTCCAGACCTCACTGCTGTGCAATGTTGTGCAGAGTGCAGCACACCACGACCAATGGCTTGTTGAATCACACATCTGGTGGTCATATGGCATTCATTGTAGCGCTGTTGCACTTCATTGTTCGGGCTTCTGATGGGTGTCATCAGCCAAGTTTGAAGTGGGTATCCCTTGTCTCCTAGCAGTCACCTCTTAAAAGTCTGCTTGCAGTTCTGAAGACGCCAGGAAGCTTGGACTGCCGCAGGTAAAAAGCGTCATGGCAGCTCCCTAGGAATCTGGCGTACACCTGCAGAAAAATCTTTGAGGTTGCACACCAGCTGCACATTGATGGAGTGGAAGCCCTTGTAATTGACAAATACTCCTGGGTGATCTGGGGGTGCCTGGTTTGCAACGTGTGTACAGTCGATGACGCCCTGTGCCTATGGGAAACAAGCCAGAGCCGCAAACCCGAGCGCCTGCTCATTCTGACTGGCGTCATTGCAGGTGAAGTTGACATACTTGCCGGCCCTGGCAAGCAAGCCATCAGTCACTTGTCTTATGTATTTGTGGGCCGCCGACTGGGAGATCCTGGACATGTCTCTGGCAGAGCCCTGGAAGGATCCGAAGGCAACAAAGTTTAGGGTGCTGGTGACTTTGACAGCCACTGGAAATGTGCAGCCACCAGGTCCAGCAGGGAGCAGGTCTTCTAGGAGGCTGCGATTGTCTGCTGCCACCTGATGCAACAACCTGAGCCTCCTGAGACACTGCTGTTTAGACATGTCAAGGAAACTCAGCCTCTGCCTGTAGACCCTGTTTCGCATGTAGTGCCTCCTGGGAGCTGCACCACTCTGCTGCTCCCCTCTCTGCTACTCCCCTCTCTCCTGTGCAGCTGCATGTCTGTGATCGGCAGGTTGCTGCTGCTGATGCTGCCACTGGTGATGGTCATGTTGCTCCTCATCAGAGGTCCAATCTAAGACAGCCAAAGCACCACCCATCCTGCTGTGATAGAACAAACCAACTAAGTGTAGAAAGTAAACTCTCAGCAAAAGTACTGTAAACACCTTTTCCCACTAGCAGGTAAGAAAGCAGCTGTGAGTACTGAGTATTTATTGCCATATTTCCAGGAGATTGATTGAACCCTTCAGTTGCCACTGTGTTCTCACCTTGCTTTCACTGTCGAATTTCAGGAAACTTGGGAAGCCCATGGACCCGATGTGAAACTCAAAAGTGTGTAAATATCGGTCTAATTGAGTTACTAACATATGTTAGAATCATAGAATGATTACAGCACAGAAGGAGCCAATCGGCCTGTCGAGTCCATGCCAGCTCTCTGCAAGAGCTCGTCAGCTAGTCCCCCTCCCACGCCCTTTCCCCGTAACCCTGCAAATTATTTTCATTCAGGTACTTATCCAATTCCCTTTTGAAAGCCACAATTGAGTCTGCCTCCACCACCCTTTCAGGCAGTGCATTCCAGATCATAATTACTCACTGTGTAAAAAAGTTTTTCCTCATGTCGCCTTTGGTACTTCTGCCAATCACCTTAAATCTGTGTCCTCTGGTTCTCGGCCCTTCCACTAATGGGAACAGTTTTTCTCTACTCTTGTTTAGACCCCTCATGATTTTGAACACCTCTATCAAATCTCCTCTCAACCTTCTCTGCTCTAAGGAGAACAACCCCAGCTTCTCCAGTCTATCCACGTAACTGAAGTCCCTCATCCCTGGAACCATTCTTGTAAATCTTTTCTGCACCCTCTGTAAGGCCTTCACATCCTTCCTAAAGTGTGGTGCCCAGAATTGGACACTATACCCCAGTTGAGGCCAAACCAGTGTTTTATACAGGTTCATTATAACTTCCTTGCTTTTGTACTCTATGCCTCTATTCATGAAGACCAGGATCCCGTAAGCTTTTTTAACCGCTTTCTCAACCTGCCCTGCCACCTTCAATGACTTGTGCACGTATACCCCCAGGTCTCTCTGTTCATGCACCCTCTTTAGAATTGTACCCTTTAGTTTATATCGCCTATCCTCATTCTTCCCACCAAAATGTATCACTTCGCACTTTTCTGCGTTAATTTTTATCTGCCACGTGTCCACCCATTCCACCAGCCTGTCTATGTCTGCTTGAAATCTATCACTATCCTCACTGTTCACTATACTTCCAAGTTTTGTGTCATCTGCAAATTTTGAAATTGTTCTCTGTATACCCAAGTCCAAGTCATTAATATATATCAAGAAAAGCAGTGGTTCTAGTACCTACCCCTGGGGAACACCACTGTATACCTTCCTCCAGTCCAAAAAACACCCATTCACCACTACTCTCTGTCTCCTGTCACTTAGCCAATTTTGTATCCATGCTGCCACTGTCCCTTTTATTGCTCGGGCTTCAACTTTGCTTGCAAGCCTATTATGTGGCACTTTATCAAACGCCTTTTGGAAGTCCATGTACACCACATCAACTGTATTGCCCTCATCAACCCTCTCTGTTACCTCATCAAAAAACTCAAATCAAGTTAGTTAAACACGATTTGCCTTTAACAAATCCGTGCTGGCTTTCCTTAATTAATCCACACTCGTCCAAGTGACTGTTAATTTTGTCCCAGATTATTGTTTCTAAAAACCAATTTAATTGGCAACTTGCCTCTCCCGAGGTGGTTGCGCTCACACAGCCTAACGCACTCGAGTGAAATGTGTAAGTCGGTGGGATGGAGCAGGCTTCCCGACACGCTGTCATTTTCCCTGGATTTAACCCGCACTCAAATCCACACGCTCCATCATGTTAATAGTCCCCTCTTTATGCTGCTTTTCAATTATTCTTCTGCCATGGCTCAGTATTAATACCTTTTTTTCTTCTAAAAATGTAATTGGCTGTAAATCTCTTTACCTCCTGAAAAATACCCATGTTACACAAGAGTTCAGTGGTGTTTAGTCACATTGAACAAACTGTGCTCTCACATATTCTTACATTGGCGCTTGTCCAGCCTGAGCTCCATACGTGCATCACTTTATTATCTGCAAAATACGTAATGCTTGAATCGAATGTCTCTTCTTACCTGCGTGTTGGCATCTCCGCGGAGGCTGCCAAAGTAACTCTTTGGCAATGTTTGCTTTGGCTACGGCTTCTCAGCTTTGGTTGTGAACCTTCAGTGATCTGTGCACAATAACAGCTAGATCCTTTTCTCTGTCAACTGCTTTCAGTATAAATGGTAAGTATATTCTGTGTTGGCCCAGCCGACATGCAGCCTTTATATTCTGACATATATCAGGATTCCAATAGGGACACCCATTGTCCCAATTTCTAGGGAGGAGTGGCAACACAAAAAATAGCATTTCCAAAATCCATAATTCAAAACATGTTTAAGAATTCAGCAGTAAGAAAGCTAGTAGGAAAAAACACTTCAAAAAGCTGCCAACAAAATACTGGGCAGGAATTTGTTAGAGCAGGGCATTTTGGGGCGTGCCCGGTTGGTTAGACTGTTTCATGCACCTGAAAAAAGAAACAGAAAGGACCTTTTTAAAACTCCACGAACAATTCACCACCTGAAGGAATGAGACTCCACGGCCAGGATCTTACTAACCTCGGCGGGTCTGTGGCGAGTGATGTTGGTGGCGGGTCCTGACCCCACGCTGGCTCCATCCCGCTGTCTGAAATGAATTTCCCTTGATTGGGCTTGTTAAACCCACCCAGCGTGTTTCCCAGCCAATTCCAGGAAGCGGGTCTGGTGACATCATTTGATGATGCGTCATCAGCCGGTTACCTTAAAGGGACCATGTCCAAATTTATTTTGACATTTGTGCTGTCCGTGTTCTACAGCATTGAGGTGCTGCAAACACTGACAATGACTGCACAAAGGCACAGGGCTGCACCCAGGCTCTCCCATGACTCCCTCCATATGCTTATGGAGGGAGTCACAGCACGCAGGGAGGTCCTCTTCCCTTCCCATGGGCGGAAGTGACCTCCCCAGGAGATCAACACAGCCTGGTTGCACATTGCAGAGGAGGGCACAAGCAGGGATGTGGTCAGGAGGACCTGGGTGCAGTGCTGCAAACGTTTCAATTATCTCAGTCGATCATGAAACATTAGTACAAAGCCACACTTGACCTCATCCTGCTGTGCCTTTCATCACATCCCCATCACTCTGCCTTCCCTACCCTACTCCTGCACATTCTTACTCACACCAACTTACCTTGGACCTCCACCCATCCCACTCTATCTATATTATCACATAACCATCTCACTAGCCACCCCTCACACTCACCCTCAACCTAGTGCAATCATACCAACTAACAACACACAAGGTTAGCCACTTGGGTGTTTTATGCAATGTTCATGTAAAGTTTCTGTTAATGTGGTGTCAAACATTGAATCCTTTATTTTCAACACTTTGTGTTCTTGGACAGATTTGTGTGCACCTTTGGATGTGGCTTAGTGAGTTACAGTGAATGGTGAGACATAACGGTACCTCTCCTCCCGTCCCCCCCCCCCCTCCCCGCAATGATCATGAGTGTGAAAGGAATGGCTTGGGCATTGTAGGGATGCTTTATGGTGTTGGTGTGGCGTGGTGCCAACCTGGTGCATCATGTGGCAGCCAGGGTGTACAGCGTCAAGTGAAGTAAATCTGGCCATGGTGAGGCCATCCTTGGTCTCCCGGGCAGCAATGTGGTCGAGTACTGATCCCCTGTGTCCTGTGCAGCATCAGTTGATTGCGGAGAAGGTTGGTGTTGTTGTTGGTACTGCTGGTGTTGGGGCTGATCATGGTGGGATTCTGAGGACCAAGTTGAGAGCGTATAAAGGGCACCCATGTTGATGGAATAAATGGCAGGTGAAGTTGAGATGACAGAAGCATTCTGTCAATGGTGAGAGAGATTGTTCCAACAAGGTAATAGAGAGTTTGCTCCAAACACTTGCAACTTGCATAAAGCTCAATCTGTGTTCCAAATGCAGTAAGCAACAGATTCTGAGCTTGGAAAGTGAAGAGCTGTGAGGTGGGAGCTTTTATAGCACATTTCAAGCTGTCACGTAATCAGCTGATTCAATGGCCATTTATCTCCCGCCTCAGCTTAACAGACGTGATCCCCGAGCAGCGAGGACCTTTTTGGTGAGCACGTAAAGTCAAAAGGTAAGCTAAAATGTGTTCTTAATGATGTCTAAACAAGGTCATAATTGGGTCCCCCACCACTGCATGTTGGGTCTGCTCAGCGCTGACTGACCAGACATTAGGAAAGGCGCATGGCGGCGGGTTCACAGGAGGGTCCTGACCTGTTGTGGAAAAAAAAGCTTTCCCAGCTGACCTGCCACCGATCGCGCCTGCTGACTCCCCACAAAATTCCGGCCCACATTTTTAATTGTTCACTTTCCTGGGCCAGTGTGGTTGATTGGCAGTCATTAACAATTGTTAGAAGGGTACTTGCGCTATTAATTACTAGACTTAGCTTTCTGTGGCGGGTTTAATGGGCAATTAATGTGCAAATACAGCAACTTCATTAAACACATGGGGAGGTTAAGGGCGAGATGCCGTTTTCGTGAAGCTATCTGCGGAGCGGTGCAAATTATCCAGCAACTTGTGGCGATTCACAATTCACGGTGTATCTCTTCTTCGCCACAAGTTGGTGGCCAATTTGCACATTAATAACAGCAAGTGTGTCATTCACTTGCCGTTATTTTTTCAGCAAATTCTGGCCCATTAATTCTACTTACCACCTAGCCCTTCAAATGACATGTGACAACCTAGTAACCATGGATACCTGTTTAATATGGACAAAATTTACAAAGAGGGCATTTCCTATGTCTGAAAAACGAAGTTATGTTGACATCCATAGGCAGCCTATTAACAAATTACAATGAAGGTCCCACCTGTTTTTGGGGGGATCTCCTTGTTCCCTACATCTGCCTAACTGGAAGTGGCCTTACTGATGGATGAATATCCACCCTTATCTTCGGTTAATTGCAACCTGTTAAGTCCATTTATGATGTGCAACTGACAGAATATTCTGCTGTATGAAGTTCATTTCTGTTCTGAGAACGCCAATCCCTCTATTGTTGCAATGTTGTATGAGAGTTCGATTCACTCTGGCCGTAATGTCAGCCGACTTTGCCATTATCTAAACACGGCCTCCTCTCAAATTTGACTGAGCTCCTTTTAGATGTTCAGTGAGAGGGATGAAGTATTTGGAAGTTATTTTAGCTTGAAATAATATTTGAATTTGTGAAGATAAAGTTTAATTCCTGACCTAACAAAATTAGGGGGAGGGGGAGGTCATGGCTAGGTGAAGCCATTGCTTAATGCTTCTCTGAGGTATTTAATGTGTCTCCCTAACCCTCTTTCCCGCCCTGCCCCGCCCCAGGTGGAATTGCTTGCTCCTTATGTTGCTGGTCCTTAATCATTTGAAATGCTGTGCAAGAATGAGTGAGCAGTTTTATGCACGTTAGCCTGGCTGTTAATGTGTTTGCAGTCCTTGCAAGAGCAGGTAAGAGAAAGTTACAGCTGCCTGGTGATCCAAGGGTGGCTCTTGTTTACATTCTCAGCGTTCCCTCCCGATTGAGTTGGAAAAACTAGTAGGCTAAGGGTTGAGAAGTGTCAGGTAACCGTGCACACTCGAACATCGTCAATACTTGGCAAACTCGCAGGCTCCTTGCTCTTAAATTGCAAATACACTGATACAGGAATATTCAAAATGGCAGCAGTGCCTGATGCAATGTTGGGCAGATTCACTGGGTTGATTAACTGATTTGCACTAGTTCAATAGGAAATTAATGGCCCGTAATTTCTGATGGGAGGCTTCCTGCATGCGGAGGCCTCCTATCGGGAAAAAATCTACGCCCTTACCTGAGGGCTCCCAAGGTGCGGCCATTTCCAATTCTGGGCCTCTCCACAGTCGAAATGCGCAGGGCCCACGTATCCCAGGGGCGCATGCGGTTCGCAAGCATCCCTGGGATCACGTGGGCCAGGCGAGCCAATGGGAGAGGGAATCCCCATTCAGTCAAAAGTATGAATGGGGATCACTGAAAAAAGACACGAAAATATTAAATAAAATGAGTTAAAATTACATTAAATTAAATATTTTAAACAAAAATTTAATTTTTTGAAAAAATTAATTAACGTTTTTTACGGGGCTAAAAATAAACTTACCTTTTTTAAAAGTATTTTTAAATTATAAGTGAGTGAAATTTTTTTTTTTTTTTTAACTTTTTTAAACTCTTATGCTGGTAAAAGCAGGCCTTACGCTGCTTTTACTGGGCGTAAGATTTTTAAGTGATTTCAGCGGGCGGAGGTTCTGCAGAAAGCGGAACTCTCCCTCCGCAGAGGCCCTTCTCCAGGGCAGGCATACGATCTGTCAAGAGGATTCGCATGCCTGAAACTGGCATTTCCGATGTCCCTACGGGTGTGTACACACCTCGTACACACCCGTAGGCATCGGAAAATATGGGCCAATGTTTCAGCAAAAATGGTAAAGAGAATGGCCCCTATTTTAACTCCAGACGGGTTTTGGGCGGTTGGATAGCGAGGTGAGTTTCCGCTACTCTAGAAATGAGGCTATTTTAAGTCTCAGGGCAGGTGAGGGGTGGGGTTAATTTTAACCTTACCCACCCGGCAGGAAACTGAAGGGATTGGATCATCTGACCATTTTACACCCCACAATATTTTATTATTAAACTGTGCAGGGTGTAAAATGGGCGGCCGATCCGATCCGAGCCCGTCAGTTTCCCGCCAGGTGGGTTAGGTTAAAATTGCCCCCTGATCAGGCCTCATCTATTGTTGCGATGTTATATGAGAGTTTGATTCATTCACAACTCCTCAGCCAACTTCCCCCCCCACCCACCGTTCTGGGTGGAAGTCGGTGGCAAGCGACAGAAAATCGAGTGGCCTGAAGGCTGCCCACTGACGCAAGATAGGTGGTGGGATTGGGTTCAAGGGGCTTTTCGAAGGGATCGCACCCTTGGAAGGGGGGTGGGGTGGTAGGGAGGCCTGCACTTTCCCTGTGGGGACTAGAGGAGCACTCTAGGCCCCACAAAGGAGAGTAAATAACTTACCGTTTGTGGCCTTTTCTCCCTGACAGGTCCTGACTGGCCTTCACCTGGAGGCTTCCCTGCTCAGGTGTGAGTTAAAATTGCAGTCAGGTCCCAAAAATGTCATCGGGACTGGACATGCATATGTAAGGAAAGTTCCCTGTGCCTTTGAGCAGATGTTCTTGCCACTTGCTCAGGAGAGCAGGTTAAAATTGTGGACAGTGGTGTAGGGGGTGGTAATTCTGACTCAGTGAGTGGTTCGACTCGCTCCCACACCCCTGGTTCCTAGACTTTGGACTTATTTAGGGGTTGTGAACAAAAATGCAGTAGACAACAGGATCTGATGAAAGAATTTTGACTTTATTAAAAGAAAAAGGTAACAAACTTAAACACAGATTGGGGAGCACACGGTACAGGCGAGGGAGAATGACAATATACCAAACAAAAACCTTATCCCTCCCAAAGATCCCACTATCTAGCTAGGTTTTTGGTTTCAGGAGATCAGGGATAATGCTCACCAATGAATCCTTGACAGGATTTTAGAGTCTTTTGATTAAAAGATTTCGTAAGGCCCGTGTTGCTGCGAGGTGTTCGATGGTCACTGAGGCAGTCGCTCTGGTTTCTTCTTGTGTGATGGTCTGTTTGTTGGCTTTCCTCCTCGTGGCTTGTAGTGGTTTTGCTGGAGCAGGGGGAGAGCTGTGCCGGCGTTGTCAGTGAGTCCAAAAGAGAAAAAGTTTTTGGGACAGGCTTCAATTATATTGTCTTTTTCGCGCCCAAAACCCCTTACTAAAACAGTTTCCTTTAGGTTGCAAATGAGCCTTGTTTAGTCCATTGTCTAGTTTTGGCGGGCTTGCCAGTTCCGATGGCTTTAGCTCAGTGTTAAACATGTCCTGATCGTTTTCCGATTTAACACAGCCTTATCTACGCGCCAAATCTCAACCCTATTGTCCTAGGTCTATTGGCGGGCTTTTAAATCTGTCCTGTGGATACCTGGTTGATTGGTTTTTGATGAAGTACTAAATGTTTTATTGATTTCAAAAGAGGTCTTGGATTATTCATATTGTCTTTTGTGTTGTGAGGCTTTTGGTTTTGTCTTTTCCTCCTTGATAGGAAGGCAGTGTAAACACTGCAGACAGCTTACTACACTGCCTGGCCACGCCCCTCTGCAGCCTGTGTGTCTGTGAAAGGTGTCTTTCCCAACAGTAAGATTCGAAAAGTCATTTTCCTCAGGGTTTTCTTCTTGTGATCTTTAAAAATCACTTCACTTAGGGTTCTGTTCGAGTTTCTGGGGGATTTTGTGAAGCCTACAGTGGGATCCTAGTGGTAAGTAACCTGGGCGATTTTAACTGCCTCGTTTCTGGTTTCAAAATAAAAAGGTAGGACAGGGATTTTAGGAAGCAGAAAATTTAATTCAAGAGAAAAAGAGCACAGAAAAACAAAACCCTACAGTAACTGATTTGAATTTGTTTTAATTTTTAAATATTTGATTACATAGAATGCAGCACAGAAATGGGCCACTCGGCCCAACAGGTCTAGCTGGTGTTTATGCTCCACTTGAGCCTCACTCTATCAACATATCTTGGGATATCAACATTAGCAATGTTGTGTTACCAGCTCTTATCTCTCTAGAAGTTTACAGCACAAAAGGCTGCCATTCGGTCCATCATTTCAGTACTGGCACTGTGCTGGAGAAATCCAAACTTATCCACTGCCCCGGTCTCTCTCCATAGCCCTATATCCATGTGGTCTGTTTTGTCCTGTGCGATCAAATAATTTTGTAGGGTTATCGTTGTTGCCCAGAATAACATACATGAACAGTACTGCATTTCGTCTTTGTGTATTTGCTGAATTTGATCTTTGCATGATTCACACAGTTGAATTGTAACTGGTTTGGATATATTGCCACACAGCAAGCACCACTACATTCCTTAGTGGCATTGTTTTACCGTGACTGAAGAAGTCAAATTGTGTATTTATTACAACGGATTTAATTGGCGTGTTGGGATAGCATTCCACCAATCCCTCTACTGCAAGGGATTCTGAGACATTTCCTGATTTTTTGAATTCTGTGAATCCGTCCATTTATATTTAGGCTCACTGGTTCATGGTGACTGAAAACAGTTGCATTCTGTCTTCATTACTTGGGAATTATTGGGACTTTTTAAAAGCATTTTTGGGGCCGTGTCCGCTTCTGTCCAATTTTACCTGAAAACTGCGAATCAGCGGCCTTTGACATCGAAAGGCAACTAATGAAGAATTCTATTCAGTGATGTGAGATGAATACACACATATAAATGGCGTCATTTGGAGTTCAAAAATATATAATAATAGCGGCTTCCTAGAAGGATCCAGTCTTGGAAGAACAAGAGAGAACACTTTATGAACAAACATGAATAAAATTTATTTATTTTTTAGATATAAAAGAAGCCTTTAGAATACATTTTCTGATTCATATGGGGATAATGTTCACCAATCCAGCCTGGCAGGAAACCAACAGGATCTGATTGGCTGCACGTCATTGGGAAGTAAAAGTGGGCGGTGTGTAAAATGTGTGGCCCATCCAATCATGTCACTTTCCCGCTGGGCAGGGCAGGTTAAGATCACCCGCATAATCGTGGAGACACAATCTAAATTTATTAGTCCATTGGCTGAACAGTTCAAAGCTGTACTGGCAGTAACTCTCACATTTGCTGCCCCAACACTTGTTAGTTAGAGCACTGTCCAATACTTGTGGAATTAACTTGGAAGAGTGCAACATTGGGTACACAAACGGGCCTTTGTATAATTTATGATAAAAAGGGAAATTGTGGGAATAACAAGCAGGCAACCAGGGTGAGACCTCAGCTCAGCAACGATCCCCACTAGAGTGGGCCAAAACACAGATAAATAACAAAATGAGACACTGGGGAAGATTTTACATTGACCTCTTGGTGCAGCGCTTCTCATACCCAAGTATTTGGGCTCAGAAATCAGTGCCCATATTAATGGGTAGAAAATTACGCTGACCTCTGCATTTGAATTCCCAGCATGCACTCGCATCCCATGAATCTCTGTCTTAGGAACTGTTCATTTTAAAAATCAACCTCATTATATATTAGGGCTGAATTTAACAAAACCAATCGTCAATTTACAAGAAAGGAGGGAAAACATATAAAATGTTGGTGAGGGAACTTGTCATTGTGCTTCTGGTCCCTCTACACTAACCTGATGAACTTGCTTGCACAAATAGCATTTATGCACTGACAGGTAGGCATCTATCACTCCCCAGGATTGGGAGGATGTTGCTCCTTCACTGAGACACTGTCACTCCCAGGACTAGGAGAATGCACCTAATTTGTTGACTGTGTTGCACCCCCAAAGGATTAGAGGGTGTATTGTGATACTGGAGCAATGTCCTCACTGAATTTCAAGCAAAATTGACGTTGAAGGGAATCACAGTTATTGCTCAGCCTAACAGGCAGTCACTTAATCAGCTCCATAAGAAGAGATACCAGCAGCTTTAGGGATTGTTGTATCTCCATTGTGTGAATCCTTTTACATTTACAGTGTAATAAATCTGGGGATTTTGCACTTTCACCCCCAAAGAATTGCCAGTGTGTTATGTAAGAGTTTTTGAGGTGATTTATCTGTAACTTGAAATGTGATTATTTGAGTCACAAACAGTAGTGAAGATCACACAATTTGAAACCCTTAAGCAGCACTCTGAGAATTGTTGACTAATGGGGGGTAATTTTAACCGTCAAAAATGGGTGGGTTTGGTTTGGGTGGGAGGTTAAAAAGCTAAAAATCTGAAACAGGAACCCAATCTGACTCAAACCTGTGCACTTCCGGTTTTAACGGAGGCGGGATGAGGGGCTGGTGATCAATCCGCACTCAGGAGGCAGGTTGGTCATTTAAATAATTAAATGAAGTTACGTGCCTTCATTTTACCAGTGATTCTATTTTTAACCACAGTTGCATGGGTTTCCCAGGCCTCGGGAAACCCGGCAGGTGAAAGGAGGTGAGAAGGGATGAATTCATGAGGTAAGTGCCTTTACAGCACTGGTTGTGGGCCAAGAGGAGCAGGAGCATTTCCTCCAGGCTCAACAAGCTTACCAGTAAACCACCCGGTGATCTGTCCAACCTCTATCTCCCCCAACTCCCCCACCATGATCTGTCTGCTCTCTTCACCGTGATAGGACCCCCTCGACCACTGTCTGCTCCCCCTGACCCCCATCTCTCCCCCCTCACGATCGGACCCCCCGACCACCATCTGCCCCGCCATCCCCCGTGATTGGACCCCCTGACCACCACCATCCCCACGATCTCTCCCACGCCCCCCAGTAGACCTATTTGCTCTCAGCTTGGCTGCAGCCTTGTGCTGCAGGTTTTCCCGGCCAACAGGCAACCAGCCTGCAGGCTGGCTCTGGGCAGAAAACCTACAGAAATAAATTAAAAAATGAGCTGCAGTTAAAGACTGCAGGACATTCGGGAAAGATGTGATTTTTTTGAATAGAAACTGAACGGTGTGATTTTATGAATTTGTGCTCCCAGCATAGAGCCTTGCCCATTGGGAGTGCACATGATCTGCCATGGGAACACATGCCTGAATTCTTGATAAATGCTCCAGGCCAGCAAAACTCCACTGGTGGAGCATACATTTTTAAAATTAACCCTGTACTTTGAAAGATGTGTTAGGAGAAACAGTTCTAATAATTCTTTTAGAAACAACACTTTTTCTTTTAAAATTCTTCGACTTTGAAATTAAGGTTTACAAATTGCAATGAAAATGTTCCCTAACGTTTTCCCATCTCATGAATAGCAGCTTCTGTAGAATCATGCTTATTGTTGTATCTTTCCCCTCTGTGTTGTTTCAAGTATGGACCCCAGTCTGGAGTTGGCTTGCAAGCTGCAACAATTTTCTGTGAAAAGAAAAATTACATGATTAATAATTTCTGCTTGATTTTTATCCACCATTAACACCCTACTAGAAAAAAACCATGAGCCTAATCAGACTGATAACAGGTCTAAAGGGGTTAAATTATGACGACAGGTTGAATAGACTTGGCTTGTATTCCCTCGAGTATAGAAGATTAAGGGGTGATCGAATTGGGTGTTTAAGATGATTAAAGGATTTGAAAGGGAGAAACTATTTCCTCTGGTGGAGGAGTCCAGACAAGGGGACATAACCTTAAAATTAGGGCTAGGTTGTTCAGGGGCGATGTCAGGAAGCACTTCTTCACACAAAGGGTAGTGGAAATCTGTAACTCTCTCCCCCAAAAAGCTGTTGAGGCTAAATCAATTGAAACTTGCAAAACTGAGCTTGATAGATTTTTGTTAGGTAAGGGTAGTAAGGTATATGAAACCAAAGCAGGTAACTGGAATTGAAATACAGATCAGCCAATTGAATGGCAGAACAGGATCGAGGGGCTGAATGGCCGACTCCTGTTTCTATGTTCCTAGATTAGACTGCAATTTATTCCAGCACATTATCCCAAAGGCCTTACTGTTAACATGCTGTTGCTTATCTCCATACAGCTCCCTTCATCCATTAAACAACTTCCATTTATATTGTACCATTAATGTAGAAAAAAAAAGTTTCACAACGATCCGTAGAAGGCCTATAGAAGATGGGCGCTGAGGCAGGAAGGGAGAGATTTGAAGAACTGTCTGAAAGCTTGATCAAAGAACTTTGAGGAGTTTTAAAAAATTGTTTAGGGAGGGAATGCCATGAAGCAGTGTTCAAGTGGCGGAAGGCTCTGCTGACAATATTGGCGCAGACAATGGGAAGAATGCTCAAGAGAGTGGAGTCAGAGGAATGGAAAGTTGGGGAGGTTTTGGGTTGCAGGAGATTACAGAGATATGGGCTGCGATTTTCCCATTGGTGGCAGGTTGGGCGCGGAGCAGGTGGTCGGCGGGTTCTGATCCCGCTGCCGCTTTTAGCCGGTAAAAATTTGCAATTTTGCCCTAATTAATTGGGCAATTGAGTCCCTGTGTGTGCGCTCCCCTGGCCAATGAGTGTTTTGGGTCTGGAACTCGCCTCTGCTGACGTCTGTGAGCCAGCTGCATTTAAGGGGCCCATGCAGCCTTGGTTAATTTTCTCATTATTTACTGCTGGATTTGCCTGTTACAACTGCTGCTGCTGCTGGATTTGCCTGTTACAACTGCTGCCATGACTACCTCAAGGGCCAAGGCCTCTCCAAGATTTGATGATGACTCTCTCCATGCTCTTGTGGAGGGAGTCAGAGGGCGCAGAGAGCTACTCTTCCCATCCTCTGGCTGGAAGAAGCCACCACAGCAAACAAAAGCAGTCTGGCTGTAAATTGCTGAGGAGGTCAGCTCCAGATCAATTTACCCACGAACCTGGGTGCAGTACAGAAAAAGGTTCAATGATCTGGTCCGCTTAGGAAAAGTGAGTATAACATCACACATGGCCTCAATCTGCTCCCCATCTCCTCTCATCACCAGCACTCTACATTGTCAACCTACTCCTGCACATCCCACTTTACCCTCACATCCCTTGCACCCTTAACCATCCCTCTCTATGTACACAATCACTTCACTATTCGACTATGCTGCCCTCACACTCACTATCACTGTGATGCTATGACAACAACTAACAACGCACAGGGAGGGCCCTTGGTATTGGCAACTCACTCCATCTTTGTCTCCTTCTAAGCATCTATGCTATGGATTCTCTACACTCACTCCATCATTCTCACTCAAACTCCACTTGTGTCCCTCATTGCAGGAAAAGAGAGCCCACAATAAGAGAGAGAGGGCTAAGACAGGAGGAGGGCCACCTTTCATAGCCCATCTCACCAACGCTGAGGAGGCGGCCCTGGAGATCATTGGAGGCAATGAGGATGTGGAAGTGGGAGATGGTCAGATGGGCGCAGCAGAGTAAGCTGGTGACAGAATAGATTTGCATCTCTCTTATTTACATTGCATGAGTGACTGATATGGCATCTGATCCTCATACAGATTGACATGATCATCTGCACAATTCCATGTGCATGCTATGTTAATATCACATGTCTAACTCATGCCTTTACTCCCCCACAGGACCATCGACAGCCCCCCTCCCCACTGTCCAGGAGGAAGAGCCTGAGCCGGAAGTCACCTCAGAGGAAGCTGCAACCTCTGAGGGCGCAGCGTCAGCAGAATTAAGCGCACCCAGCACCAGCGCAGATACGCACCTCGGTGGGACCTTCGTGACATAGAGTAGTGTTGTCACCTGGTGTATCACAGCTCACAAGTGAGCATCAGCAGATGGTGGAGACAGGGACGGCAGTGGAGTGTCCTTGTCGGAGGTCGCAGGGCGCTCTCAGCTCTGCTCAGCTGCATGTGGACCCTGTGCCTCCGGGTCCATCCAGAAAGAGAGCGGTGTTGGAACTACAGGAACAAGTGCAGGAGTCTCTGGCAGGTTTTGTCTCCAGGGTTACTGCGAGTGTGGAGAGGATGGAAGAGTCCAACTCTAACATGAGCAGTGCCTTTGTGGAGGCAATGGCACATGAACGCACCACCATGGAAAGGATGGCAACTTCCGTGGAAAGGATGGCTACCTCCGAGGTAAGGATGGCTACCTCTCTGGAAAGGGTGGCTATGGTAGAGGATAGGATGGCTACGGCCATGGAGGAAATAAGTCACCAGAGTCTGGAAAACATGGTGAATGTTCAGAATAGACTGACATCTCTGGAGGAGCCATGGGCAGCTATTGATCAGAGAAACCAGAGCTTCATGGAAGTCCTTTTGAGTAGGACTGCCAGTGCAGATATGGGTCCTCATGGCCCCCCTGATGTGCAGCAAGGTGCTGTCAAGCCACTTGCTAGCACTGAAGTGGGGCTGACCCATGAGAGGGATGTTGGTGGCAGGCAACAAGGAAGTGAGAGCTCCTCTCCAAGCGCTCACACTCCCATGCCATTGAGTAGCCCTCGGTCAGAGCCCCATCAGAGTCCTCACCCAACTGAAATGGGCGTCTCAGCCCCTGCACAGACGCAGGAGGAGCAGACTGTTGCTGAGCCCTCACAGGCTCGCAAACCCAGAGGACGCCCGCCAAAGGTGACGAAGCAAGAGCAGCATGAAAGTGTGCAAGGTGCCTCTACATCTGCTGAAGCCACAGGGGAAGCACCACGTAGAAACACACGTAAGAGGAAGATAAAGCACAATTAGTCACAAGGGTAGTCACTTGGGTGTTCTGTTCTGTTGTATTTAAATTTTGTCATTGCCATCCTTTTGTGCATTGAATAAACAGAAGTGATGGCAAACAGTTGACGATCTGGCCTATGTGATCTGGGAAATGGAAATTGCACATTGAGGGCTCAGGGCGATTTGCATTTGTAATAATGGTGGTCAGTGTGATAGGAACCCGCAGGTTCTTGTCCATTGTCTGTGGTGTGATAAGAACGTGCCAGCCACATGTGTTTGATTCATCTACCTAAGCGAATCTGGCAAAGATTAGTGCACCCCTTGCATCCCGGGCAGCAATGTGTTCGTGTGCTGCTGCAGCTGGCTCATCCGCCTCCGCAAGGTCTTCTTCCACTCCTCCTTCTCCTCCTCTTCGTCATCAGAGGAGGCTATGCGCTGAGCAACTTGTTCCTCAGGCAGCTGCAAGCCACGATGCTGTGCGATGTTGTGCAGTGCACAGCAGACCATGATGATTCTTGAGACCCTGGCTGCTGAGTACTGTAGGGCTCCATTTGATCTGTCAAGGCATCTGAATCGCATCTTCAGCAAGCTGATGGTTTGCTCGATGATGGATCTGGTCGAAATGTGGCTGGCATTGTAGCGCACCTCAGCTTCGTTCGATGGCCTCCTCAACAGCGTCATCAGCCATGTCTTCAGGGGATAGCCCTTGTCTCCAAGTAGCCATCCAGAAAGTTGTGTTGGCAGATTGAAGAGCAGAGGCACACTAGACTGCCGCAGGATGAACGATTCATGACAACTGCCAGGGTACTTCGCGCAAACATGCATAATGTCCTTCCAGTGATTACACACCAGCTGCACGTTAAGGGAGTGGAAGCCCTTGCGGTTGACAAAAAACAGCTGGGTTGTGATGGGGTGCCCTAAGGGCCACATGTGTGCAGTCTACGACGCCCTGCACCCTTGGCAAGCCTGCCATATTTGCAAAGCCAACCGCACGCGCGGTGACACTTGCTTCATCCGTGGAGAAGTGTATGTAATTGTGCGTCTTTGCAAAGAGGGCATCGGTTACCTGCGTGATGCAAGTGTGTGCGGCCGACTGGGAGATGCTGCTGATGTCTGCTGATGAGCCCTGGAAGGACCCTGAAGCAAAAAAATTGAGGCGGTGGTGACTTTGACAGCCACTGGTAAGGTGTGTCCACCTGCTCCTCTGGGCTCCAGGTGTTGGTGCAGCATTGCGCAGATGTCAGTGACTACCTCTCGCGAAAGTCTCAGCCTCTTTTGGCACTGCTGCTCAGTCATGTTGAGGAAGGTCATCCTCTGTCTGTAAAC
The DNA here is from genome assembly GCA_030390025.1 of Squalus acanthias. Classification (NCBI taxonomy): domain Eukaryota; kingdom Metazoa; phylum Chordata; class Chondrichthyes; order Squaliformes; family Squalidae; genus Squalus; species Squalus acanthias. The sequence goes on along the minus strand of CM059430.1, from coordinate 89,541,835 downwards.
CCTGTGTTGGGGTATCTCCTGCGGCAATGTGTAGCCCTGAGCTGACCCCCTCTGCCATGTGCAGCATCAGGTGGGTGAGGAGGAGGTTGGCGCTCCTGCTGTTGTGCCTGGTTCTGCTTCTACCACGGCTGCTTGTCCTCCGAATCTGAGGACCAGGATGAGAGGAAATAAATGGTTCCCATGCTGCTGGTAGATATCTCAGTTGAGAAAGCGCTCAGTCAATGTGGGGAGAGGTTTTTCCCAGGAGGTCACAGTGGAGATGGATCTCAGCTTCACCACTTCCAAGATCAGTAGACATGCAAAAAGTTTTCCAAGACCTGGAAAAACAAAGTTCAGCCATCTGCAACTGAGCCTTGTTGAGAGCTCTGTTTTTATGCTGGAGCTGCAGCTGTGAAGAAGGCAGCCACTCGTGAACCCGCCACAATCAGTTGGCGTGTTTTGGGAACGGCGTGGAACATGCAGAAAAAGTGGTAAATTCTAAAATCGCTGTCAAAATAGCATTATCCAGGCAGTTAACAAGCAGTTAAGTGCCTTAAGGGCCTATCCCACCGCTTGGTGGCGGGACCGATCGGAGTCTGGGAGGCTGCTTTTGGTAAAGTTGCACGGAGGCGGGATCAGAACCCGCTGTCAATATTTCCGATTTTACCACCTGACCTGCCTCCAAACCTGCCCTCTGAGCGCCGGCAAAATTGAGCCCATGGAGTGGAGAGACCATGGAGGGATTTAAACATATACATGAGAATTTTAAATTTGGGACATTGGGGGCCCGGAAGGCAATGCAGTTCAGTGAGGACAAGAGTGATGGATGAGCAGGAATTGGTGAGGGATAGGATATGGGCATCAGAGTTTTTGATGTGCTGGAGTTTATGGATGGCGGAAGAAAGGAGGTCAGCAAGGACAGCACTGGAGTAATTGATTCTAGAGATGGTGAAAGCAAGTATAAGGGTTTGGGCAGTGGAAGGGCTTTGATAAGCATGTTGGAAGTATTGTGGGTGTGGAAGTAAGCCGTTGTGGCGGATCGCCACCTAAACGGGCATTATCCACTCTTCCGTCCGTGGGAAATATATCGAGCACCTTCCCTTTAAGGCACCTTACCTTTAAGGCAGGAGTGGGCGGGGCCTCAGGATTTTTCCACAGAATTCTGAGAGCTTGCTGTTCAGCCATTTTGTACCATGCAGTTGTATTAAAAAAGTCTCTTGTTTCCCGCACATGGATTCAGCCTTAATTCGTGTTTCGCAGCAGCCTCAACATTGGTGACCCCGATGCTCAGAACATATTCCGAGCACTGCAATGGCAGACACGAACGCAGTTTCCGTGAAACTGCCGGAGTTTTGGGAAAACCAGCCCGAAGCCTGGTTTCTCCAAGCTGAATCTCGCTTCCGGCTGCGAAACATCACCACAGATAGGACGCAGTACGACTACCTCGTCACATCACTGGGTAGCGCCACAGTTTCGAAGGTTTGGACAGCGCTGCAGAACCCACCAGAGGAAGGCAAGTACGCACACCTGAAGACAGCGCTCCTTAAAAAATTTACGGCCTCGGCATATCAGCGAAACTGCCACCTCCTCGACCTTCCAGGCCTCGGTGATGCCTCACCGTCAGACCTCCTCTCCCACATGCTCTCCCTCACCGACGAGAGCCCACCCGGATCCCTCTTCCGCATGCTGTTCAGCCACCAGCTCCCTCTCAGCATCCGCCCAGCGATCGTGGCGTGGGCCTCACGAACCTGGAAGCCCTGGCCGATGAGGCCGACAAGCTGCTGTCCGCTCACTCCAGCCACGACGTCACTCCGGACCTGGCAGCCAATGCCTGGGCGCGCCCCTCACCGGCCACCACGCGGCCACAAGGGCCTGCCACCAGGCCCACGGGGCCTTCATGCCCCACTAACCCGGGCCACTGTTACTACGCCAGGGCACAACGGTGCACACCTCGCTGCTCTTTCAAGTCCGCCCCCGTACCAGCCCCCGCGATGGCTGTGGGCCACGCGGGCTCCCTGCTGTTCGTCACGGATGACAAAACCAGCCGCCGGTTCCTGTGCGACACTGGGGCTCAGCACAGCATCATCCCGGCCTCCTCCCTCGACATCCAAAAGGGCGAACGAGGACCGGCGCTGGCTGCTGCTAACGGCTCGGAAATCCGGACGTATGGCACCCGGACAGTCACCCTCGACCTCGCTGGTCACCGCTACCGATGGGAGTTCATCACTGCCAAGGTGCTCTCCCCTCTCATCAGCGCAGATTTCCTGTGCGCCCACGGCCTACTGGTAGACATCCCCCGTCACCGCCTCGTGGACATGAACACCATGTCCCCCATCCTGGGCTCCATGGCCCCCCCCGCAGCCCGCTGACATGGCGTCACAGTGCCACGCCCGGGCCACAGATGACTACTCGGCACTCCTGGCCGAATTCCCGACCCTTACCAATCCGACCTTCTCCGCGGAGGCCGCCAAACACGGGGTGGAACACTTCATCCCCACCACAGGCCCCCCAGTGTACGCCCACGCCTGCAGGCTGGACCCGACCAAACTGGAGATCGCGCGGACCGAGTTTGCCACCATGGAACAGCTCGGCATCATCCGCCGCTCCAAAAGTCCCTGGGCCTCCCCACTCCACATCGCCCCCAAACCAGGCGGAGGTTGGCGCCCCTGCGGGGATTACTGCCGCCTCAACGACGCCACCACCCCTGATCGGTACCCCGTGCCGCACGTTCAGGACTTCTCGGATGGACTGGCCGGCCGCTCAGTCTTTTCCAAGGTCGACCTGGTGCGCGGCTACCACCAAGTCCCCGTCCACCCCGCGGACGTCCCCAAGACGGCCGGAATCACCCCCTTCGGCCTGTTCGAGTTACTGCGGATGCCCTTCGGCCTCAAAAACGCGGCCCAGGCATTCCAACGGCTCATGGACTCGGTCCTTCGGGACCTGAAGTTCCTGTTCGTCTACCTGGACGACATCCTGGTAGCCAGTTCCTCCAAGCAGGAACACCTCGAACACCTTCGCATCCTGTTCGGGCGCCTCAGCGACCACGGGCTCATCCTTAGCCCAGCCAAATGCCAGTTCGGACTGGACAAGATCGACTTCCTCGGCCACCACATCACCCATGCTGGGGCCATTCCCCTGCCCACCAAGGTGCAGGCCGTCCAACAATTTCCCCGCCCCACCACCATCAAAGGCCTCCAGGAGTTCCTCGGGATGGTGAATTTCTATAACCGCTTCATCCCCAAAGCGGCGTCCCTCATGAGGCCCCTGTATGAAGCCCTCCGGGGCAGGAGCGGCAAGATGGCGGTCGAATGGACGGCAGACGCGTCCGCCGCCTTCGACTCCACCAAGACCGCGCTCGCCAATGCCACCCTGCTCGCGCACCCACGGCCCAATGACAGGGTAGCGCTCACCACGGACGCCTCCGACCACGCGGTCGGCGCTGTGTATGAGCAGTGGGTCGACGGCGCCTGGCAACCACTTGCCTTCTTCAGCCGCCAACTATGCCCCCCGGAGGTCAAGTACAGCACCTTCGACCGCGAGCTCCTCGCGCTGTTCCTGGCGGTCCGCCATTTCCGGTTTTTGCTTGAGGACCACCCCTTCACTGCGTTTGTCGACCACAAGCCCCTGACATTCGCAATGGCAAAGACAACCGACCCCTGGTCCGCCAGGCAGCAGCGCCAGCTCGCGGCAGTGTCCGAGTTCACCACGGACATCCAACACGTCTCCGGCCGAGACAATGTGGTAGCCGACTGCCTCTCCCGCCCCGCCATCCATGCCGCACACCTGGCAGTCGACTACGCTCAACTCGCAGCAGACCAGATCACCGACCCTGATCTGCTGTCTGCACGCACCAACCTACCAGGGCTACGCCTGGCCGACGTCGCCTGTGGCCCGACCACAGTCACGGTCAAGTGCGACATATCCCTATGTCAACCTAGGCCCGTCGTCCCAGCGTCCTGGCACCGCCGGGTATTCGACATTCTCCACAACCTCTCCCACCCCGGCGCCCGCGCATCCATGAAATTGGTAGCCAACCGCTTCGTCTGGCGCGGCCTTCGCAAGGATGTGCGTACTTGGGCCAACTCCTGCCTAGCCTGCCAATGGGCCAAGGTACAGCAACACACGAAAGCACCCCTCGAGGAGTTTACCGTCTCATCGCGGAGATTCGACCACATCCACGTGGACATCGTCGGGCCCCAGCCGCCGTCGCAAGGCCACACGTGCTTGCTGACCATCGTTGACCGCACCACACGCTGGCCCGAGGCAATTCCACTGACCTCTACCACCACCGCCGACATCGCCAGAGCCTTCGTCAGCACCTGGGTCACACAGTTCGGCGTCCCCTCCGACATGACATCGGACAGAGGTCCGTAATTTACCTCTGAACTCTGGACCGCCGTCGCACGCAATCTCGGGGTGACCATTCACCGCACCACAGCGTACCACCCCCAAGCCAACGGACTGTGTGAGCGGTTCCACAGATCCTTGAAGGCAGCTCTTCGAGCCAGCCTCCAGGACGGTGCCTGGACCGACCGACTTCCGTGGGTCCTCCTCGGCCTGCGCACCGCGGTTAAAGAAGACCTCCACGCATCGGCAGCAGAGCTCGTGTACGGTCAGCCGCTGCGCGTACCCGGCGAGTTCCTGCCCACCGCCACGACACCCTGGTCAGCCGACCAGCAACGCCACAACTTCGCCTCACCGGCGCTGCAGTTCGCCCCGGTGCCCATTGCCCGACACGGCGAATCCACCTCACATGTCCCACTAAGCCTGCACCAGGCACGGTTTGTTTTCGTCCGGCACGACGCCCACCGCGGACCCCTTCAACCCCCGTACGACGGGCCCTACAAGGTGCTACAGGCTGGGGACAAATTTTTCACCCTGCAAGTGGGCGACAGGACCGAAAAAGTGTCGGTTGACCGACTCAAGCCAGCACACTCGGAGCCCGGTGAGCAGGTCCCTGTAGCTCGTCCACCTCCACGCGGCCGACCTGCCCTCAAGCCGGTTCACCCGGCTGCTCCACGCCCGGCCGTTCCACGTCCACCGGCGTCCTACAAGAGCCGCTCCGGCCGGCCCATCAGACCGCCGCACCGTCTCGTCCACACCTCCTAAGCGGATTCTGGGGAGAGCTGTGTGGCGGATCGCCACCTAAATGGGCATTATCCACTCTTCCGTCCGTGGACAATATATCGAGCACCTTCCCTTTCAGGCACCTTACCTTTAAGGCAGGAGTGGGTGGGGCCTCAGGATTTTTCCAGAGAATTCTGAGAGCTTGCTGCTCAGCCATTTTGTACCATGCAGTTGTATTAAAAAAGTGTCTTGTTTGCCGCACATGGATTCAGCCTTAATTCATGTTTCGCGGCAGCCTCAACACCGTCTTTGTGATGGATATGCTAACAGTGAGGCTGCAGTTAAACTGCAGCTATCCATCTCAGACTGGTGCTTATGAAGGGAAATGCTCTGTCAGCAGATCAGAGTTATACTGTTGAATGTGCTTCAGTGTAGGTCACACGTCGGGCAACCATTAAGGAGCAGTTTGATTGCATGTTCGGCTCATGTGCAGAGCTCTACTAATTAAAGGTCTGCTTTCTCCGAACATGAAAAACAATGAAAAGTTGTTTAGAATGTACCCAGGAAATCTGATACACTAGGCAGTGAGATCTGGACCTGACTCCGAAGTTATACTGACACTTGTGTCAATGAGCATTTAAATCTATACAAAATGACAGTATGTGTGCATCCTAAATGTGATTATAGCTCAGGTATAGTTTTAATTTGCATTTTTATCAATTTTTCAGTTTACAGTCAAAACCCAAAATGGCTGAAATATCAATTAACAGAATTATCTGCAGTTTTTTTTGGTCTGTGTGCTTAAATGATCACATTCTAACATTATGTTATATTTTCCTCTTGTGCTCCATTTTTTTTACATTAATTTATTTCCCGTTTTAGGCCCTCCCTGCTCTAGGACCCATTCACTGAGGCAGAAGTGACCAGGTAGCCTCTCTTGTTAATGATGCTCTGAACTGGCCCTGAGAGGTCGATTGCAGGGATGAGGGTTAACACTTGTTTTGTTTATCTTTCCTTCCCGCTTGACAAGTGGCTCACACCCATTCCGTCTGTGTGGCCGAAATTGGGAACTCACTATGTGAGGAATCCTGAGTGAGAGCACAAATCCCATTACTCTGTTATTTAGTATGTTCCACCACTAACATGCTGTGCCATATGGTAATGTCTTTGTGCCTATTATTCTCAGTGTCTATGAACTCCTCTGAAGAATTACATCAACAGAACTACATATTTTGATGTAATTAACAGCACCTTTTACACCTGTCCCAATATTTGGTCCCTCTACAGCAGCTCTCATGACTTGGAAACTCTTGACTTCAGGTCATAATTGATGTGTCAATGATTACTCCATCTTGACCCATGTATTCTGCCATAAAGCAGGATGATGGCACTAATCACTGTTGTATACAGCAATATTTTAATATTTCTACCTTTTATTTATCAACAAAACTACTTTAAGAAGATAGGAATTGCTAGATGAAAAAATACCAAGGTCCATCTAATTCGCCATCTACCATCCTGGTAGTCGCATGAATGCAGTTCTTTGTCACAAAGTCCTTCAAAGCATTAAACACGCTTCATATTCAGTAAATTTAGAGAGTATTTAAATCCTATTAGTTGATCTCCCATGGCGTTGCACATGGGGAGTCAAAACCAAGAGCTGTCTTCAGCTGATGTGAGGTTAAAGGGCAGGGGATATTTAGACCGGAGCGCACAGATATGATTCAGTCCCCATTTTAAAGTCATACATTCTGTCCCTAATTTTATATAATACATTGAATTAGTATTATTATTTATAGTTAAATAGCAAAACTTACAGTAACTTGGGAAGAAAAGAGGGGTGGAGCATAGGAGTTTAAGAGATTAGCGTGTAAAGTTAAGGCACATGGGATTGGGGGCAAGGTATTGACTTGGATAGAGAACTGGTTGGCAGACAGAAAGGAAAGAGTTGGAATAAATGGGTCTTTTTCTGAGTGGCAGGCGGTGACTAGTGGGGTACCGCAGGGATCGGTCCTGGGACCCCAGCTATTCACAATATATATTAATGATCTGGACGATGGAATTGGATGTAATATCTCCAAGTTTGCAGACGACACAAAGCTGGGTGGGAGTGTGTGCCGTGAGGAGAATGCCGAGAAACTCCAGTATGATTTGGACAGGTTGGGGGATTGGGCAGAAGCATGGCAGATGCAATATAATGTGGATAAATGCGAGGTTATCCACTTTGGTGTCAAAAACAGGAAGGCAGATTATTATCTGAATGGCAATAGATTGGGAGAAGGGGAAGTGCAACGAGACCTGGGTGTCCTTGTGCACCAATCGCTGAAGGTAAGCATGCAGGTGCAGCAGGCGGTTAAGAAGGCAAATGGTATGTTGGCCTTCGTAGCGAAAGGGTTCGAGTACAGGAACAAGGATGTCTTGCTGCAGTTGTACAGGGCCTTGGTGAGACCACATCTTGAGTATTGTGTGCAGTTTTGGTCGCCTTATCTGAGGAAGGATGTTCTTGCCATGGAGGGAGTGCAGCGAAGATTCACCAGGCTGATACCCGGGATGGCAGGAATGGCGTATGAGGAGAGATTGGGTCGATTGGGCTTATACTCACTGGAGTTTAGAAGAATGAGAGGGGATCTCATTGAAACTTATAAAATTGTAACAGGACTAGACAGACTAGATGCGGGAAGGATGTTCCCGATGGCCGGGGAGTCCAGAACCAGGGGTCACAGTCTAAGGATAAGGGGTAAGCCATTTAGGACTGAGATGAGGAATTTCTTCACCCAGAGAGTGGTGAACCTGTGGAATTCTCTACCACAGAAGGCAGTAGAGGCCAATTCATTAAATATATTCAAGAAGGAGTTAGATATATTTCTTAAAACTAAAGGGATCAAGGGATATGGAGAGAAGGCAGGGACAGGGTACTGAATTTGGATGATCAGCCATGATCTCATTGAATGGCGGAGCAGGCTCGAGGGGCTGAATGGCCTACTCCTGCTCCTATCTTCTATGTTTCTATGTTTCGCCGCAACACAGAATGAAGAGCCGGGAGATGCAAAATTGTGCCATTAAAGCACCACCAGTGGGTGAAATCTGGTAGATTTTTAACCCAGTTACTATTGCATGTGGAATTATGAATTGGAAACTGAACTGAAATAACAACATTCGAGCTGCTGTACATAGTTTTAGATGTTCTTTGTACTTTTAAATATGCACTATGGGTAGGTAGAGGTTTTTAATCACCATTCTCACTGACGATGTGTTTTTCTTTTGATACTGTGAACATCATGGCGGCAAAATTCGGTTGCTTTGCACCTCTTGTTAGTGCCCCAAGGGAGCGCTAACAGGGTGCGCAAAGCAACTAGCGCCCGGGCGTGGCGCTGCTAACGCCTCTCACGAAATTCAGCGGGAGGTTAGCGGCAGCGGTATCCATGCTCAGTGCCCTGCTCGCGCCCCAGCTGCAAACTTGGGTCGCTCCCCCTGACCTATCGCCGGACGCTATGTCCGACAGGGTTAGGGGGGCGTACGTGCGGCCGGGGCAGTGAGATTTAAAGGGGAGGTGCCGGGCGGCCATTTTCTTTGCTGGCTGCCTGCCAGCACCTGCCCCCTCTCCCCTCCCCCCGCGGGTTGCCAGCCGCGATCGGGCAGCCCGGCACTCCTCTTAAGTGCCGGGCACTTTTGCCAATGCCCCGATCCCTGGTGGCCTAGCTGGGTCCCGGTTCGCACTGCGCAAGGCCCCTCCCCTTTAATAAGGGGAGGAAGGCTTGCATTACCGTGGCGCTACGTGCCACAGAGCGTGGCGCTGCAGCATGTAGCACCGCAATATTGGGCTGGAGCACCCCAAGAGGGAGGGGGAGCGCTTCCAGTAGCACCTCACCTCCTGCTTGGGGTGCTACCAAAACAATTTCGGCTACAGGGGTGCTAACTTTTTCGGGGCGCTAAAAGTAACGCCCTGGTGAAGTTAGCGCCTCAAAGGGGGCATGACCCAATTTTTCCATGCATGGGTTTTATTCCATTTGGGTCCATACAGCAAGTCTAGATGTCAATGATCAGTATACTCCATTCACAACAATAGAATTGCCCATAATTGGCACTAAATTGTAAATTTTTCTAACTGGAACCACAGGATGGCTGGTAGTGTGTGTGAGTGAGTGAGAGAGTGTTGGAAGATGCTCTTCAGAGATTGTAACTAAGGCACAATGTTAGAGCTGAATAGACAGAGGTAAATGTATATGATTTTCCATTACACTGCACTGACATCTGCACCTCTAAGTGTAAAATTCACTCAGCCTTTAAACGATATCAAAGTGTATTCTTACCTGCCATAAGTTGGAGCCCTTAGCTTGGACAATTTTCACAATGGCTATAATGGGGATCCACATAATCAAGAAGATTATCATACACCAGCCAAGTGCTGTTGCCCAGACAGGGTACACAACAGGTCCATATGTTGGTGGGACAAATGTTGCTAAGGACCAGATTAAGATTGCCTGTATGAAATGATTGCACAAAACAAAATCAGAAACAGAATGAGATGGACAATCTGCAGCTTGATTATTTTCAGTTTGAATCACTAAAAGATGTAACATCTCCTTACTGCCAGCAAGCACGGAGAGATAAAAAACCAACACGCTCTCCACCACAGCCAGAAGACCCAATTCCTTTCACCAATCATCATCTCAATGTCCTTGATGAATCGGTTTATCCCTGTGAACAACAAGAAAGCAGGGATACACAATCACTTGGTTTGTCCTGTCTTTAGGGCAGCTTGTTTGCCGTAGAATTTCTTCTTGTACTGGGTGTCAATAATAAACAGGTTAAATCAGAGAAAGGATCACTCAGGATTTGAAACAGGATGAAAAAATTGTTTGTATAAAATCGTTAAGAACTCACTCTAGGAAAGACTCATGTATCAGATCTGTGCTGAGATGGACAGGCCCCCTGTTATCAGAATGGGGGAGGATGGACTATCAAAGTGAGGCCTCTGTCCTGAGCTGAAGAATAGCAAATGAATTCCAGAAACATCACGAAGACACTGAAGCAGAACCTGTGCTGTTCCATTTGCCTTGATAGTTGGGAGAAACTGGCAACTGACTGCGTCAAGTGGCAAACAACTGGTTAACTCGGGGTGAAGATGTTTGAACAACATTCCCATCAACAATTAGCAGGAAAATGGCTGCAGCAAAATTTACCCCAACAACAACCCGCTGCAACCCAGTAAGAACAAGGGGATCACAGGTGAGTGATGCAGAAGGCACTGCCTGTCTCATATTGGCCTTTGGAACCACTTGGGGGAAGATCGTTGACAACTAAGGGGAGCACTTAAATTCCCAGTCATCATTGAAGATGAAGGACTAACTACATCACATCACCCTACTCATTTGTCCTGTTTCTTCTGAAGAGATATGAAGACCCACACAAGTACTTTTTAAATATTGAATTATTTAATTTTGTTTCAGTGTTTTCTCTGTTGCACTTACCATAGATCCAGCTTAGACCAACAAGTTCAATGACAGCAGCTACAAGAATTCCCCATCCAGCACAGAAATGATCAATTAAATTGATCCAGTAAATCCCAGCCTAAATAGAAATGAAATATTAGAAAATGTCCTGCATGAGAAAACTATAATACTGATATTCAAAATAAGAGCGTGAAAAATTAACACTTTTCTCAACTACAAACCAGCTAGTCCAAAATTGACTGCACTGTTATATTCTCTGATACATTCTCTCAGATCCACTACTGTCCCATATTTTCTTACAGTTCGAAAGGACTCAAGTATTTTGTTGCCGATCTCTGCTGATATATAATCAAAAATAACCATTTGGTCTGTCTGCCTCATTATCTACACCCATGTCCATCACCCAGTGAGCTCATTTGCAACAGCCTCCAGCCAAGCTCCTGTCCCTTCACTCCACCAGAACAACAGTTAGTATAAAAATCTCAGAAACCATCAGAAACACCCAGGCACTTGTTAATATTTGTGATGGCCACAAATGCAGTGACTCTGATACATCTCAAGGAGCCTATCCAGTGCCTTGAAATTGGACATTAATGAATTACTTTGTGCGGTTACCATGGTTATGTGAGAAAATGCAGCAGCCATTTTACATACAGCAAGATCCCACAACCAACAATAAAATGACCTGTTAATCTGTTTCTGATAGAGTTGGGTGATGCAGGAAAGTTAACCAAAAGATGTAATGGAATCTTCAACATCCACCTGAACGGTAGACTGGACCTTGGTTTAATATCTCCTGCAAAGGACAGCACCTCTGACAATGCAGCACTCCCTCAGCTACTGCACGGAAGTGTCAGCCTAGAATATGTGCTTCAATTCTCGGTTGCGGTTTGAAACTACCACCTTCAAACTCAGCAGTGAAAGTGTTTCCAACTGAGGCAAGCTGAAACTTAAGAGAAACTTATCAAGGTGGGCATCCCTAAACAAAAAGAAAATATTTTAAACAATATCCTGCTGTTTTAAAATGTGTACAATGTAAACCTGATTCACAGGGTGTTAAAAGAGATGAGTTTCATCTCTTTAACCAGGCTCTGTATTTAGTAACAGCAGATGGGGAAGGGTCAGTCCGTCCCACACAATATTAAATAAATAGAAAAACAACAGGACCAACACACAAGGTCCTTCTTTATTATTTAACCCTGTGAAATTTCAGACTTCATAGAGTTATAACTAGCACTACATGTGGAAATGTAGCAAACTATTAAAGTACTACGTACCTGTGATACACATACAAGGCCAAACAAATAAAATATCAAACAAACACCAGCTGTCAGATAAAGGCGTTTTGATCGCAGAAACTTAGGGAACTGGTCCATCAGGGTTGTTATAATTGTTTCTGATGAAAAAAAAGTTAAATGAGATCAGTAATTAATTAATAATTTACACAGTCCCGGAGAAACCCACTACTGGAGAGTCCAAAGTCCTGCAGACCAGAGGAGCAGATGAAGACAGCTTCCTCTATCCATGAGTCCGCTTTCTGAAACACTGGAGAGACATGGTCAGGCTGTCAGCTGTTTGCAAGATTATAAGCAGAATATCACCACTAGGCTTGCTTGTGCTTAAGCCATGTTTGCACCAGGAACACAGGAATCTGATGACCTAATGCTGGTGGAGCAGGTTGGGAATCTCAGTGCTTCCTTTCACATGCTGTGCCTTGAAGCCATTTGCAACGAGCCCCTGAGAGGTTGGTGTTGCTGTACCATAGTGGAGAGAAGAGCTAAAGCTCAAGAGTACCCTCAGTGCAGGGCATTGCAGCCTTCCCTCCAGGACACCAGTGTCAATGAGATTAGTGGATGTTTTCAGTATTCTGATGGTCTTTTTTGGGGGTGCGGGGGGGTGGAGGGGGGGTAATAAGGACGATGAGGCGGGGAATGGGAGGGAAAATCTTGCCTCCATGCCCAGCAAGAGGTTTCAGGGAGAGGCAATGATCCCATAGAGGGGTACTGACCCACAGTACTGACTGGGACATTAAGCCTGCCTTTGCTCTTGGAGAGTTAAAGCCATTGCAGATCCATCCATGTACAGAAGAAGCTGAAGATGTTCTCAGTCCTGGAATGGGGGGCTGGGATGGAATTGATAATTTCCAGGGGAAATGGGGCAGTATTCTCACCTTTATTGTGCTTGTGCAGGGGTTCCATTTCATGGGACACTGGCACCATTACTGGGACAGTGACGAACTGTACTGCTGGGACGGGCGCCACCTGAACCGGGCTGGGACCAGGGGCCTAGCGAAATGGATGAATAGGGCGGTCACAAGGACTTTAAACTCGTAAATGGGGGGTGGGGGAGTGCTCAGATGGAAAAGATAGTATAAATAATAATTCTAAAACAAATGAAAGGGAAGAGAGTAGAGTAATAGTCAGAAATTGTGCTTTGGGCACTACAAGTAAAGGGAAAACTAAAACATGTAAAGTAATTAAACCAGGAGAGAGAAATAAGAAATGTGAGAGAAAAATAACATTAGAGTATAAGGACAAGTCAGGGTGTGTGACCCAAGTAAGCATTCTTTATACAAATGGAGCATAAGGAACAAATTCATTGAATTGCAGGCGTAAATTCAAAATCCGGGCCATTATGATCACTATTAGATAAATGTTTATGCACCGTTAGGCTGTTAACTAAATCTGGCTCATTACTCATTATTAAATCTAATATGGCTTATTCCCCTTGTTGGTTCTAAGACATATATTGTTGTAGAAAAACTATCCTGAACACACTCAAGAAATTTGCTACTTTGCTAGTCTGCTTATCCCAATCTATATTTTCCCACATTACAACAGTGACTCCACTTCAAAAGTACTTCATTGACTGTAAAGTGCTTTGAGACGTCCGGTGGTCATGAAAGGCGCTATATAAATGCAAGTCTTTCTTCTTTCTATATAAAAACTGAAATTCCCCATTAAAACCACTCTGCCTTTGCTACCTACTTGTCTAGTCTATATATTCTGTCACTTCACAGCGGCTATCATGCGTCCTATACACAACTCCCACTACAGTCTTAGATCCTTCACTATTTCTTAATTCTACCCATAAAGTTTCCACTGCCTACTTACCTCTCGTTATTTCCTATCTTATCATTAAATTCATCCTTAATCACTAATATCTATAAGGTTTCAGTGACCAATTCTGTCCTTTCATCTCAAAAATAAACAACATAACAAACTATATATTGCATCTATAACAAGGAAAATAGATTTATCTGTTACCAGTCTAAACAAGGTTTGAATAATATATTTTAATCCTGAAAATTAACATTGAATATATGGCTGGGAATCTCTTTCTGAAGTTCAACAACATTACTTGTAGGAGAGTTAGACCTTTACTGACTATTTACACAGGAAGTTGTATACATAAGGACTAATAAATTGTGAGTTTGGATGAAAAAAGAAAACCAAATGCAGCTATATGAAATAAGTTCAAGTACCAGTGTAATTAAATTTTAGAAGGTTTTTAAAGAAGTTTTTACAAGGTTTTTAAAGACGTTTTTACAAGGTTTTTAAAGAAGGTTTTAAAATGTAATTTCAATGGAAGAACCTGAAAGAAGTTTCTGTGGGCGTGGCTTAGTTTTGAGCGTGTCTTCCTTTACGCATAAGTTGTACGCTGCGCTCCTGGCCTTCCTGATGTCATAGGCTGTGCAGAAACTCTGCAGGGCTGAAGAGGAAATCTCCGTTTGAAGCCTCGCTCAAGGTAAGTAAGTATTCTCCTCGTAGGTCGGCAGTGTACTCTGGAGCTAAGCCACCGACCCACAATTTTTGACCCAGTATGATCGAGTTCAACCTTGTGTTTGAAAGGGAGAATCGCGAAACAGCTTCTAAAGCCACGATTTTGCCAGTGCTCAGAGGGTGGGTTTGGAGGCGGGTCAGGAGTTAAATCCAAAATGATTGACGCCGGGTGAACCCACCTCCACGTGACTTTCCAAAGTGTCAGGTCTGTGACTTCAGGTCAGACCCCAACACCAAGTGGCGGGAAAGGCACTTAAGGTAGATAACAGCTTGTTAACTACTTGTTAACTGCTATTTTGATAGGATTTTTCAATTTTGCCACATTTTCACCGTGTTCCACGTCGTTCGGCAAACACGCCAGCTGATTGTGTCAGGTATTGCAACAAGCTGAATAGTTCACAGCTGCAACTGCAACATAAAAGCTAACCTGCCACATCAGTTCAATTTCAAATGCCAGAACTTTCTGATTTGGAAGACATATTTCAGGTGTATTGAGGTTGTAAGTGTGTGTTGTGAGATCTATATGCACTGTGACCTCCTTGGAATAACCACATTGGCCCTCCACATTGATGAGCGCTTATAACATCTCATCCTCAACTGACATATATACCAGCAGAATGGGAACCATTTATACTCTCTCATCCTGGTCCTCAGATTCAGAGGACGAGCAGCCGCAGCAGCAGCAGCAGAAACAGGCACACCAACAGCACCAACAACAAGAGCACCAACCTTCTCCTCAGTCAACTGATGTTGCACAGGGCAGAGGCCATCAGCGCAGGGCTGCACCTCGCCGCAGGAGATACCCCCAACACAGGTTTTACAGGCAGAGGTTGAGTTTCCTCAATATGACTGAGCAGCAGTGCCAAAGGATGCCGAGACTTGCGAGAGGTGGTCACAGACATCTGCTCAATGCTGCATCAATACCTGCAGCCCAGAGGAGCGGGTGGACACTCCTTACCAGTGGCTGTCAAAGTCACCATCGCCCTCAACTTCTTTGCATCAGGGTCCTTCCAGGGATCTCAGCAGACATCAGCGGTATCTCCCAGTCGGCCACACACAGATGCATCACGCGCAGGTTACCGATGCCCTGTTTGCCAAGTTGGCCAATTACATCCACTTCTCAACAGTTGAAGCAAGTGTTACCGTGTGGGCGGTTGGGTTTGCCAATCTGGCAGGTTTCCCAAGGGTGTAGGGCGTCATCAACTGCACGCATGTGGCCATTAGGGCACCCCATCACAACCCAGCTGTATTTGTGAACCGCAAGGGCTTCCACTCCCTTAACATCCAGCTGGTGTGTAACCACAGGAAGGACATTATGCATGGGTGCGCAAAGTTCCCTGGCAGCTGCCATGACTCCTACATCCTGCGCCAGTCCACTGTGCCTCAGCTCTTCAATCCGCCAACCCAACTTTCCGGATGGCTCCTTGGAGACAAGGGCTATCCCCTGAAGACGTGGCTAATGACACCGATGAGGTGGTCAACAAATGAAGCGGAGGAGCACTAC
This sequence comes from Squalus acanthias, assembly GCA_030390025.1. NCBI lineage: Eukaryota > Metazoa > Chordata > Chondrichthyes > Squaliformes > Squalidae > Squalus > Squalus acanthias. The sequence continues at coordinate 89,526,050 of CM059430.1, read as the reverse complement.
AATGTGAGCCACATTTCACCAGAAGCATCAGAGAGCAAACCATAGGGTTGCTCAAAATGCGCTTCAGGTACCTGGACAGATCTGGTGGAGCCCTACAGTACTCACCAGCCAGGGTCTCCAGAATCATCGTGGTTTGCTGTGCCCTGCACAACATCGCACTGCAGTGTGGCTTACCACTGCCTGAGGCACGAGTGGCAGTGTGCACAGCCTCCTCCGCAGAGGAGGAGGAGGAGGAGCCGAATGAGGCTGCAGATGAGGAAGACCTGGTGGAGGCGGCTGTCCCAGCGCGACCAGCATGCGAGTACATTGCTGGCCGTGAGGCAAGGGATGGACTAATCCTTGCCAGATTCGCGTAACTTTACGCAGCACAGACATGTGGCTGGCACATGCACATGAAGGTTGGCAGGACCTCCCTTCCACAACATACAGCATCTGTACAATGAACTGTGCATTCCTATCACTCTACCCACCATTACTGCAGATGAAAGGCACCCTCACCCCTCACTGTGCCACTTCCATTCTGAGCACACTTAGGGCAACGAATTGAAACATTCATATCGCATTACTTTAATACAATAAAAATAAAGAGCACAAACGTAACTTTGGTTTATATGAAAACACCCAAGTGACTACCCTTGTGCCTATTTGTGTGTTAGCTTTCTCTTGCGTGTGTTTCTATGTGGTGCTTCCCTTGTGGCTTCAGCAGATGTAGAGGCATCCTGCTCACTTCCCTGCTGCACCTGCTAAGACGCCTTTGGGGGTCGTCCACTGGATTTGGGAGCCTTGGAGGGCCACGCCAAAGTCTGCTCCTCCTGCGGCTGTGCAGGGGCAGAGTTGGCCATCTCTGTTGGGTAAGGCATCTGGGGCTCTGTCCGAGGGCTCGGCAGTGGCATGGGACTATGAGCGCTTGGAGGGAAGACCCCACTTCCTTGTTCTCGACCACCACCATCCCCCTCTCATGGGTCACCCGCACTTCATTGCTAGCAAGTAGCTGGAGAGCACCTTGCTGCACATCAGTGGGGCCAAGTGGACCTGTCTCTGTACTGACAGTCCTCATAATGGGGATGTCTATGTACCTCTGGTTCTTCTCCACAATAGATGCCCATCTATCCTCCATAGCTGACCATCTATCTAGAAGAGTCACCATGTTGGTTTGTGTCTGGCGATTTATGTCCTCCATGGAGGTTACCATCCTTTCCATGGCGGCACCTACATTCGCCATTGTGTGCACCATGGCATTGCTCATGTTTGAGATGGACTCCTCCATTCTCTGCACACTCGCAGTTACCGTGGTTGCAAACCCAGTCAGAGCCTCCTGCACTTGTTCCTGAAGCTCCAGCACCGCTCTATTTCTGGATGGCCCCAGAGGCTCAGCATCTACATGCAGCTGAGCAGAGCTAGGAGCGCCCTGCAGCCTCCGACGAGGACTCTCCATTGCTGTCCCTGTCTCCACCATCTGCTCCTGCTCACTTGTGAGCTGTGATACACCAGGTGACAACACTGCTCTATCTCGCAAATGACCCAACAAGGTGTGCGTCTCTGAGCTGGTGCTGGGTGTGCTCATTTCTGTTGACACTGCTCTTTCAGAGGCTGGAGGTTCCTCTGAGGAGTGCTCCTGCTCTTCCTCCAGGACAGTGAGGAGGGGGGCTCTTGATGGTCCTGTGGGGGAGTAAAGGCATGAGTTAGACATGTGATATGCAGGTTGCAGACACATCCCATTGTGCAGATGATCAGCACTCAATTTCTATGAACATCAGATCTCATATGAGTTACTCATGAATGCAAAATCAGAGGGTTGGAAATCAATTCTGTCACCAGCTTGCTGTACTGCGCCCAATTCTCCGTCCCCCACTTCCAGCTCTTCTGCACCTCCCACGATCTCCAGAGCTGCCTCCTCAGCGTGCGTTAGATGCACCACGGATGGTGGACTTCTTCCTGTCCTCCCCCTCTCCCTCTTAGTGTGGGCTCTCTTTTCCTGCAATGAGGAACACAAGTGGAGTTTCAGAGAGATTGATGGAGTGAGTGTAAATAATGGATAATATAGATGTTTAGAGGGAGACTATGATGGAGTGAGGTGCCAATACCAAGGTCCCTCCCTGTGTGTTAGTTGTTGTGAGAGCGAGTGTGAGGGGTGCATAGTAAGATGGTGACGTTATTCAGTACATAGAGAGAGAGGGATGGGTGAGGGTGCAAGGGATGTTAGGGTGAGTTGGGATGTGCAGGAGTAGGTTGCCAATACAGAGTGATGGAGATGAGAAGAGATGGGAAGCAGGTTGAAGGTAAGTGTGATGTTATACTCACTTTTGCTGAGCGCACCAGATCATTAAACCTCTTCCTACACTGCACCCAGGTGCGTGTACAGACCGACCTTGCACTGACCTCCTCAGCAATTTGCAGCCAGACTGCCATCTGAAGGGAAGAGGACCTCCTTGCATCCTCCTACTCCCTCCACAAGAGCATGGAGGGATTCATCATCATACTGGGAAGCAGCCTTGGTCCGTTGCACTGCCATGCCTGCAGCAACCAGCATTCGGGTGCAGAAAAAAGAAAGTCATAATCAAAGTGGACATGGCCCCCTTAAATATAGAGGCTCCCAGTACGTCATCAAGCGCGATCAGCCGACCCGCACCCACCGATTGGGCCGGGTAACGTGCACGGCGGCCTTAATGAGGTCAATCTGGGGAAAATCATTATTGCAACCGGGAGCGGGACCGGAACCCGCCAAACAGCGGATCCGCCACCATCCCGCCTCCGGGCAGAAAATCCAGCCCTAAGATTCCAGATTTAGGTAAGGCTGACTTCAATGGGATGAGACGGAGACTGTCCATAGCAAAGTGGAAAGATCTGTTAATGGTTAAATCGATAGAAGATCAGTGGGAGGTGTTCAAAAAAGAATTTAATGTGATACAGAACGAGTTTATGCCCCTAAGGGGCAAGAGCTCTACTTGCCAAAATAAACAGCCATGGATGACAAAAGAGGACAGCATAAAACTAGAAGAAAAAGCAGACAAAAAATGCAAAGAAAGCACAGATCCTGTTGATTGGGAGAGATACAAAGAACAACAAAGGGTGACAAGACAGATATTAAGAGCTACAAAAAGGGAGTATGAAAAAAACTTGCAAGGGATATCAAAATCAACACAATTTTTTTGATAATTATATTTGGAAACGAGGGTGTTCAGGAGCAATGTGGGCCCCTTGAAAACTGATAACGGTGATATTGTAAATGAAAATCAGGACACGTTGAATCATTACTTTGGTTAGTATTTACAGTAAAGGAAGAGGATAGCTTGCCTGCCATCCCAAGGAAACTAATATTGAATCAGGGACCACCAAAATTAATGAAACCAAAAATAACAATAATGAAGAAAATAATTGCACTAAAGAGTGACAGATCCCCAGGACAAGGTGGTTTTCATCCCAGGGTTTTAAAGGAAGTAGGTGAGAACATTGCAGATGTCCTAACTATAATCTTCCAAAGTTCTCTCGATTCCGGAACCCTTCCTTAGATTGGAAAATTGCACATGTCACTCCACTATTTAAGGAAGGTGAGAGAGGGAAACCAGGGAATTATAGACCAGTTAGCCTAATATCTGTTGTCTGGAAATTCCTAGAGTCTATAATTAAGGATAGAGCGACTGAACACCTTGAAAATTTTCAGCTGATCAAAGAGAGCCAGGATGGATTTGTAAAGGTTAGGTCATGCCTGACGAACTTGAGAGATTTTTTTGAAGAGGTGACTAAAGTAGTGGAGAGGGGAATATCTATGGATGTTATTTATATGGACTTCCAGAAGGCATTTGATGAAGTTCCTCATAAGAGACTGTGAGCTAAAGTTGAAGCTCATGAAACTGAGGGTAAATTATTGACCGAATTTGGAAATTGGTTGAGCGGCAGGAAACAGAGAGTAAGGATAATGAGGAGGTACTCTAATTGGCAGGATGTGACTAGTGGTGTACCACAAGGATTTTGTTGGGGCCTCAACTATTCACCATATTTATTAACGACTTAGATGATAGAGAGCCACATATTCAAGTTTGCTGATGACACGAAGATATGCGGCATTGTAAGCAGTGTAGATGGAAGCATAAATTACAAAGCAATATTAATAAATTAAGTGAATGGGCAAAAATGTGGCAAATTGATTTCAGTGTAGGCAAGTGTGAGGTCATCCACTTTGGACCTAAAAAGGATAGACCAGTGTACTTTCTAAATGGTGAAACGCTAGAAACAGTGGTGGTCCAAACAGACTTAGGGGTCCATGTACATAGATCAATACAACGTCATGGAAAGGTACAGAAAATAATCATTAATGCTAATGGAATGCTGGGCTTTATATCTAGAGGACTAGAATACAAAGGGTTAGAGGATATGCTACAGCTATACAAAGCCCTAGTTAGACCACTACTGGAGTACTGTGTTCAGTTTTGGGCACCACACCTGAGGAAGGATGAAGGATATATTGGCCTTAGAGGGAGCGCAGCATAGATTAACCAGCATGATACCTGGACTCCAAGAGTGAAATTGCGAGGAGAGATTACACAAACTAGGGTTGCATCAATGCATTGACTGCAGTGGAACTGAATGTTAGGCACTGTGTATAACGGTCGGCCCATCCGATTATGCCCATTTTACGCCACCGCCCAAGACAAATTTCTAGGCCTCGATCTTTATTCATGAAATCTGGTCATGACCAATGGCTGATACCATTGTATCTCCAGAATCTCACAATAACTCCTTGACAGTACACTGGCCTAAAATGACCTCACCCCATGACCTCCATCTTCAATAACACAACGCTAAATACAGCAGTGAAACCTTTATACTGGTAGATGTATGATCATAAACAGACATTAGAGTTAGAGAAAGTGATTCATCATATGAAAGTTCTGGGCTAGAATTACTGCTGCTGATATTCGTGAATTAACTCTTCCAAATGTTGCAGTGGCATTCCTCTGGCTGTTACTTTAATGCAGGTGTTAATTCACTTAAATCAAACAGGTCCATGCTCCATTAACATAGCAAGCAGAAAATTGACACACAAACATGTTAAACATTTGTCCACTGATATAAACTTAATACTTTATAATTTCTTTTATATAAGTAGAAAGAGATATGCTAAATGAAGTAATGTCACTCTTACCTATACTTGCAAATTGACTGTCGAGTCCCAGAGTGACAAGCATGAAGAAAAATAAAATGGACCACAAAGGTGCCACTGGCAACTGTGCAAGAGCCTCTGGGTAGGCAATGAAAGCCAAACCAAAACCTAAACAGTGGATATAATTAAAATGGTACAATTAATGGTGCTTAAAAGAGAAATACTGTAAACTGATATAATTTATTTAAAACCTATTAATTCCTTTAGAATCCAGAATGTCAAAATGTATCACATTTTGCTCAGTACTTCTGTATTCGGTCTGAGATTTTGTGATTTCTTTCCATTAGGGTGAGTGATGTCAGTGCTGGGGAATGGGGCAGTTTCCATTTAAGGCCCCCAATTTTTATCACAGTTATCTGCAGAGTAAAGATCCCTCTACTCTGCCCCAACAATGTGCCTCAGACCCACCCTCAGAAGATGTTGCACCAGTGTGACATTTTCCCATTGTGCATACCAGCTGCCCTGGGGCCTCTCCGAGTGATGTTGCCACTTCAGTGCCAGTTTTGTGCTGTGGGCCCATGCCCACTAGGACCAGGATGGAGACTGGCCAAACTCTTTCCATGTAGGACCCTTACACTCAGCAGTCAGTGGAGACATTAGTCCCATCAGTCTGGGCCGGATTTGGTGCCAGATCCGAGAAGTAAGACCAATGTCCATCCCATTGCACCACCCAATCCCCAAAGAGAATCTGAGATTTCAAAAGATGGTTAAAGCTGTGTGACCCTGGTTGATATTTTTACCAGTTCTGGTTATTCCTGTTTATGAATTACAAGCAGCTGGTCAGTTAGTGCTCCAATTCTGGCCTCTTGAGCATCCTCGATTTTAATCACTCCACCATTGGTGGCCGTGCCTTCAGCTGCCAAGGCCCTAAGCTCTGGAATTCCCTCCCTAAACCTCTCCGTCTCTCTACCTCTCTTTCCTCCTTTAAGACGCTCCTTAAAACCTACCTCTTCCCTGTCCTAATATCTCTTTATGTGGCTCAGTGTGAGATTTTGTTTGATAACGCTCCCGTGAAGCGCCTTGGGACGTTTTACTTTGTTAAAGGTGCTATATAAATACAAGTTGTTGTTGTTGTTGCCGTGGTTGCTTTGTTTACACTTCAGAAACTTTTATGTTAAACTACTTACAGTTCAAAACTACTGGCTCCAGATTTTGCCAATAGAGATTGTTGAGCCAGGCCAATTTTATCTTACAGTTCGGAAACATTTTAGCTGAAAATAATAAAATAATAAGTTTGAGTCTGCAGGTACCTGACTTTGCAACCTCTGAAACAAGCTTGTTTTGTATATGAGCCATGTGTCCAAGGATGGAGAAGATGGCAAATCCAGCAAACACACTCGTACCACAATTAATAACACAGACAATGATGGTATCTTTGTAACAGTTGTTGTGGAATTTGTTGTAGGATGACAGTGCTGTTAAACCTCCCCAAGCGACTGACAATGAATAGAAAATTTGTGCTGCAGCATCTTTCCAGACCTGGTAAATAGAAGGAAGAATTAGTCAACAGTGGGAGATTTTACTTGACCTCTTTGAAATGTGGCAGATAAAACTACATACCATGAGGAACATGGGAGGTTAGTACCACAGCTCAATGGTGAGCTGACTGAACGAAAATCCCTTTGGTAAATAGAGTCTCCCTTAAATAGTAGGGTCATCATTCTGCCTTCTTGTCTAATTTCCTCCAGGAGCTTATATGCTTTGTAATGCTATGTTTTCAAGTGCATGACTTGATGGTTTAATTTAATTACTGTCACCCTTGTTGAAAGCAGCACAAAACAAAAGCCATCAGAATTCCACTAAAATTAACAATCAGATCTTAATGTCAATAAATGCCATGTCATAATATTGATTGTCCACTTAAATGTTACTGTGTGACCTACACATATAGCTTGATAAGATATTTACCTGACAATTTTATTAGTGAATTGTTTACAAGATACTAAGAAGTATGTATCAAGAAGGAAATATGGCTGTCGTTGCATTGCATCCTATCCTGCCCCGTCCCATCCAATTCTATCTTATCCCATTCCATCCTAACATTATTTCATCCAATCTCATCCCATTTCTGCTATCTTATCCCATACCATCTGCAAACATCTAGACGTTAAAAAGCTTAAATTAAAGTAATTAGCCTTTATCCCTATGTTTCAGTTGCAACTACCTTCTCATTCTATCAACTAAAATGCAATGACTGAAATTAGTTTCCCCATCAGTGAACAATCAAAAAACACAGCTTTTACATCGAACTTGTCATAAACCAGGAAAATAAATAAAAGTGAAACGTGAAACAGTTTGACTGAAGAATACAGTTGAAGATCTATGGATTATCCTGGTGTGTTTACCTCAGCATCACGCAGTTTAGTGAAGTTTGACTGTCTTCCAATGTAGTATTCAATTCCTTTATAGGCTCCCTCCAGGGTAACTCCTCGGATCAGAAGTATGATGAGAACCAGATAAGGGAATGTCGCAGTGAAATACACCACCTGACCATGGAGAGTAGCTCGTTAGATTTTCCTGTATTGCTGGTACATTTACAGTATTGAATCCAATTTAATGACAAACTAATAGGATTGTAATCAAAGCAGAGAATGAAGCAGAAGACAATTGGAGAAGTAATAACTACATGAAGAGTATATTTGACACTGAGGTGCATATTGTAACTGAATTTAAATAGCACAATATTGGGCCGGATCTTGCTGTAAAAATAACGATATGTTAATGACGTGCTCCCTTATTCATGTCCAAATCGGCCAGCAAGTTCAGGGTTTAAGAGATACGGTTATGGGTTATGTATCTCCAGATCTTGCTGGTTGATTTATGCAACTCCCCCATTTGTTTCACACAAATGGCATCGTGCCCTTAGCCTCCCCGTTATTTTTAAGAACTTACTGGATTTGCACATTAATAGCCCATTAAAATCAGCACAGAAATTTAAGTCTTGTAATTAAGAAGGTCAGTACCTTTTTAACGATGTGATAATTGTCAATACAATGCCAATCAACCTCTCTGTCCCAGAAATTGAACAATTTAAACTGTGGAGTCTCATTCCTTTAGGTGGTAAATTGTTCTTAGAGATTTCAAAAATGTCAAATTATTAATTTTTTAATTGTTTTCTTACTTTTCCTTTCTGTCCCTTTTTTCTCTCTCTCTTAATCCAATCTTTCTTCCCCTCTCTTTATCTGTACCTGGTTTGACTCTAATTCACCATCCATCTCAGTCGTTCCTCTGTTTCTTTCTCAATCCTTAGATCTCATTGGTTAAGGAGATACAGTGTTGGTCCCACCGTTCACTAAGCTGCCAGATGCCCTTTGCTGTCGCCATGCTGTTATCAGCTCGCACTTCCAGCAAATTACGGCGCAAAAAAAGTTTGAGCTGAAGAGTGCAGAAAAAGGTCTAAATAGCAGGGCACAGTTATGAGTGGCACATTTCAGGGGTTTGGGAGAATTGCTGCTGTTCTTTCACTCAGAAGAAAGATCTTCAGATCTCACTCAGGCCTGCAGTGCTCATAAATTATGGATCTCACTCTCCCCAAAGAATCATTGTTAACATCACATGTGAGATAAACCAGCCCACTTCACAAATGATTTATAAATTCTAGTTTAATTGTTACAGAAATCTGTATCTTGTCACCAGAGTTTTAACTATTTATCACCAATCGTTTTACCTTTCCTGAAGATTTGATTCCTTTAGATAGCGCTGCCCCAACTATCAGCCAGGCCAGAAGCAGACAGAGGGCTAAATACCAGACTATCTCCCCAGTCTCATCAATTGAACTTGTACGCCGCAAAGCCACTTTACTAAATAAAATAACACAAAACATCTCATGTAAGGATATTGTTCATTACACACAGTTAGGGTATTTAGCCAACTACACATGGATTTGAAAGATAAAGAGAACCAGTACTGCTTTTAGAAGTGAATTGTTGCAAGGAATTGAGATTAAATTTGATATCATTTTATTTTTTCTTTGTATTTGTGGTGTTCAGCTTTTATTTACTACTGCCATTAGAGGAAAAAGGAGCCCATAGGAATTGCCAGATGAAAAAAGACCTATGTCCATCTAGTTTGCCTTCAACCTTCCTGGTAGTCACAAGACTTGAGCACATAAATCTAGGCTGGCACTCCAGTGCAGTGCTGAGGGAGTGCTGCACTGTTGGATGTGCCGTCTTTCGGATGAGATATTAATCCAAGGCCCCGTCTGCTCTCTCACATGGACATAAAAGATCCCAAGGCACTATTTCGAAGAAGAGCAGGGGAGTTATCCCTGGTGTCCTGGCCAATATTTATCCCTCAATCAACATAACAAAAACAGTTTTTCTGGTCATTATCACATTGCTGTTTGTGGGAGCTTGATGTGCGCAAATTGGCTGCTGCGTTTCCCACATTACACCAGTGACTACACTCCAAAAGTACTTCATTGGCTGTAAAGCGCTTTGAGACATCCGGTGGTCATGAAAGGCGATATATAAATGAAAGTCTTTTCTTTTATGATACAATGATAATGGAGTTGTTTGACTAATAATGGCAATCAATCTCTATCAATTAGTTTACAACAGTCTCAGACATAACATGAGGAAAACCCCAATGGTGGAAAGCTTTGCAAACCATAGGTCCAAAGTCACCTGTCCCTCCCAAACATGCTACACTTACTATATGTTGGCCGGAATCTTTACCTTGGAGTCAGGTTGCATGCATGCGGGCCGCGTAGTGGATTGGGAACTCGAAGATTTGAACAGCGTGTTCCGTGCTGCGCATTTAACTCAATGGCTCCAGACAGTCATGCGCGTTTCCCAGCCCAATTAAATGGAGCAGGTCTGAGGACGTCACCGATGACTCGTTTCCAGCGCGGATATTTAAAGCAGCCTTGCACACATCTCAGTTGAAGGTTCATGTAGGAGTGCATAAGGTGGTTTCCAGAGGTCTCAATAATGCAATAAAACTGATAAAACTGTGGGTCATGGAGACAAGACAGAGGGCAGCACCAAGATTCACCAATACCTCCCTGGACGTTCTGGTGCAGGCAGTAAGAGCACGCAGGGAGATTCTCTTCCCTGACGATTGACGCAAACGACCACCCAAAGACACAAAAAGGGCATGGCTGGAGATCACAGAGGAGGTCAGTAGCAGGGATGTTGTCAGGAGGATGTGGATCCAGTGCCGGAAAAGATTAATTAATCTCATGAGGTCAGGAAAGGTGAGTGCAATGCCACACTCACCTACATCCTGATGTGCCTGTCACCCCAACCCTATCACTCTGCCTTCCAAATCCTACTCCTGCACATCATTCCTCACACCAACCTACTTTGCAGGTCCACCCATCCCTCTCTGTCTATGCACCTACTCACATCCTCGTCTTACTAACCACCACTGACACTTACCCTCATCCTAATGCATTCATAGTAAGTAACACCACAGAAGGAGGCCATTTGGCAATGCCACACCACTCCCTCATTGTTACCCTCTACAGATGTAGCCCATCCTTTCCTTACACTCATTCCATCATTCTCACTCAAAGTTCTCTTTCCCTCCTTGCAAGAAAAGAGACTGCACAACAATAGGGAGAGGCAGAGAACCGGAGATGGTCCTCTAGTCTTCAGTCATTTGACTCAAGCAGAGGAGCAGACCCTAGAGATCTCTGGAGTTGCAGAGCTGCTGGCTGTGGAAGACGGAGAGAGGGAGACCTCCCAGCAACCTGGTGACAGAATTAAATCTCATACAGCCACATGGTATACAACAGTCACTCATATGGTGACTGATGTCAGCAGCCAGTGAAATGTCATCATGTGCATAATGGTAATGTTACCCATTCTTATTATGACACTTCTAATTCAGCTCTTTACTTTCCCAGGGGTCCATCAAGTGCCACCCCCCACCCTCCACTGTGCAGCTGCAGGAGGAAGACAACTCCTCAGAGGAACCTCCAGCCTCTGAGAGAGCACCGTCAGCAGACCCAAGTGCAGCCAGCTCCAGCGTAGATACGCACACCTCGGTGGGTCCTGTGCGAGATAGAGTAGTGTTGTCACCTGGTTTCTCTCACATCACAAGTGAGCAAGAGCAGGTGGTGTTGACAGGGACAGCAGTGGAGACTCCTTGCCGGAGGGCGCAGGATGCTCCAAGCTCTGCTGAGCTGCATGCAGATGCTGAACTTTGGGGGCCATCGAGAAAGAGGGTGATCTTGGAGGCGCAGCAACAATTGCGCGGGACTCTGGCATCTTTTGCAGCCACGATGTCTGCAAATGTGCAGAGAATGGAGGAGTCCATCTCCAACATGAGCACCACCATCTCGCAGGCAATGGCGATGATGTGCTGTTCCATGGAAAGGATGTCCACCTGCATGGAGCAGCAAATGCGCCAGTCCAATGAGAACATGCTTGCTGTGAACAACAGATGGCAGACACTCATTGACCTCATCTCGAGGAGGGATGTAAACGTAGACTTGTGCCTTCAATGCCCCACTGATATGCAGCAAGGTGCTCTCCAGCTCCTTGCTAGTAGAGAAGTGCGGGTGGCCCATGAGAGGGATGATGTTGAGAGGGGCATGGAAGTGGGGGCTCTTCTCAAAGCGCTCATACTTCTCCCCCATTGCCTCCCCCTCAGTCAGAGGGCCACGTGCTTCCTTGGATCCCATGGCTGAGTCTATCCCTGCAGGAGGAGCAGTGTTTGGCTCCAAAACCCAGAGGACGTCTGCCAGAAGTGCCAAAACAGTCACAGCAGGGAAGTGAGCAGCCTGCCTCGACCTCTGTTGAAGCCATAGGGGTTGCACCTCATAGAAGCACGTGAAAAAGAAAAAAGACACAATCCTAGATGCACATGGGTGTATGAAAAAATGTTCGTGATAAGTTTCAATTCTATTTATGGCGCACATAAATTTATTTCTTTGCACCACTTTCTGGTCTTGTCCATTTTTGCCTGCTACCTGGGAAGTGGCCGTGTCACTTGGAGTGAATGGTGAGACATTACTTAACCTCGAGCTATGGGGGTTTGGGTGAGAGAAATGGCTTGGTCATTGTCGGGCTGCTTTGTGGTGTTGTTGGCGGGGCGGGGGGGGAACTTAGTACAGCATGTGGCAGCCATAAGCACTGGAGCAAGTTAAGTAAATCAGGCCATTATGAGGCCATCCCGGGCCTCCTGGGTAGCAATGTGCACTGCTGCTGGTGCCATCTCCACCTCAGATTCATCCTCCTCCTCCTCCTCGTCTTCCACCTGTTCCTCCTTCTCCTCCTCCTCCTCTGAAGAGGCTGTGTGCTCTGCGCCTTGCTCCTCCTGCAGCTCCAATCCTCGCTGCTGCGCTATGCTGTGTAGCGTGCAGCAAATTACGATGATTCTGGAGACCCTGGCTGGTGCGTAATGAAGGGGTCCTCCAGATCTGTCAAGGCATTTGAAGCGCATCTTCAGACATGCCGATTGCTTGCTCTATGACACATCTGGTGGACATGTGGCTGTCATTATAATGCTCCTCAGCCTCAGTACTTGGCCTGCTCAAGGGTGTCAGTGGATAGTCCTTGTTTCCAAGCAGCCAGCCGGTAAGTCTGTTTGGAGGTGCGAAGAGCTGAGGGAGGGTGGACTGGCGCAGCTCAAAAGAGTCATGACAGCTCCAGGGAATCTGGTGCACACATGCATGATGATCTTTTTAAGGTTGCAGACAAGCTGCACATTGAGGGAGTGGAAGCCCTTGCAGTTCAGAAGCACTCCTGGGTGATGTGGGGGTGCCTTGATGGCCACATGTGTGCAGTAAATGATGCCCTGCACCTGTGGGAAGCCAGCCAGAGCCGCAAAGCTGAGCGCCCGCTCAGTAACACTGGCTTCATCAGTGGCAAAGTTTACATAATTGGCTGACTTGACAAACATGACAGCGGTGACCTGTTTGATGCATCTGTGAGCGGCCGATTGCGAGATCCTGTAAATGTCTACTGCAAATCCCTGGAAGGAGCCTCAGGTGAAGACTTTGACAGCCACTGGTAAGGAGTGTCCACCAGGTCCTCTGGGCAGCAGGTCTTGTTCCAGCATTATGCAAATGTCTGCGATGACCTGGCGCGAAATCCTGAGCCTCCTGAAGCACTGCTGCTCAGTCTTGTTGAGGAATCTCACCATCTGCCTGTATACCCTGCGTTGGGGGTATCACCTCCGGCACGCTGCAGCCCTGCGCTGACCCCCTCTCTCCTGTGGAGCATCAGGTCATTGAGGAGAAGGCTGCTGTTGCGGTTGCTGCTGCTGCTGGTGTTGTGGATACTGTTGCTGGTGTGGCTGGTGTTGTTGGTGCTGGGGCTCATCTTGGTCTGATTCTGAGGTCCAAGGTGAGACAGCATAAGCAGCACCCGTGCTGATCTAATAGATGGCAGGTGTAAAGTGGAGATTAGCGGCCCAATCCCTCAATGTTGTGATAGTGACCAGCAATGTGGTGAGAGTGACTTCCAAGGTTGCAGAAATGACCTGCAAACTCCTGACAGCTAAATCTTTGCACAAAATGGAGTCAGCAAGAGCCTTTCCATTGGACAAGGAAGCAGCTGTAATGTGGGAGCATTTATGTGTTTTTCCAGCTGTCAATTAATGGACTCGCACAATGACCACTGAGCTTCCGCCTCCTCTTCACAGGTGAGGTTCCCGAGGTGCGTGAATCCCGTGCTCAAGAAGTTAAAGCCAAAACCTGATCTAAAAAGCCTCTTAAGGGTCTCTCAACAAGCAGTTAAGTATTTCAATGAGGTCGCCCACCTCTCTTGAGCGGGTCTGCCCGAGTTAAATGCGGAAGTCGGCGGGATGATGGCGGGTTCCCGACACGCCGGCAATTTCTGTGAATTTTACTGCTGACCTGCCCCCAACCCTGCACGCTCGGGACTGGGAAAATTCCAGCTGCATGTCTCAAATTACTCATATACTTTATCCCAAAATATTATTTGTGACAGAATAATTAAATTAAATAATTAAGTCATATACTTGAAAACATAGCAGTGCAAAGCTTTATTTAAACAGTGAGTGTTGATGAGATTCCCTGGAGAGCTGATTTGAAGGAGTTCCTGACAGTGCTTCATCGACTGCCTTACAAAGCACTGTGAGTCACAGTATCTCCCAATGTAAATAGTAAACAGCTTTTCACTCATTAAACAGGACATTCACCCAACTGACCTTCCCAAGAGGAAGCTACTGGTACAGCTGTGCAGGTTCTAGGTGCAGCTATCTGTAGCAATTTACTTACTCCCAGTATTGCTCACTTGGACCCTGGTGAGGAACGTAGATTTCTGATCCATTTGTGCAAGTTTCATTGTTTGCCTGCAGCCATGTTGTATTAACTATTTCAAAATATCCATCATCCAGAGTGAGATTGCAGAGTGGATCTGGAAAATGTGGAATGTGAAACAAAGAAAGAAAGATTTGCATTTATATAGCTCCATTCACAACCTGAGGTTCCCAAAATTCGTTAAAGCCAATGAAGTACTTTTGAGATGTATTCATTGTTGTAATGTAGGAAATGCAACAGCCAATTTGCGCACAACAAGGTCCCACAAACAGCAATGTGATAAATGATCAGATAATCAGCTTTATGAGTGATGTTTTAGGGAAAATATTGGTCAAGACACCAGGGAGAACTCCCCTGCTCATCTTTGAAATAGTGTCATGGGATCTTTAATGAAAACCTGAGGGCGCAGATGGGGCCTCGGTTTAATGTTTCATCAAAAGATGAATTACATGTATTACAGTACTCCCTATGTCTTACAGACAGTGCAGCACTCCCTCAACACTGCACTGGAGTATCAGCCTAGATTTTATGCTCAAGTCTTGTGGAGTGGGACTTGAACCCACAACCTTCTGACTGAGAGGTGAGAGTGCTACCACTGAGCCACAGCTGACACCTATGTGTTTCAAAGAACATTTAATTGGTTATGATGCTGTAATTTATTGTCATATAATCAGGGCCACTGTTTTATTTTGAATGAAGAAGTCAGATCTGTTTTATTACATGGGATTTTTGCTGGTGTTCCCAGATTCTGATTCTGATTGCATTTCGGCCATTGGTTTACAGTGATTGAATAAATCAACTTTCATTTTTGCCGCAACGGATCCTATGAATTTTTTTAACCAGTATTTTAGTTCCAGTGAGTTTTTGTGAAACCATAAATTAGTGGCTTTGTTATAATAAACAATATGTGGATTTAAAATATTCAGAAGTATGTATTACAGTGAATCCCATGACTTACAGTGAACCCCATGTCTTACAGTGCACCCCATATATTACAGAGCACCCCATGTATTACAGTGCACCCCATGTATTACAGTGCACCCCATCTATTACAGTGCACCCCATGTATTACAGTGCACCCCATGTATTACAGTGCACTCCATGTCTTACAGTGCACCCCATGTATTACAGTGCACCCCATATATTATGATGCACCTCGTATATTATAGTATCCCTGTTGTATTACGGAGCATCATATCTGTTATAGTGTGTCATATGTACTATGGTGGTCACTCTGCTTGTAATGGTAGATTTTATTTGATAGTTTATGTAAAGCTACTAATCACAATATTAGATTAAGGCATTAAAGCATAAAAAGTTCCTTTCATGAGTCATGGTTATCAGAGTAGGCCATCGGGATATTAAACAACTTTAGGGCTTTAATGTGTTTCTACTGAAAGCTCAGGTTTAGTGCACTTTCACTCACTCCTACTACAGCCTGTACAGAGAGATAGCACCTGACCCCACGGTGATCCCATGGGAGCACATGACCCCATGGCAACCCTTTGCCCTATGATAACAGATGATTTTTATGGCATCCTTTTTCTCACATCCTTGTGGATCATGGGTAAAAGTGTTAACGGCTTCCCATGTCTACCTTTAGAGTAAAATTTCTTGGGTCTGTCATGGTTATGGTCTATACCATGACCACCAGCTAGCTCATGACTGTTAAGACTATGGAGTTGAAATTGGTTTTCAGTAATAGTGCAAAATGGGTCTTTTCCACTGACTTCATAGTGTAAAACGAGCTGCCAATTCACTATCATTTGTTTTGCGCTTTGGGCGAAGACCAATTTTACCCCCTATTTGTCAGTTTTTTTCTTTGTTGTTGGTTAAATGCCTTT
The DNA here is from genome assembly GCA_030390025.1 of Squalus acanthias. Classification (NCBI taxonomy): domain Eukaryota; kingdom Metazoa; phylum Chordata; class Chondrichthyes; order Squaliformes; family Squalidae; genus Squalus; species Squalus acanthias. The sequence continues at coordinate 89,509,810 of CM059430.1, read as the reverse complement.
TCTTCTCCCTCACTTGTTAACTCTGTGTTTTTCTACTTTCTGTTTAGTTATTTTGGTTATTTCCCACTTTCATTATTCGCCAATCATGTTAGACAAAATGTTTCCCCAATGTAAATTTTCTCTCTAATCCCATTCTACCAGAATTAATTTCTTCCCAAGCACATACCAGCAAAAAACAAAAATCCAATATACAATCACCATAACAGTTCCTCACCCATCCTACTATATCACCTTAAAAATAACTCATGTGGCATATCAGAAAATGTCACAAAGGAATCACCAATTTATCCATAAACCTGACTACAACAACTTCCCCCCGCCATAAACAGCACAACGCATCCCACCAGGCCTCTGCAATCCTAGATTCTCGATACAGAAACCCTCTCTTTCCTGCATTAACTTTCCCAGGTGCCACTTTGATAGCAGCAGGAATTCGCACATTAAGAACAAGCATCTCACAGGCCAAGTGTGGAGCTTACAAAAAGTCAGCACTGTGGAGCACTAACAAGTTAGAGAATATCCTTTATCTATACAAGAATCTTCTTACTAGCCTAAAAAATAAAATCATCAGCTAACATATGAGTTGGCCATTTTAATGGTGGATAGATGAGTGGGGAGGTAGAAGGATTTAGGGAGAGTTCCAGAGAGTAAAGCTCTATCAGCTATGATGGGGCAAAGGGTGGAGTAAAACAGAGAAGGCTGGAGCTGGAGAACTGAAGGGTGTCAGAGGGGATATAAGGTTGGAGGAGGTTGCAGAGGTAAACATTGATCTATTCAAAGCCACCTTGCAAGGTCCGGTAGAAACATCAGCTTGGTTTATTCACAAACATGGATCATTGGCAGAGCTGCTACTCTGTACCCATTGGGTCGAGCTGATTTTCTGCATTTTGAGCTAATTTGCATTTTTTAGGGAGGGGCTCATCAGTCTCCAGCAGGGAATTGACCTGGAGAAGTTGGAGATTGGCTGCAGCAGCCCTCATGGTCTCTGTGCCATTTATTAAACTCTTGGGTAGGGAATGAAAATTTTAACAAAGGGCACAGAAGTGAATGAAATCGGTCACCATGCAATCAATTACTTAACTTTTTGGTTCTTTAGAAATGTAAATGGCTGTTCTGCCGCACATTGTAATGCTGCATGCCAGGGACAAACAGGCATCCCCCACACCCAGCGTTAATGACAGAATTTCCATCAGTTGAGGAGAAATTTTTCACCCAGAGGGTGGTGGAGGTCTGGAACTTACTACCTGAAAGGGTGGTAGAGGCAGAAATCCTCACTGCATTTAAAAAGTACTTGGATATGCATTTGAAGTGCCGTGGCCTACAGGGCTACAGACCAAGAGCTAGAAAGTGGGATTAGGCTGGATAGCTATTTTTCGGCCAGCACAGACACGATGGGCTGAATGGCCTCCTTCTGTGCTGTAAACTTCTATGATTCTATGATTCATCATTGGTAAACCATTTCAATATGGCAGCACTTATTTGAATGGTCATATTGTAATGGATTTCCAATCACAATCTTCAGAACCAAAGTCAGACAATGGCCAGTCTCCTAGTCTAGCCAGGGTTAAACTTCATAGCCCCAATCTGTATAATAAGGTCAGACATCACCCACAGCCCCAATCTGTATAATAAGGTCAGACATCACCCACAGTCCCAGTCCGTATAATAAGGTCAGACATCACCCACAGCCCCAGTCTGTATAATAAGGGTCAGATATCACCCCCAGCCTGTCTGCCTGACTGGATAAAGTTATTGCCGTACTCCAACAATGAATAGGGAAAACCATAAGTTAAAAATTCCATGGTAATTTGCAGACAGTAATTATAGTAGATTAAGGACGAGATTTGAGTCATAGGGAGTGGTAAGGGGAATGTAAATGTAGCCCGATTCATATATGTATCAGGGTGAATGAATTTCTATTTATTTCAGCATCAATGTGGGATGGGAAAGAAGAGAGACAGATAATGATTGGAGAGGAGAAAGAGATAGAGAGAGATGCTCTGGGTGGGAAAGATGTTGGAGATGATCATGTAGGTGAAATGAGAGATGGAGGGCTGGATTTTGAATGACCCATGGAGTCGGGTTTGGAGGCGTGTGGGGGGTTAAATTTGCGGGGTCGGGGTTTCTGACCCCATCCCGCCTCCATCCTGCCTCCACGCAATTTTGACAGAATCAGTCGCGGGGTTCCCGACTCTGTCCCGCCTTCAAGAGGCGGGAGAGGCCATTAAAGCCCTTAACAAGCTCTAAATTGGCTCTGTAATGCCATTTTGAAACGCTGTAGCTAGTTTAACCCTCTTCTGACGCCAGTGAAACCTGGCGGGAGCACAAGTGGATAGCTGATAGTCAGCTGCAGGTCCACTATTACAACGGGGATGTGATGTGATGAAGGTAGTAGTAGTATTAGGTGTGAACGTCGCCTCTGATGCTGCTGCATTGAATGTCTTCAGAGACTGCTCTCTCTCTCTCTCTCTCTCTCTCTCTCTCTCTCTCTCCTCTCTCTCCTCTCTCTCCTCTCTCTCTCTCTCTCTTCTCTCTCTCTCTCTCCTCTCTCTCTCTCTCTCCTCCCCCCCCCTTTTTGCATCCAGGTCCACTCACATCAAAAACCAGGCAGGTCCTCTCTCACCAACAGTCTCTGAGACTAAGCAGTCAGCAATGATGACATCATCAGAGGCAACTTTCAGACTGAAAACACTAATTAGTTCATGGGTTCCCACATGCTCCAACTCAATTGCCCAATTAAGTGAAAATTGCATCAGGCACCCACATTAATCTGGAGTCGGGGGGGAAACACGAAATGTGGATTACACAACCCCAACCCGACCCCAAGACAAAATCCAGCCCAGAGAGACAGAGAAACCCAGTTGTTGGGTGTGAAGAGAAAAGCTGATGAGGAAAGAAAACCTTGTTGAAGGGTTGTCTACTGGGCACTTAGATAATTTATAATACTGCAATAATTCATCTACTTGGTATTTATATCTAAAGAGCTTTCCCCACAACGGTCCATTGTGCTCCACAAATCTGATTGGTCTGTGCTAACCATGTGATTGTTAATATATTATTGCTCACACAGTAAGCAGGGACCAATCATTGAGCTTCTAGCCCAATTATCGCCCTGGGGCCAAACCCCTGCCTCCCTGCTCCCTCCAATCATGAGCCCAGGCCACAGGCTCCCTGTTCCATTCCAAACCAGGCCCCTGCACCCAATCCCTCACACACAGATATTAAGACAATACACTGTTACAATTTTATTCTAACCTTCTGACTTCAGACTATATTGGCTCTCATATCTTATGGACGAATCTCAACTCTCCATATTTTTGCAAGTGTCTATCCTTTCCTTGAGATCTAGGTAAGCTTTCAGTAATGTGTGTGGGAAATGAGCAGCAAACCCTATCCGGTCATAGCTTTTAGCTACTGCGCAAATCCTATGCTTTCATTCTATCTCATTCCAGCCTTTGCAAGTAGTAAAGTGTTGTATCAGACCTCATATAAATTAAAATATTGTTATTTTATGAAATAACAAACAAATAAGTAATAGTCATATTATATGCTTACATATTTTCCGGGTGCATTGAGTAGATTAATAAGCTGTTTCTTAGAAATTCAAAGTGACCAGTGACTCCCTGAGATTTTCAAATTGATTCGCCCACTTTGATAGCTCAAAAAATATTTATTAAGACTTCCAGATTTTAAATAGCCTGGCACTCAAACTTAAAAGATTACTGCTCACGATGCGGTCTCCTCAACATTGGGGTGACCAAACGGAGATTGGGTGACCACTTTGCGGAACACCTCTATTCAGTCCGTAAGCGTGACCCTGAGCTTCCGGTCACCTGTCACTTTAATTCTCTGCTCCACTCCCATTCTGGCCGCTCTGTCCTCGGCCTCTTACACAGTTCCAATGAAGTTCAACGTAAGCTCGAGGAACAGCACCTCTTCTTTCAATTGGCACTTTACAGCCTTCTGGACTCAACATCAAGTTCAACAATTTCAGACGATAACCTCTGCCCCCATTTTTTCACATGGCAGCTGTTGATGATTCTGCCATTCCCATTTGCACCTCTTCTAGACCCATCTTTTGTTTCTTTACTTGTCCCATTACCAATTCCTTTTGCTTTGTACTATCATACCTTTTGTCATTTAATCACTCCTGCCTTCCACTCTATCACAGACCTTTCCTTTTGTTCTTTCCTCCCCTCCCCCCTTCCCCTGCCTCCTGCACTTGCTTAAAATCTTATCTTCTATAACTTAGGATGCTTTCCACACGATCAAAATGAAGATGGCTACTTAAACTATTGTCAACTTTTCTTATTCACTCAGACCGATAGAATGAAAAATGAATAGTCGGTGTCTGTACTTTACCCAGTAGAAGTTAACACAGTACCTTTGAGAGTCCTGCTGCATGTTTCATCTGCACCCCACCAACTGAAGCAGTCTGCCCACGGCAGGGGGGATTGGAAGGAAGCAAACAAGTAGAACAGGCTGTAGCCGATGATGCAGTTGTAGTAAATGGTCACAAATGTTGACACAAGGACCATGGTGATACCCACACCTTTAAACGGATCGAGAAAGAGACATTTAAATTAGAAACTATTCATTTGAAATAATTGTTTTTTCACGTATTCAGCTGGTCGGATAAACCAATTTTGTTTTCTTGCAGTCGTTCAGCATGGTCAGTTCTTCTGTCATTTGTGTGTCCATAATTCTCTAGAACTGAGGGAGGAGAAGGAGAGTAGCACATTGAATAGAGGATGGGGAAGAGTGCCAGGATGAACTGAGAGAGCTGGAGGAGAGTGCCTCTGTGAAAGAGTGCGGCGTTGGATGGTGTATGGAGTCTCTGTGAAAGAGTGGGGTGCTGGATGGTGTATGGAGTCTCTGTGAAAGAGTGGGGAGTTGGATGGTGTATGGAGTCTCTGTGAAAGAGTGGGGAGTTGGATGGTGTATGGAGTCTCTGTGAATTGGGGGGAGGGAGTTGGATGGTGTATGGAGTCTCTATGAATTGGGGGGAGGGAGTTGGTTGGTGTACAGTCCTTTTGCTATGTTTTTTGTGTTTACATCATTCTCTAGAATTATCTCATAGCCGTAATTAATTGCAAAGCAGGTTAATGCAAATGCTTTTAATTTTAGCTGTGGCCCAGTTGGCAGCACTCTCGCCTCTGAGTCAGAAGGTTGTTGGTTCAAGTTCCCCTCGAGAGACTTGAACACAAAAATATAGGCTGACACACCAGTGCAGTACTGAGTGAGTGCTGCATTATTGGAGGTGCCGTCTTTCGGATGAGATGATAAATTGAGGCCCCGTCTGCTCTCTCAGGTGGACGTAAAAGATCCCATGGCACTGTTTTGAAGAAGAGCAGGGAAGATATCCCCGGCGTCCTGGCCAATAGGTCAGCAAGCACAGGGAAGATGCTCAATCAACATCACTATAAAAAACAGATTATCTGGTCATAATCACATCACTGTTTGTGTGGGAGCTTGCTATGCACAAATGAGCTGCCGCGTTTCCGACATTACAACAGTGACTACACTTCAAAAGTACTTAATTGGCTGTAAAGCTCTTCAGGACACCCTGAGGTGGTGAAAGGTGCTATATAAATCTTTCTTTTTCTATAAATAAAATCCATCACGTTTTAGATGTCGCATTTTGTTGCAAATTCAAAGCAATTCAAACAAATATTATGTATAAAAAATAAGCGGAAGAGAGACAGTCACTCCTGCCGTTTTTCTGAGCTTGGAGAGGAGCCAAAGATTTACAAGGAGCAGTCAATATAAATAGAAACAATGATCCTGTAATTGACCCCAGGATGTGCCTATTTACTGCCTTGTGATTGTAGCAGCAGAATAATACATTGTGTGTTGCATAGTGTAATGTCTCTGTCCTTATAAAACAACAACAACTTGAATTTATATAGCGCCTTTAACGTCGTAAAACGTCCCAAGGCATTACACAGGAGCAATTATCTAATAAAATTTGGTACCGAGACACATAAAGAGAGATTAGGATAGGTTGGTAAAAGAGGTAGGTTTTAAGGAGCGTCTTAAAGGAGAAGAGAGAAGTAGAATGGCAGAGAGGTTTATGGAGGCACTTCCAGAGCTTAGCTGCCTAGGCAGCTGAAACCACGGCCGCCAATGGTGGAGCAAAGAAAATTGGGGATGCTCAATTGACCAGAATTGGAGGAGAGCAGAGATCTCAGAGGGTTATATGGCTGGACGAGGTTACAGTGAAAGGGAGGGGCGAGACCATGGAGAGATTTAAAAACAAGGATGAGAATTTTAAAATCGAGTTGTTGTGGGACCAGGAGCCAAAGTAGGTCAGCAAGCACAGGGATGATGGGTGAATGGGCTTGGTGCGAGTTAGGATACAGGCAACAGAGTTTTGGATGACCTCAAGTTTAACGAGGGTGCAAGGTGGGAGGCCAGCCAAGAGAGCTGGCCGGATTTTACCCCAGCTAGCTGAGTTGGGACCGGGGGCCCTCCGAGGCAGGTGGGGAACCCAGGAGGCCAGGTTTCCCGCAGGCCCTGCCGACTTTAACAGCAGGGCCTGATTTGAATGTGAGGCCTCGGATTCCCGCCCATAGCCAGCCAGATTGAGAGGCTGGCTGGCTGCAGGCGGGTAGGCTTCAGAAGCAAGGGACCAGTCCAGGGGAGGGATCGTGGGAGGACAATCGGCAATCGGCAGGGGTTGTGGATCGGGATCAGGAGCAGCATCGACAATCAGCAGAGGTCGGGGATCGGGATGAGGATCAGCAATTGGCAGAGGTCGTGGATCAGGAAGGGGGAGAAAGCATTGGGAGGGGTTGGGGATCGGGAGGGAGGGAGAGAGCATCAGCAGGGGCCAGGGATCGCGGAGATTGGCGGTCGGCCGGGGATCGCAGAGGGGGGGAGGGTCGGCCAGGGATCGGGGCAGGCGGGTGGCTGTGAATAGTGTTTTAGATGGAAGGAGAGATTAAGGGAGGATAGGAGGACAGTGAACTCAGAGGAGAGAGGGCATGATGAGATGAGATGGAGATTGAAATCACTATCAATGAGAAGTTGCTTGGAACAGAGGATAAAGGAGGAAAGCAGTGAAAATATGTTGGTGAGAAAGTTGGGGGGAAAAATTCGGTGGCGCCCCCTTTGGGGCGCTAACGTCGCCCGAGAAAATTAACGCCCTTATGTCGTAAATTCAGTAGTAGCGCCCCAAGCGGGAGGCGGGGCATTACTGGAAGCGCTCCCCTCCTTCTTGGGGCGCTACCAGTGAATTTCGCGGCACTATGTGCAACAGCGCCACGCGCGTCGGCACGTAGCACCACGTCATTGCAGACTTCCCTCCCCTGATGAAAGGGGAGGGGCCTAGCGCTGCGCGCAACGGGTCCCTGCTGGACCACCGGGGAGCGGGGTGCCGGGTACACAGTCCGGCACTCAAGAAATTGAGTGCCGGGCTGAGCGATCGCGGCCAGCACCCCGAAGAACAAAGGGGAAGGGGGCAGGTGCTGGCAGTCGTCCAAAGAAAAATAGCCGCCTGACACCTGCCCTTTAAGTAGCGCGGCGGCGGCTGCAAAACCGCCACCCTGACCCTGTCGGACGATACCCACCAGCTAAGTTTCTGACATGCCCATGATGTTGCAAACATTCGCAATAAGCCCATGGACAGTTGATCATCTGACACTGCGAGCAATGACAGGAGATCGGCTAGTAATTTCAAATGAAAATAATTAAATACTTAAAATGTAAAACTGCTTTCCATATCATTTGTAATTCTGGAATTACATTTTTTTTTAAACCCTGAATTAGATACATTATACAAGTTTGGTGTTAACTCCTCCCCCATCACCTGAAGGTCCAACTCATTCTGGGGTTTGGTCCCACAGGTGCTGCTCAACCTCTGCTCTCCTGTCCAAGTGGATATGCTACACACCCAAGAACCTAAGCAGTGAACACCATTAACTATTAACTGGGAGGGGCATCCCAGCTGGGCCAGTCCTGTCCTCACCCAATGTTCATAACCCACATGTGTACATTTTAGCAGGAGTTAGCAATCAGTGACAGGCTCCTTGGCTGTTGTTTTCCTCCTCAGTCTAAGAAGGAAAGAAAGAAAGACCTACATCTATATAGCGCATTTCACGACCTCAGGATGTCCCAAAATGCTTTCTAGCCAATTAAGTACTTTTAACATATTGTCACCAATGTTCCCCCTAAGGTGCATGGCCACATGGCTGCGCAGCATCGCGAGGTCCTGCGCAGGCCGCTCACCAGCTGCTGCCACTGGAAGAGATACCAGGCAGCAAATTTGAAGGGCCCACACAAGAAAACATTGATTGTCACTGTTGTAATGTGGGAAACGCAGCAGCCAATTTGTGCACAGCAAGCTCCCACAAACAGCAATGTGATAATGGCCAAGTAATCTGTTTTAGTGATGTTGATTGAGGGATAAATATTGTCCAGCACACAGGGAGAATTCCCCTGCTCTTCTTCGAAATAGGGCCAGGGGATCTTTTACGTCCACCTGAGAGAGCAGATGGGGCCTCGGTTTAATGTCTCATCTGAAAGACGGACACGGGAACAGCTCTAGAGCCCTCACTGTTGCCCTTGACTAGCTGCATTGTTGAGCTAGTCGTGATTCAGTTTTTATTTAATTCTAAGCAGCACACCAGCTCCCGTTCTTTCTCTCAAAACTCTCTTAATTTGTTTTCATTTTTCATCAAGCTTCTCATTCCAGAGACACATGACTGCACTCGCAGAGACTGAATTTCCTCCACTTTATATCACTGGAAAATATTTATCCAAATCCTTCAATCCCTTTCAATGACCTGTAGAACCCCAGTTGCTGCATCTAAATGGAATGAGTGAAACTAACACAATCTCAACTAATCAACAACTCTTTTAGAAAAATGAAACATGAAACTAACATCAGCATTAATAACTGAATGACAGATAGAAAGTTTTCCAGGTATTGGCTCTAATATCTGACTAAATTTGGAACGAGGAAAGCAAACGGTTCACTCGCTGTGTCTGTCTCTTCACTGTCTGTATCTGTCTTTGCAAAAGTGTACGACAGATGAGGTTGTAAACAGTACTTCAGCAAGGCTCGTTTAAACCGCCACCTGATAAGGAATACATAACCAGTATATTAATATGAATTAAACACTATTCCTCATTTAAAATGTTGCTAAGCTTGTGTTGCTAAATAAACATTAACCTTGTAAGATTGGTACGGCTTTCCACACTGCAACAGGTCCGAGGCTGGCAAACTGCCCAAAAGAGCATTCCAAGAAAAACAGGGGCATCCCAGCAAGTGCCAACATAACTACGTAGGGAATAAGAAATGCACCTGGAAAACATAGTAAAGGAAAGTTGAAAAGGATAGTATGGATGTTAGAGTCACCAGGTTTATTCATGCAGTTTTGGAATGGCTGTTAAACAACTAAACAGTCCATTTCATATTAACACAGGAACTAAATGTTGTCATTGACAGAACAGTTTGACTGCAGATTGCAAGTTTACTCAGCGTCTGAATACCAAACAAAAACAGCCACAATGAACATTCAGACTCTTATCCTATTGCATTGCTCCCAACACCTCACTGCCTTGCACTTGAGTGTCTCAAATGGCAACTGGCACAAAGCCAATGCTCTATTTCACACTTCGCCTGACGAAGGAGCAGCAGCTCCGAAAGCTTGTGATTTCAAATAAAACTGTTGGGGGTAGAAATTAGGTCGCGCCCCATTTGGGGCGCAAATATCGTCCGGACGCAAATATTAGCGCCTGGCGCTAATTATTGGCACTGACAGGAAACTTCACTTTTACCGCCCCGGGAGGTGAGTGGAGCGCTAAAGCAGGCGCTGCACATCTCTCTTAAGGCGCAAAGGCCGAGCAGTGAGGCGCTAACTCGGAGCGCTGGCGAAGCTCATGTAATGTCAGTCAGCAATGGAACACACACACAATGGCACGGGCCAGTTCTTAAAGGGGATGGTTAATCTTGCTTTCCATCCACATCGTGTTCATTGCTGCCTTGAATCTCGGCCTGGAGAGACTTGCACATCAAATGTTCTGGAAAGAACAATGGAGAGTACCAGGCAAAGAGCTCAGAGTGCAGCTCCCACAGTCTCTGCTAAATCGATACAAGGAATGGCAAATCAAAATGAACCTGCAAAGTGCTGCTCAGTACCCAAAACTCCTTCACACAACGTTGAATCTCTCCAGAAGTCTCTCCCTCTCTCTCTCAGAATGCGTAGTTCAAAAATGCCACCAACAATAAAAGACAGGAAGAGGCCCCCTTTAAATAGCGCCCCGCCCAGCCCCACAGCGATTGATAGCGTTCCAGTCTTCTGGTCGTTGGAAGCGCCAGGCGGTAAGGCAGGGGGCGCCACTCAATTTCCGCTCCGGGGCGCCATAAGGGCGTTGCACCATGGAATGACGTCACAATCTGCGCGCGCAGGTGGTCGCAGCGGTAAGTTTTAGCGCCGCCGCACAATCTCAAGTTAAGTTCTCGAGCGGCGCAAACATCGCTGCGCCCGGGCGTTAGCGGCTTTGCGCCCCATTAGCGCCCTCTTAAGGCGCTAACGGGAGGCGCAACCAAGTGAATTTTTACCCCTAGGACTATAACCTGGTGTTGTGCGACTTCTCATTTCTATTTCAGCACAGTCAAGTAGTTTACAGGGAATTCATTATGGGGTCAGTGCTGGAGGAGGTGAAAATACAATCTGTGCTCCCAGCAGAAACTTCTTGCATTGATTTTTCACCAAGAAATGGAGAATCTATAATTGCTAATGAAACTACAGAATATGAAAGTACGTAAAGAGATTATTATTATAACATCAAAATGCACCATTACTTCAGGTAAACAGTCAAGCAAGTTCAAATCTCCAGGTAGTTTGAATAACAGCATGGTAAAAAGAAAAAATATGACTACAACTTGGTAATACTTAGTGGAAAATTAAAACCTTTACTAGATCAGGTTCTTTTTTCCTTTTGGATGTTATTAAGAAAGACTGAAATGCTACAGGCACTAACCTCCCTGGAGTTGTAACTGACCTTTAAGATGCATTTACCTTGATGTGGCTTCCTTTATTATTCTTGGATACACTTCAGTTGGAATGTGTGCCAGTAACCACAAGAAACAAGTTTTCAGCTTCTCCCAAAGTGAGTTAACAAGGCAGCTAATCATACTATCTATGAAATCAATTTATACATTTTGCTGTTTCTCTACAGTTTTAATAGAACTACTACGTGAAATGTGGAAGTGAAATTCTAGCATTGTAAAGCAGGGGATATAATCACAGAATCACAGAATTCCCACAATGCAGATAGAGGCCATTTCGGCCCATCGAGCCTGCACCGACACATATCCCACCCTATCCCCGTAACCCCACGTATTTAATTAGGGATTTTTTTACTCTGTTAATTTGAGTGGCAAATTAGATATGAGTAAAATGTACTTTGCACACAGATCTGATTTTTCACTTAAATCAGCAAACAGAAGAATATATACCCCTGCATGCTTTCACGTAGTACAACCCAATCTGAAGTCGAACATTAGTCAGGCATTAAATGCTGTGATTTACGTTGCTGAGAGGTTTCCTTGTAACCTGAAGTATGTGTATTGTGGGAAGGGAAGCTTGCGAAAATGATTTTCAAACTAACTTACAGGAATCTTCCCATCATCTCAGGTCTTCAGCGAAGTTAACACAAGAAATTACTTGGATGCAGAAACCTGATCTGAAGGAATGTCGGTTAGGCAGCCTGTAATTTACAGACATCCAGTAATCTGACCTCAAAGGGTGGGGCTTGGACCTGGTTCCGATGTTGGAGGAGCTGCTCAGTAACTACTTCTTGTTACACATAATATGGAAATGTGAATATTTAAAACCAATTATAAAGATCCAGTGGATAATATACGGCTGAAAGTTCTGTGTGTCACCTCCATACTTGTTAAACTGTCCCGGGAAAGGACAGTGCACTGACTCACCACCTTCTACCAAACCCACCGACGGTAAAAAGGTGAAGTTAGTACTTCCTGATGTTCAAGGGCTGAATGTTGAATACTGGAGAACAGATATTCTCAATAGAAGTACTGTTTTCAGGGAAGAACAGGTCACTTTGGATTATTTTGGAGTCCCACAAAGAGTTGGCATTCTAATCTCTGTAAAAGCATGGAACGGGTATTGTTCTCTGTTGAAATATATCCCTCGGTTTATCTATCTATCTATTAATATTTTTCTTCTGTCACTACACAGAATAATCAATTTATCTTCATTCTCTCCTATTTCATTGTTCGTATCGTGATTCCTATAAGATTTTATGATGTGAATGTACATTAATATATGGGAGATGTTCATCTCTCAGCTCCCATTCTGAAAGTTCAATGAAAAATTAAATTACCAAGGAAATTCCCACCTTTAAAATTCTCTCTTGAACTGAATCAGAACGCTTTCCATCTCTTTAATAAAGACATTGAGCGTCCGTGTTATGATATTTTTACACTTTTGTTCTCGGTTTCCATCAATCCAGTTTTGTGGGGTTGTGAAGAGCACCTGATACGAGCAGGTATGACCCCAACTTACAAACCTGAGCCCAGAGCCTGACCGGGAGACTGATAACCGAGGATTTCAGATAGTGTGCACTAAACGTGCCTGATGTGTTCAGTTCATGCATTTTAAACGATAACACTTTAAAAAGTATTCAAATGTAATAAATCATCAGTTCTACACACCTGCCAAGACTCATTCATTTTGGTTTTAAATACCATCTATTTGATGTATCTCACTCGTAACTAAAAACAGATTTCTTTTAATGGGTTTGTAATCAGTGTCAGTCCTTCTAGAAATATAAATCCCACTCCTAAATATTCACTGAGCTTGCCGGTTTTACTCTGGAAGGGACTGGTGGAATAATTTCTACATGAATTTCCTGTTCGCTATCTAATCATGGGGTGCTTCTTAAACCCCCACTACATTTTCGAAATAGCCAACAGTTTAAAGTTGTATTTCAATTAATCGTTCCTTATATCAGCAATGATCAACACTGTGTTATTTACCTAGTACAATAAAGGGTTCAATGGTTCATTGAATTTATTATTTTTTACAAGTCAATGGATGTCCCCTTTAATTTCTTCCATTCTCTCCCCTGTATTTTGGATTTGACTACAGTACCTCCTCCATTTTTGTAAGCCAGGTAAGGGAATCGCCAGACATTGCCCAGACCCACAGCATAGCCGATCATTGAGAGCAAGTAGTCAGTCTTCGAGGACCAGTTGCCTCGCTCCACATTCTCATCACTTTCACCCACATGTTCATTGGTGGCAGCCTGGGGGAAAGAGAGGAAATGGCCGACTCAGAAGTTAGACTTTGTCAGACTAGAACTCAAGCAAAAAGTACAGTTTTCACCCACTACAGAAACACTGTTCCGACGAAGGGTTTCGACCTGAAACGTTAACTCTGTTTCTCTCTCCACGGATGTTGCCTGGCCTGCTGAGTTTTTCCAGCGTTTTCTGTTGTTATTACAGAAACACTGTGTTGTTCTCCATTTAGCAACAATCGGTTGGTAGTTTGGAAACACCCTGAACCCCACAGAGAGGCCTCTGCAATTCACAACAACCAAAATCACCAAATCATCAGCACCTCTGAGGTTTGTCATGTTTTGATAAAATACTCACTGTGTCCTTTGGAGGGTGCGTTTGGTGGTCAATCTGTGAGAACCCAGGTAAAGCTAATTCTCTCTTGTCCATTTTTGGACAATGATGAATGATTCTTCTGTTTACTGAGGGGTGGAATGTAAAACTTGAGGAGGACACCTTTGTCCAAAGATCTTCTCGCTTTGTACTGCTCCGGGACTCTGGTTAAGGATTAATCAGCTCCACACCAGGCAATGACTCTTCTGCAGTCAGAATCCAGTTCCTTATATGCAATTTAAAAGGGGTGTAGCTCTGTTTAATCAGGTCATGATGACATCCAATCTCCCAGAGTATTTCAACTGTTAATAGGTTGATCTGCCAGACCAAAATCTACAGGTTTCACAACATTTTTAAAGCGGACAGTACCATGTGCACCTGCAACAATCAAGTGCTCAGGCAAAATAGTACTCTGAATGTGTTTGCTTAAAAATGGGTCAATCTTTTCTAATGTCAGAAACTTAAAGGTAATCCACTGGTGCCTGAGTTCATTTTACACTTTGAATATTTGGTTTTGCTCCAGTTACTCTGAGACTATCTGCTCCACCTCCAAGTGGTCTCACAACCAACACAGACTGATCTCAGTTCAGCTGCACCTGTGGGGTTTATGTTGTGTCACAGACACACAGGATGTGCAGTGTCGCTGCACTATTAGCGCTAAAGGGGTCTTGGAAACAACTGTTCTTAAGACTATCAGAGAGAAATTACTGTTGGTAATATCAGCAGACAGACGATTAGCCAGTTTACATGAGGTTCCTTAGTCTTCCCAGTTAGCGAAGGTGTTAACCCATTTATGATCAGACAAAATAGAGGACAGAGGACTGTAATGTGAATGCTTTAAATGTTTAGTCACTAATATCATCAACAGTATTACTACCCGATTGTGCAATGGATTATGTGTTTAATGAAGAGATTTAATTGGATATAACAGATAAAAACTGGTCTTTGGAGCTGGTTTTTAACTGTTCAAATGACAATATTTTCAAAGTCACTCCCACCTCCAAAACATTCAGCAGGATTAAAAAGATTGAAGAAACTAGCTATGTAAGGGGTGACACGCCTGTGGCTCTGTGCTTAGCCTGGGTGCTAGTGCGAGGTTAAGCCTTGTTGCCTGTTCTGGTCTCCAGCCAGCCTGGTAGCACTAGACACCTGTGAGTGGTTCGACCCACTCGCCCTTACGGTTCTGACACTGGACTTAGGTGCGAGAGCAATAATGCAGAGAAAACTCAGGTAGACCCGGTTGAATAGTGCGAAATGGAAAATCTTTATTGCATATTATTCAAGATTACGAAATACATGTCATAAGCACAGATTAATGACAGTACAATCTTACACGCAGTTATGTAACTAATTTTAGGGAAACGAGGAGCGCACGACACATCGTAAAAGGGGACACACATTACAATTATCCTTAAAACTTAAACCCTCCCCTATCAATACCTGCTCTAAACTAGATTTGTAGGATCGAGACTCATGCTCACCACTCGTGATAACTCGGAGAATTCCGAAACTCTGCTCGGATGTTTTTACCGCAGCACCTGACCACCCACGTGTTGATCAGGGGTCTCTGTACCCCACTTGTTTACTCGTTTCTGCTCCGGCTAGCAGGCTGGACCGTCTGCTGTCATGAAGATCTGTGTTGTCCTCGGAGTTCCGACACGACTCGAAAAATAGTCTTCCTGTGCCCTCGCCCCGATGCGATAAAACTCGAAGAATGGTCTTCCTGTGCCCTCACGCCAGTTTGTAAAACTCAAAGAATAGTCTTCCTGGGCAAGGAAAGTGTTTATTCGACCTACAGGCGCGGTCGGGGCTTACTGACCGTGGCGATACGTATTGTCGTCTTCTTCTCATCTCATCTCATCTCATCTCATCTCGTCTCGGGCCTTCGGTTCCAACACCATTTACCGACTCCTCGGGATGGTGTGCCCGTTTCAAGGCTTCACAGCCCAGTTCTTCACAGATCTTCGCGGCAAGCCACGAGGTTGATCCTGGCGGATCAGAAAGTTCAATAGTCTTCCAGCAAGTCGAGCAGCAAGAGATAGAGACAGCAGTCAAGAGTCAAGATCAAGCGGCAAGAGACAGATGGACGGTTGTACCTTACAGTTATAGTGCTGTAATTCCTCTTTTCCCACCCAATCTTAATGTCTTTTCTTTTGTCAGGGTTTTGGCGCCCAAACTTCTTGTATAGGGTGATCTCCGTTTAATGGGTTTCGGTGATACTTGTAACTGTCTGAGTACCCGTTAATACTTCTCCCATTGTGTAACCGGTCAGTATTCTCCCTGGAGGGGTTTTGGGGCTTCCAAATGTTTCTGTAATTACCCGCAAACGGCTCTCTCATCGTAGAGTCGTGGGGATTTTGCATATTAATGTCTTTGGATGGGTTCTTGATCGCTCGGTACAATAGCCCTTATTCGCACCTGGGAGACCGATTTCAGTATTTATGTGTAAAATGCAAACCCATTATGTCTTGTGAATTATCTCAAATGTGCTGAGTCTTGTCCGATCTCGCACAAATGTTTATTGGAACGCCATCTTGTCTGCTTATCGAAAGGTCTAGAATGTTCTGCCACGAGGTGTGGCGGCCATTTTACAGGCTGCTTGTGTCCACTTTGAAAACCTGACAGCATTCTGCTGAAATAAAGCTGTTTGTACGAAACTATGTGTCTCCTCCTTATTATATAAAATCGCGATAATATTGCGAATTCTACAGTCCCTCCTGTTGATGCGAATAACTCCGCTTATCGTATCAAAAATATTGTGGTGAGCAATATTATCTCGATTCTCCACATCTATAAATTCCCGTAACTTAAAACTATCTAGGGTCTTTGCGTCGTCCTTATTTCCCAGGAAAACTACATTCTTATAACGCCGCAGGCAACATTTGCCTTTAACTTACACCACTTGTATCTTCCTTCCAGGTGTAACCAGGCCGATGCCTCTCGCACCACCTGCATATGCATTTTTTTTATTTCAAGGAAAAAGAAAACAAAAAACCAAACCAAACAATCACACTCAACAACACCATCACCAAAATAATCAAAACCAACTCTTAAACATGTAGAGTTCCAAACGTAATTACAGTTTCTGAGAAAAAATCACGATCGATTACAACACTTCCGAGGCGCATGTGGAAAACGGGAGTGACGCCATTTTGTTTGATTACACGGTGCTTTCATCGTGCACGCGCACGTAACGTTCTCGCCACTCTCCCATGTTTTCGTTCTTGGTGAGGCGTTTGCCTCTCTTACAATGCACGACCAATAAGTATATCACAATAAACACTTGGCATACTACTAAAATGTGGGAGGCTATTCTAATCCAGGAAGGCACTTCAATGTTGGTGAACAGATTCCACCACGGTGGAATTACTATGTCCAGAATGTCTGTCCCTATCTCGACAGTCTTTTGTTCTAGGGTGTAAAAATGTTTTTGCGATACCGAGACAGCTTTCAAAAGCTTGGTAAGGTGTTCAGGGAGAGGGGGAATGAGGTATCCGAAATGCGCGACGAATCGCTGCAGGTCGGTGAAGTTCTCTTTTACGGTAAGATGAACCGTGGATGGTTCAGGGATTGGGACAATTCGCTGTTGTGCTACTTGAACTTCCGCCCTGGGTTTGAAACAGAAACTGCTGTCACTCACCGGACACCGGCTACGGTTTCCATGCTGGTAATATTGCGCTGCAGTGGTAACACAATATGTTCCACCCCCGATGTATGCTACCTGCAGAGGCACATGATCTTGTGTCATTGCCTCCATGGTGCAATTCATGGGCTTGGCGCCAGCCGTTCTGAACCCGCACTGTGGTGTTAAGAAGGCATTCAAGTGCTGGGGACACAGTATTATGTGTGCTCCCCGGCCACGACAACCAGAGAGATCTGTACCTGTCATCGTTTGCTCCCAGCGGATGACGTAAGGTGGAACCGCTGCATAGCGAATGTGGGTTCCCCCCTGAATGACACCAATGTTCTCTGCCCGATACACCGGGGCGGGCTTTGTTGTGTCGCCCAAAACCGGCATACGTAATACTATACCCATGATAGTATGGTTTGATCGTCCGCAGTCCACGGGGACTGGGTATGCTTCTGAAGCTAGTCTGAGCTGGCACGGGTTTAATGCGTTCTGAAAAGGGTGGAGCGCCTGCAGGTGTTTGTTACTTATCCAGGACGG
Organism: Squalus acanthias; assembly: GCA_030390025.1. NCBI lineage: Eukaryota > Metazoa > Chordata > Chondrichthyes > Squaliformes > Squalidae > Squalus > Squalus acanthias. Next base: position 89,491,997 of record CM059430.1, on the reverse strand, counting down.
GACCAAACCTTGTTTTAAATCCTCCAAATTACTGCGGCCCTCACCCAGTAACCACGCCCCGTAAAGCACGCACACCTCATTCTGCGCAGCCTGATCGGACGCATTCCGATCTTCCCTAATCAGGGCATTTACCGTACGCGCATGTTTCTCTAGTTCGGCTATTATTTCTTTTAAATGGAGAGTCATGGCCTGGTCCTCATGTAACCCAGACCCGACCACCTTGTTTTCATCTGTGAGAATGTTTTTTAATTGCGTTTTTAAGCCATTAATCTGGGTCTGCAGCTCCACGCTGTCTAGAGCGTTGACCACAGATGTACCTGTGTTGAAAGCAGTGAACACGTCGTTCACAACACCCCTTCTTTGCCTCCCCACCTGATCCAAAACTTCATGTGGTGCAGTGTACAAACTTGTTTTATCAATTTCCGCGAAATCGAACTCATAAAATTGTCTGAACATCTTGGTCAACAGGACCTGATATAACTGTTCCGTCTTTTTGGGGCACCACTCTGGTAACCGCACCTCAGTGAGATTTAAAATCACCGAGGCCACCGCGTAATGTACCCCCTGAAATAGTATCTGGTCTGTGGGGACCAGTACCAAACCATTCCCGGGTCCCTTACTGGTTTTAGGGCACCCTTCTTCCTTCGCTAGAACCACCGGAATCGTGGGCGGGGCTTTGCGTGGGCGCGTAATGAGTTCAGTGGCATTTACCGGGATCGGGGAGTATGGGGCTCCGCACCCCCTGGTGCTCGCATCCCACCTCATCCCCTGTCCGTTATCCTGCCATTGATTGATGAAAAATATGGAGATGCCTTTGGGGCAAACGTACTTTGACCCCCACATACATACATAAATTCCCTCATCCGGTTCCCACCATTTGTCCCAACAGACTCTCACTTGTCCGTTTGTCCCCGTAATTGTCCGATGGGTATTATTACCCAGTTGCTCCCACTCGACCGAAGAGTTCCTCATGTTTTTGCTCAGCTTTCGCAGCCACCACCATCGGCTCAATGGGACATTCCCATTACAAGTCAAACAAATCCGTTTGCTGACGGTGACGCTGACTCTGGGTGCGATGATCCTTACTTTGGGGCACAGTAAAGAAGTCTCTTGGTAGGCAAAACCCGATGTACTGGAATACTCAGTTGAATTCGTTCCCAGCCATCCTGGCCACCTTCCCTTGTGGAAATAGGTGGTGGTCTCCTCAGCCTCTCGTCTTCCGGTCCCATCCACCGCGATGGGGGCCGTGTCCCCGGAGCATCCAAACACCACGACATCCTTGGTGTGGCCTCGATAGGCCAATCCACATCCGATTGCCGCGAGCAATACTAGAATTCGTTCCATCCTTCCTTGGTTCCTGTGATCAGATAGAATGAGGTAGCCAGCCTCGCAAGAGTCTCTGGCTTTTGTGAAGGGTGAGCGGGTCCCCTGACCTCGCCTCACGTAAGAAGACATGTGCGCTGGATAAACTTTAACTAATCCTATCTCTAAAAACTCCCATCATTTTACTTCTTTCTATTAAACAAAATTAAACTACCGACTTAAACCGATTTAAAACTATAACCTTATAACCTCATCTAAAACTATAAACTTATACTTAAACTTATCACTGTACAGCGCCGCCCGTTCCCAGGGCGGCCTACTTAAATTCTGAAAAGGCTGCCACGAGCTTTTCCCGACGGTGGGAGGGCATTGACCCCTCCCTTTGATCTGCCGCAGCCTGTTGCTGCTGCGCTGGGACTGGACTCTCCCTGGGCTGCCTTAGCCTTGAGCCTACGCCTTGGGACACTCTGGGGACTTGACCATATCTTCCTGGGCTGGGGTATCCGACTTGACCTACGGAGAGCTACCGGGGGCAGGAACTCCAGGACCGACGGACCGGGTTCCGAGACTTCCACCGTGGCGACCTGTGGTCCCACCACAGTCGCTGGCTCCGCCTCCCCTGACTCCGCCTCCCTGAACTCGGGATCTGCAGCTTGTGGCACCGCCCTACTTGGCCCAGTAGGCAGCCCTTCACTCGCAGTCCCTACCTCCCTCGAGGGCAAGACATTCAAGGCGGGCGGCTCGGGCTCTGAGGCTTCCATCGCCACGCCCTGTGGTCCCACCACAGCGGCTGGCTCCGCCGCCCCTAGCTCCGCCCCCCTGCGTTCGGGACCTGCAGCTTCGGCCTCCACCCTTTGTGGATCTCTATCTGCAGCCCTTGTCCCCCCTATACTTGAATCGGGGGCGACCCTTTCGTCCTCCGATTCCAGCTCCTCCTCGCTTGTGTCACTATCTTCGTCAAGCTCCTCGAACTCTTCCTCATCTGTCTCCCAACCCCAATAAAATATCTCACATTTTTCTAGGATGTCCTCTCCCCTGATGCAAGCTGCTTTGCCTGCCTGTGTGCCCTGTGGCCCTACCTGGGGCTGCGAGTCCCCACTCGCAGGTTTGGCCCCTGTGGTTGGCCCTTGTGCACCTAGCTTATACAGTTTGCACTGATTTACGTGGAACCACTTAGTGCGCCGAGGTACCTTTACGGCGTATACCATGGGACTCGCCTTATCTACAATGCTGTAGGGTCCCATATACAGTGGTTCCAGACTCCCTACTCTGGCGTAGTTTCTGACCATGACCTGGTCTCCTACTTCCCACTCCCGCGTTTTGCGGGGTTCCAGCAACAGGCGATTGCCCTGATGCTGCCTTCCCATGTTCCCAGCCGCCTGCTCATACACCTGCTTCAGGCGCTCCAAGAGGGTCTGGACGAACTTGTCCCTGCTTATCTCTTGGAGCTGACCCTCAGTGAGCACCGGCGCTAGCACATGGGTGGGGGTTTGCATGATCCTCCCAGTCATCACCTCGTGCGGGGAATACCCCGTACTTTTCGACTGACTGGCCCGGACCCCCATGAGGACTAAAGGCAGAACCTCCGCCCATTTTTGGGGCGAGTTCATAGTCTCTTTCCTCAATTTCTCCTTCAGGGTCCGGTTCATGCGTTCAACAATCCCGGATGACTGGGGATTGTGCGCTACGTGCCATTTCCCTTCAATGCCCAAAAGCATGAGGGTGTTCTGCATCACCTGGCCGGTGAAATGACTCCCTTGGTCTGACTCCACAAAACGGGGAAGTCCCCACCGCGAGAACACTTCCCGGACCAAGATTTTTGCAGTGCCCAGTGCCGTAGCTGTTCTACAGGGGAAGGCTTCCACCCATTTGGAAAACACATCCACCAAGACGAGGCAGTATTTATAGCCTCCCTGGGTGGTGGGCAGGGGCCCTATATAGTCGATCTGTATCGACTGCCATGGTCCCTCTACCCTCCTGACGTGCCCCATGGGCACTTTCCTTTTCTGGGGGTCTGGGTTGTTTGCAGCGCACACGAGACAGCTTGCACAGAACTCGCGGACCTGCTCCCTGAGCCCCGGCCACCATCCCGCTTGCTCTACCCGTTGCCAGGTAACCTCGGGCCCGGGGTGCCCTGCCCCCGGTCCCTCGTGAGCCAACTGAATGAATTCCCTCCTGTGCTGCTGCGGCACAACCCACTGCTCCTCGCGGAACAGCATGCCTTCCTTAACGGAGAGGGTTGCCGTACTGTACGGACCCTCTACCTGCTTCCCCTCAGCAAGGGTTCTGAGGACTGCTTTTAGGGCGGGATCCTGGTTCTGGACGGTCTTAAGGTCTAGGGGCAATGCTACCCTGGTGTTCCCGGGATTCCCGTCCCTGCCTTGGATTGCTGCCATGGGTCTGGGCCCATAGGGGTCCCAGAAAATGCCGTTGCGGGCACCCTCCCTGGCTAGCGCATCCGCCTGCTGGTTGCCCTCCCCACGGGGCTCCGTGGAGGAGTGAGCCTTTACCTTATGGATGAAAATCTCCCCTTCCTCCCCTACTGCTGCTAGGATCTTTTCCAGCAAGGGCTTCACCGTTAAAGGTCGCCCGTCCGCGGAGGTGTATCCACGGCGGGACCAAATGGCCAGGTATTCCGTACACGAATTGCATGTGAACATACTGTCCGAGCAAATCGTGTATGGGGTTGGGAAAATTTCTGGGTGGGTAACGACGTACACCACTGCAGACAGCTCAGCCTGCTGCGCGCTCATGGTGCTGGGGAGCTTAATCGCCAGGGCAAGGTTTGCCGCAGGGTCATAAACTCCGCACCCTGTGAGTCGTTCGCCAGCGGACACTGTGCTGGAACCATCAACATAAATCTCGCGCCCAGTGGGATGTATCCCGGCCCGCAAACCTATGTTGACTTCCCACACCCCTTCCACCGAACACTGGTGGGCTGTACCGGGGTATACCAAATTGGCCGCAAGCCTGGGCTCGCAAAGACCTTTAACTCTAAGATCCATCTGGGAAAGAAGAAGGGTCCAGCGCGCAATACGCGCGCTGCTTACGGTCCCATCTTTAATCCTCCCATCTAGAAGCATCTTAGTTGGTGTGTGATGGGTGAGGAGAGTGATGGGAGAGAGCCCTGTGAAGATCGCTGATCTTTTCACAGCCCAATGCGTGGCTAAAAGGTGCCTTTCGCAATTGGAGAAACTTCTCTCCACATCCGTTAACACCCTGGACGAATAGACAACCGGCCTCAGCTTGCCGTGACGCTCTTGGAGCAGCACAGCGCTCAAGCTGTCCCCGCTGGCAGCTACCTCCAGGAAAAACTCCTTCCCCCCATCTATGGCCCCTAAAGCTGGCGCGGTCTGCAAATCCCTTTTTAACTTCTCGAAGGCCGCCTGGCAGCCCTCGTCCCAAGACCACTCCACTCCCTTATGGAGGAGTCGGAGCAGCGGCGCCGCTGTGGCCGCATAGTCTTCGATAAAATCTCTGCAGTAACCGGTCAGTCCCAAGAAGGACCTCACACCCCTTATGGTGTTGGGAATCGGTAACTCTTGCACCGACTCCCTCCTAGCCTTATCTATGGCTCTTTCCCCAGCGCGAATGGTCAGCCCCAGGAATTTTACTTCCTGCTGACCGATACGTGCTTTCTTAGGGTTCACTTTAAAACCCTTTCTCGCTAGCAGCTCCAATAACTCGGCCAGCAGTGGTCCATGCTCCTCCCTTGAATCCGTAAATAGGAGCAAATCATCCACGTACTGCACTATCTGATTGGGCTGACTAAACTCCTTTAAACTTCCTGCCATACACTGATGGAAAATACTGGGGCTGTTGTGGAAACCCTGTGGCAGACAGTTCCATGTGTACTGTTGTCCTTTGAAAGTAAAGGCAAACTTGTACTGGTCCTCTCGCCGCAGCGGGATGGACCAAAAACCGTTCGAGATATCCAGCACCGTGAACGTGGTCGCGGACGCTGGGATACTCCCTATTAGGTCAGCGACTGCTGCTACCGTGGGCGCGCAGGCGGGAATGTTACTGTTAAGGACTCTGTAGTCCACCGTGGCCCTCCACGAATTATCCGGCTTCCTAACCGGCCATAATGGGGAGTTCACGTGTGTGGCTATCGGCCTCAACACGCCCTGCTGCACCAAGGAGGACATTGCTGTCTCCATATCGGGTTCTGCTTCTTTGGGGAAGTTATACTGCTTTAGGGGCCGGGTCATGGGGTCCCCATCTACGCTGACCTCAAACCCGGTAACCCTCCCACAATCGTGCTTGTGGGTTGCAAACGCGTGCATATTATCTGACACGTACGTTTGCATGTCCGTTGGGACATCCGCGACCATAAGCCCGAGGTCGTAGCCTCCGAATGGCTTCATGGTACACAGGGCCCCTGTTTCTTCCTCCCCCGGAATTACCACTACCTCGCCTTCTTCACCCTTAGTCCCCCAGAGACAGTGATTCCTGAGGTCCACGAGGATCCCGTGCCCCGATAGGAGATCGGACCCGAGGATACCTCTCCCACCCCCCTCTTGCCATTTCATCAGTATGCACTTCCACGTGGTGTGGAGTGCTCCTAAATGAATGGATAGCGGAAGGGAGAACGCGCCAGCCTGTTCTTTTCCCGTGAACCCCGCTAATGTGAATGGGACCTTGGTAGATAGCGGTGAGTCAAAAGGGCTATCTGTATGAATCACGGTGCATGAAGCTCCCGTGTCCAACAAATAACTACCTTTCTGTTGCTCTACCTCCATCTCCACCAGGGGTCGCTTCCACGCATCATAGCTGAGCGGACACAGGTAGACGGGCTGCGCGGGCTCTAGTCATTGGGTACTATTGGACGGGGCTGTGGCACCTGCGGGGCCGGTAGCAACCGCCACCCTTCCATGCGCACTCATGAGGTTGCGCATGGCTCCCAACACTGATTCGATCGCGTCGGGATGGATGGGTGCACTAGCTCCCCTATCAGAGACAGGCGCTTGGGCTCGGACTGCGGGATTTCTATCCCTGGAATCCTTCCAAGGGTTCCTGCAGTTCTTGCGCCAGTGCCCTGTCTTCCCACACCCGTAACAAGCATTGCTGGCCTGCGAGGCGCGGTTACCCTCCTGATGCCACTCCTTTTGAGCCGGGGCTGCGGGTCGTACCTCATGCACCTTTCCCTTAAGGGGACGTGCTCCCATACCCCTGGTATTACGGTACCCTACCGTGAGTCGATTTAGGACCGACTCCTCTGTAGTGGCGGGGTCAGTGGGATCAAACCACGCTTTTGCCTGCTCCCTGACGGCTGGCAAACTGTTGGCTACTATACACCTGAGCCAATGAGTTAAACCGACGCCGTCCAAATCGGCGCGCTCTGGCGCACCTGGGCAGCTACGCTGGTATACTGGCCACAGCCTGTCGGCGAAAACCTTCGGGGGTTCTCCCTCCATCTGCACTGTTTGTCCCAGTCTAACGAACGGACCTTCATCGTCCATTCCCAACACTTCTAGGACCTCATCTCTTAGCTCCCCATAGGTATTAAGTCCCCTCTTGCTCTCGTCTGAGAGACACTGAAGGATCGAGCTGTCTAGTGAGAATAACAGCATTTTGGCTTTTTCCCCATCGTCGCAGCCGTTAATGGCTGCGGTTTGCTCTACTTCCCTGAAATGTACGGAAGGGTCGTCTGACTCGGCCAGCTTCCGTACGTGACTGATCATAACCCTCAGCTGGTGTGAGCTGTGAGGCAACACAAGCTGGTTGAGGAGATCCCCCTGTTCTCCATCTGCTCCGTTCGGGCCCCTCTTGATACTCGTGACCGGACACAACGGTCCCGGCTTCACTTCTACCTCAGTGGGCTCTTTCTTTACTTCTACCACTTCCTCCCTCACCCAGGTGGCCGAATAGCTGGGTGGCGCGGAGGGCATAGTGGCTAATACTTCCTCTGCTTTGTTCGGTGGGGATTTCTGAAATCCCTCATCCACTAGCGGCTGGTGTGCTGACGGACTGATAAGGCACACCATGCCGTGCGCTTTGTTCAAGGCCTTTTTAAGGTTCCCTATCTCTCTTTGGCAGACGCTGTGATCGGCCCCCTGAAATTTATCCTCAAGGGCCATCTTATATGCCGCCCTAACCCCCGTTAAGCTCTCTTCCTGGGCTTTTATTTGGGCAGCTAGGCGGGCACATCGTTCCTTTAATCTACCCTCACTTAACTTTGCCTCAGTGACCTGGCACTCGAGGTAATCTATTTTTGCCTCATGGTGGTTGGCGACTAACTGGCGTTCTTGATGCAACGCATTTAAAGTCGTGATGAGCTGCTGCCCCCCCGCGACCTTCTCGTCCATTTCCACCTCTAAACTCTTGATCTGAGCTGCCTGCGCTAAGATGACCTGGTCCGAAATTTGGACTTGTCTTTTATAGCACATCAGCCAGACCGCTTTCTCCACTGTTTTTTTATGTTCCTTGCTATCTGTCCACCTCTCGGCTGCCTCTAGTGGACGCTTATCCACCAGCAGGTCACTTATCCATTTCTTGGTCAAATTCACTTTTCCAAACACATAATCTGCTATTCTCTCTTCCATGACATTCCGCCCATTCATACCAGGGTCTAACACATTATTCTCTCGCTGCCAATGTCCTGCCGCGGTCGCCATTTTCTGTAAGGGGTGACACGCCTGTGGCTCTGTGCTTAGCCTGGGTGCTAGTGCGAGGTTAGGCCTTGTTGCCTGTTCTGGTCTCCAGCCAGCCTGGTAGCACTAGACACCTGTGAGTGGTTCGACCCACTCGCCCTTACGGTTCTGACACTGGACTTAGGTGCGAGAGCAATAATGCAGAGAAAACTCAGGTAGACCCGGTTGAATAGTGCGAAATGGAAAATCTTTATTGCATATTATTCAAGATTACGAAATACATGTCATAAGCACAGATTAATGACAGTACAATCTTACACGCAGTTATGTAACTAATTTTGGGGAAACGAGGAGCGCACGACACATCGTAAAAGGGGACACACATTACAATTATCCTTAAAACTTAAACCCTCCCCTATCAATACCTGCTCTAAACTAGATTTGTAGGATCGAGACACATGCTCACCACTCGTGATAACTCGGAGAATTCCGAAACTCTGCTCGGATGTTTTTACCGCAGCACCTGACCACCCACGTGTTGATCAGGGGTCTCTGTACCCCACTTGTTTACTCATTTCTGCTCCGGCTAGCAGGCTGGACCGTCTGCTGTCATGAAGATCTGTGTTGTCCTCGGAGTTCCGACACGACTCGAAAAATAGTCTTCCTGTGCCCTCGCCCCGATGCGATAAAACTCGAAGAATGGTCTTCCTGTGCCCTCACGCCAGTTTGTAAAACTCAAAGAATAGTCTTCCTGGGCAAGGAAAGTGTTTATTCGACCTACAGGCGCGGTCGGGGCTTACTGACCGTGGCGATACGTATTGTCGTCTTCTTCTCTTCTCATCTCATCTCATCTCATCTCATCTCATCTCGTCTCGGGCCTTCGGTTCCAACACCGTTTACCGACTCCTCGGGATGGTGTGCCCGTTTCAAGGCTTCACAGCCCAGTTCTTCAGTGATCTTCGCGGCAAGCCACGAGGTTGATCCTGGTGGATCAGAAAGTTCAATAGTCTTCCAGCAAGTCGAGCAGCAAGAGGCAGAGACAGCAGTCAAGAGTCAAGATCAAGCGGCAAGAGACAGATGGACGGTTGTACCTTACAGTTATAGTGCTGTAATTCCTCTTTTCCCACCCAATCTTAATGTCTTTTCTTTTGTCAGGGTTTTGGCGCCCAAACTTCTTGTATAGGGTGATCTCCGTTTAATGGGTTTCGGTGATACTTGTAACTGTCTGAGTACCCGTTAATACTTCTCCCATTGTGTAACCGGTCAGTATTCTCCCTGGAGGGGTTTTGGGGCTTCCAAATGTTTCTGTAATTACCCGCAAACGGCTCTCTCATCGTAGAGTCGTGGGGATTTTGCATATTAATGTCTTTGGATGGGTTCTTGATCGCTCGGTACAATAGCCCTTATTCGCACCTGGGAGACCGATTTCAGTATTTATGTGTAAAATGCAAACCCATTATGTCTTGTGAATTATCTCAAATGTGCTGAGTCTTGTCCGATCTCGCACAAATGTTTATTGGAACGCCATCTTGTCTGCTTATCGAAAGGTCTAGAACGTTCTGCCACGAGGCGTGGCGGCCATTTTACAGGCTGCTTGTGTCCACTTTGAAAACCTGACAGCATTCTGCTGAAATAAAGCTGTTTGTACGAAACTATGTGTCTCCTCCTTATTATATAAAATCGCGATAATATTGCGAATTCTACAGCTACATTATTTTAATCTTAAAAAAATATTTATTACATATTGGATCAATATTATATTAATAGATAATCCCCTGCATTGAGTAGCTCACCACCAGATTCTCAAGGGCAATTAGGGATGGGCAATAAATGCTGGCCTTGCCTGCAACGCCCACATCCCATGAACGAATAAAAAAAAAACAGTTTTTTTTGTCATTGTTACAGTGTCTGAGCTGTAAACTTGCAACCAGTATGTCCATGGAAGCAGGAATTCCCCATAACCTGTGCCAGAATAAAATTTCTTACCATGTGACAGGTTTTTAATGGGACGATCAATAAGGGATTATGTTTTCTCTCTCTTCATAAGAGGCCACAGAGTTTGATATGTATGCTTGTGAAGTGTTTAGTAAAAGGAGATCATTGTAGTGCTGCTGGTATAAGAACGTCCCAAATTCCATGAATTGTTCCTTAATATGCTTAAACCACTGTTAACTAATAAAAAATACAGACCATAATAAGCAGAATTTCAATAGAGAGGAATGGACTATTCACAGTTAGCTTTACCCTTCACAGGGGAAAGTCACTCGAATCTAATAATGATCCTGGAATATTTGTCAGTTTTACTCACAGCTCATTACTTACCACAGATTATTTTCCAGTCACAGTTTCACCCACTGGGTAAGTTTTATGATTCAGGACTTCCAATGCAGAAATTGCCGAGACTGGAGCACATTCGGGTGCAGAGGCTAATGCCTGAATCATATTCTGTTTATTAAAATTGTTGGATGCAAAATCATGCAGGTCACAGATCAGGAACATCAATACTAAAGGTTATCTTGCTCTACAATGTATTTATACACTTATATAAAAATAAATGATTCGTAAACCCCAATGTATGTAGAGTTGAACACTCCTTGTATGTCTGGAAATATTTCAACATCAGAAGCTGGATCTCATGGACAAGATGAGCTTGGAAAAGGCATGGTGGAAGGTAGGAGAAAAACTAGAGAAGGACACGGGATAAAGGCTAGAGCACTGGGGGGGAAGGTTTGGCTTTGTGTTCATGTGGAGGGGAAAGCAGCAGAGGCAGCTTAACAAATGGCTTCAATCATAGTGACAAAGAAGTCCATGAGCTCCTCACACTTCTTGTTGGAGGTAAGTGTGGAGGGGGGCAGGAGAGATGGGTTTAACGAGATGGTTGGTAGTGGACAAAAGAAGATAGAGGTTATCTTTGCTCTCCAAGATAATCCTGGAGTATTAATCAGTTTTGGCAAAAGAGAGTGAGGCCCAATAGCGCTAGATGTGATCCAGCCAGACCTGGTGATTGATGGTGAAACCAGTTGTGCGTCAGAAATGGGCAAATCTGTGGCCCTTAGACTTGGGGAGCAAAGATGGGGGCCATACCGGGAGAATGACCAGGATGGGAAAGAGCAAAGGTTTTACTGGGAACAAAAGCATAAAAGGTGGAGGTGAAGGAGAGGTTGAGCAGATCGACAGCTGCATAAGTATTGTGAATGGAAGGAGAAAGGCTAGGCAGTTGGCAGTTTGAAGGTTCAGTTGTGAGTGACTTGGGGCAGAGTCTTTTCCAGGGGTGGACACAGAAGGAATTGAGGTTGGAACACCATCCCTGTTTCTTTCATGTGCGCTGGATTCCATTATGATTGAGGATGGCAAAGCTCATAGATTTTTCTCCTCTCTTTCGTTGCCTGATTGTCCGCCACCGTCCTTGACTGGTTGTTTTAGGCTTAAAATTATAGAATGATAGAATGATACAGCACAGAAGGAGGCCATTCAGTCCATCGTGTCTGTACTGCCTCTTTAGTAGAGCTATCCAATTAATCCCACTCCCCTGCTCTTTCCCCATAGCCCTGCAAATTTCTTTTTCTTCAAGTATTTATCCAATTCCCTTTTGAATGTTACTACGGAATCTGCTTCCACCACCCTTTCAGGCAGTGCATTCCAAATCACAACAACTCACTGGTTAAAAAAATGTTTCCTCATCTCGCCTCTGGTTCTTTTACCAATCATCTTAAATTTGAGTCCTTTCGTTACCAACCCTTCTGCCACTGGAAACAGTTTCTATTTATTTACCCTATCAAAACAATTAATGATTTTGAAGACCTCTATTAAGTCTCCTCTAAACCTTCTCTGCTCTAAGGAGAACAACCTCAGCTTTTCCAGTCTCTCAACATGACTGAAGTTCCTCCGTTACTTCCCTCAGTAACATAGGATACATACCATCCAAACCAGATGACTTTTCTACTTTGAGGACTGCCAACATTTTACGTTCATCCTCTTTATCTATTTTTACCCTATCCAATATTGCTACTGCCTCCTCTACTGCTACATTGGCAGCATCCTCTTCTCCAGTGAAGACAGATGCAAAGTACTCATTTAGTACCTCAGTCAGGCCCACTATCTCCACAAGAAGGTCTCTTTTCTTGTCCCTAATCGGCCCCACTCTTACTTTGACTACCCTTTTACTATTTATGTGTTTATAAAAGACTTTTCGGTTCACTTTTATTTTAGCCACTAACCTATTCTCATACGCTCTCCTTGCCCCTCTTATTCTCTTTTTTAGATCTCCTCTGTACTTTCTATATTCAGCTTGGTCCTCTACCTTATTATGAACCTTACAATCATCATAAGCCTCCTTTTTCTGTCTCAATTTAATCTCTATGGCCTAGAAATTTGCAGTCCGCACTCGCTAGCATTATGGAGATTATGCAGATTTGATGTCAGTGAGTGTGCAACGCTCTCCTGATGCCCGATCTGCCATTTTGGAGTGTGCCGCTCAACTTACCGGCTTGTGTTAATTGCGACCAGCTGACCAAGCATTTCAAGCAGGAAGGAGGCTCCAGCAGCGTTATTTAAAGGGATCATCAGCAACAACTTGCAGCTGACATGTTTCTTTAGTTTGACTGGCTCTGTGGCACTTTCTGCAATACTGGCAGCTTTATAAACTTCTTGCAAGGTCCTAAGGTGACAGGGAGTGTTGGAACAAGTGGAGAATTCTTATATAAAGGCTTCTGCTCACAACACTTGCTCACAGTCAAGGGGGCTCTACAGGCAGTTCCCCTCACGCTCGAGTATCTTCTCGAGAGGGAGCGGAGGCAGCGTTGAAGAGGAGAAGATGCTCGCAGAGGGAAGAGGAGGGCCAGGAGGGGTCTCAACAGCAGGCCTTACCCACCTAGGGTCTTCCAAGAGCACTTCTCTTAACACTTAAGCGAGGAGCAGTGTATTAGAAGCTTACGCTTCAGCAAGGAGGTGGTCACAGAACTCTGCCATCTTCTGCAACCAGACCTGCAGCCTCAGAGCAGGGCAAGTACAGCTCTCCCAGTGACTCTCAAGGACCCGTGGCCCTCAATTTCTTCGCCAGCAGATCCTTCCAGTCTGCAGCAGGAGACATAGCTAACATTCATCATCCATCACTGCATCCGGGAGGTCACAGAGGCTCTCTACACCAGGAGGGACTACGTTTTCTTCTATCTGAGCAGAGAGAAGCAGGAGGATCATGCATGTGGCTTTGCCAGGATAGCGGGCTTCCCCATGGTGCAGGGTGCCATCGACTGCAGCCACATGGCTTTGTGGATGCTGCATAACAAGCCTGAGATGTTCCATAATTGCAAAGGCTACCACTCACTTAATGTGTAGTTGTTGTGCAACCACGCACAGCGCTTCCTGATGCTCAGGTATCCTGGCAGCAGTCATGATGCCTTCATCCTGCGTCAGTCCAGTATGCCAGCAATCTTTCAGGCACCACGTCAAACCTGAGGGTGGCTGCTCAGAGACAAGGGCTATCCGCTCTGAACCTGGCTGATGAATCCCCTCCGCAACACCAACATTCGTGCCCAGCACTCATATAATGAGAGCCATGCTGCCACCAGGAACATCATTGAGCAGACCATCGGGCTGCTGAAGCAACGGTTCCGCTGCCTTGACCACTCGGGAGGAGCCTTTCAGTACTTGGCAGAGCGGATGTCCCATTTTGTGGTGGTCTGTTGCATGCTTCACAACTTGGGCATCATGAGGGTGCAGACCTTGCCAGCAGGGATTGCAGGACCACCTCAGGAAGAGGATGAGGGAGAGGAGGAAGAGGAGGAGGATGAGGAGGAAGAGGAGGAAGGGAGGAGGCGGCCAGCAAATCGCTCCTCGGCACGGGCTGTCCATGAACGCCTCATCAGACTCCCACTCCAGTGAATGAAACCCCAGATCCCTTTTGCTCACCACATCCTCATCAACCACATTCCCATCATACCATCCCTCTGTCACAGAATATCACAGCGTCCTCCTTGGCACAAAGCTGAAAGGCGAGACACCATAAAAAAAAGATTCGAAAAGAAATTAATAAATTTATCACTAATCAATTCATAAATACAATATCAACTAATCACCCTAGTGCAATTCCTTAGTGCCTATCGTTCGAGTGCCCTTTCCTGCTCTGGTGCTCCTACACAGTGCTCCCCCAGTGGCTGCAACATGGCTGGTGGAAGGCTGCTGAGTTTCCGTGGGGGAGAGTTCAGATGGCGTTGCAGGACGACCTCGACCAGCTCTGGACCTAGAAGGCCCGGTTGTAGACTGCACCACCTCGGCATGGGTGACAGCAGTCTGGGCTGGCTGGCTGACAGGCAGCAGCAAGGGCAATCGCAGAGTGGCAGTGGTGGGAATAGAAATGCTGTCATCCTGAGAGAGGACAGCAGGTTCCTGCTCCACAGACTCCCTGCCACTCCTCCAGAACGGCGTCTCAGCATTCCTAACAATCTGGTGGAGGACAGATTGCTGGCCTGCTGCAACACCCTGCAAACCCTTTTCGACACTGGTAAACCCAGCCACGATGGCAGCAGTCTGAGCTTGGGTGGCACCAAGCTGAGACTGCATGAGAGCAGTCTGATCTTGCAAGGCAGCAAGCTGAGACTGTAGGTGAGCGGTCTGCGCTTCCACTACAGCACTAAGATGTTGGGTCGCTTTGGCCTGTGCGGCAATGACAGCCGTGACATCGCCCATCACACGCAGCATCATGTCTGGGTCGACACGGTCTCTCCTGGAGTTGTCCATCATTTCCAGCCTGGAAATCAGGGGCTCCAAGCTCTGCGCAAAGCCCCGGCTAATGTTGGAGCCGGACTCCTCCATGCTCCTTGACATTGTCAAGAGGCTCACTGGCAATCTTGCCATTGCGCCTAGCAATTTGGTGTGCATGCCCATCATCCTTCTTCTGAAGGCCGCCCCATCGAGGTCCTCACCTGAGTCGTGTGCAGCAGAACTCGTGCGCGAACTCGCCCTCCGAGGAGCTGGCCCCCGAGCCACCCTTTCCCCCTGGCCTTGCTGCAGCCCACTTGTGCCTGGTGCCTCACCCTGTGCAGATCCCACTTCTACACTAGCGTCTAAATACGTACAGTGCCAGTTTCTGAGCTGGTGTCTGCGAGTTTCAGATGCAGTGACGGTGTGCCTTCTTCTCCTTTACTCTCTTGCATCGCCTCGGGGACAGGCTCAGCGGGTGACAGTTCTTGAATATTTGAAAGCAGAAAGGCACGAGGGTCGGGTTGTGGTGGGGTGGGGCGAGGGTTGGGGGGGAAGCAAGATATTCATGCCGACAGCATTAGCAGCTTGTAAGTGCAAAGAAATTGTGGGATGAGGGGGAAGTGGGATGTGAGAAGAACAATTAGGAATGATCATACCGTTATTGTCCCCAAGGGCTTTAACTTCGCCCATTGCCACGGCCTCAGTGACTTCCCTTCCAATGATGTCGAGCACCGTCTCCTCCAGTTGGCTCAAGGCCTGTATGGCTGCTTGCCCCCCACCTGTCTGCCATTGCTCTTGACCATTGTCAGCAATCTTAGCCTGCAAGAGAAAGGGAAGTGTGTGAGTGAGTGTGATGCAATGTGTTTGGGTGATGTGCCTGCCATAGTTGAATAGCTGTCAGTGTATGCAAGATGTGAGATGTGGATGTGAGTGTTGCAGCAGTGGTAAGGTTGTGAGAGTGAAGTGAAGCTATGATTGTGAGGTGTGAGTGGTGAAAGGTGGAGATTGTTGGTAGGTGAGTGATGGGGGTGTAGTGCATTGAGCAGTGTATGAGACTTGTGGTGCAGATGGTGGGATATGGCATTTGTTGTAGCATTCACTCACCTTGACCTGCCGTTTGAGGTCATTAAACTTCTTGTATTCAGGATCTGGGGACCACGCTGTTGGTCGTCACGTATGCAGATATCTCCTGCCAGAGCCTTTTAGATGTATGGGCAAATGGTGTCCTACTGGTCTGCAGGAAGAGGAAAGCCTGCTTCCTCTCCACGGCCTCCACCAGTGCCTCCAGAGCCGCATCTGAGCTCTTCCCCTCTGCTACTGCTCCAGCCATCTCGTGCAAGTTCAGGTCTGCTTCCAAGCGGAGCTCCAAGTAGAATCACATCAATGTGGCATCAAATAACCTCCCCTTTAAGTAGTGAAGAAAGCCTAGGCTAAACATGACTTGCAGTTAGACTGCACCCGATATTGGTCCACAAGTGTGTTAATGGAGTTGGCCATCACTTCCATGCTGGAAATCATGGACTCCAAGCTCTGCGCAAAGCCCTGTGCAAGGTTCATGCCAGACTCCTCAATGCTCCTTTTCTCCTGCCCTGGCTGCAGCCCACTCATGCCTGGTGACTCACCACATGCAGATCCTGCCTCTAAGCTACCCTCTAAAGTCTGTGCAGTGCCAGTATCTGAGCTGGTGGCTGCCAGTGTCAGATCAAGTGACGATGTTTCTTCTTCATTATCACTCTTCTTTCCATCTTCTTGCACCACTGGCTGGGCAGGTTTGCTTTCTTGGGTCTCTGAAATGAGAATGGCACAAGGGTAGGGTTGTGGTGGGGGTGGGGGTGGCGGAAAGCAAGAGGTGCATGCTTACACCATGTGCAGCTTGTAAATCAGAAGAGACAGTGGGATGAGGGGAATGTGGGATGTGAGAAGGAGGATTCGGTATGAGGATACCGCCATCTTGGATTGCTTCAGCCCCGCTGCAGGCCACGGGCTCAGCGATTGCCCTCCTAAGAATGGCCAGCATAGTCTCCTCCATGGGGTAAGATTATGCAGGCACGCCTGTGCCCCTTCAAGCAGCCCCTGCTGGCTTTGATTGTGAGCCACCTTGTTCTACAAGGGAAAGGAAAGTGTGTCAGTGAGTGTGGTGCAATGTGTTTGGGTGATATGCCTGTCATGGTTGAATTGCTGACAGTGTGTGCAAGCTGTGAGATGTGGGTGTGAGGCTTGCAGCAGTGGTAAGTGTGTGAGGGTGAAGTGAAGCTATGAATGTGAGGTATGAGTAGTGTTTGGTAGAGATTGTTGGTAGGTAAGTGATGGGGGTGTGGTGCGCTGAGCAGTGTGTGAGGCTAGTGGTGCAGATGATGGGATATGGCATTTGAAAATGAATTCACTGACCTTGACCACTCATATCAGGCCATTAAATGTCTTCCTGCACTGTAGCCAAGTCCTTGGGGCTACACTGCTGGCATTGACAGCTATGGCTATCTGCTCCCATTGCCGTTTGCGATTTTGCCTAGAGGGCCTCCATGTGAAAACAGGACCTCTCTCCTCCTATTCACCTTCTGCACCAAGGTCTCCAGTGCTGCATCCAAGAACTTTTGTGCACGCTCGCTCCCCTGTTGTGCCATCATTAGTTATTCTTGCGCACACAGCCAGTTCAATGAGCTGCTGCAGGCAGAATGCCCCTCCCCTTTAAGAGGTGCAGATTGCTTTTAAGTAATGCAGGCTAGCTTTATTGGTGCTAGCCTTGCACGAACTTGGGCCACCTGCTGAGTGTTCAGCCACTTAGCAGCGCGTTCACCGCTGGGCTGAATACCACAATCATGGAAATCAGCAGGTAGCATAAAGTTCACGTGCTGCCTGCATTCCTCTTAACGGGCGTGGGTTGATCGCTAATTGCAATCCCCACGCCTGTTTTCGGGGGCTAACAAATTTCTAGGCCCATAGGTTTACAGATAGAGAAGCATACAACCTTTAATTCAGTGGTACAATTCAAACCTTAGAATGGTCGATTCTCCTGCTTCGTGAATACTGAATGGTTCATTCTCTTCCGACATCCTGTGTGATAAGCGGTTAATAATTCACCAACTTCTTGCGTCATGTTCTTCTGGTCTGACATGTGCACTGAGCACTGGTGGGTTTCTTATACTATTCTTGCTGACAACCATAACCTCCATCAGTCATTTTCCATTCTCTCTTTCCTATGGTTACACAGACTGATGCTACCAAACTGCACCTGGTATTTACAATGGTTTCCCAGTCTCGTAAAGCCTTATCTGTACCTTCCAGGCAGTCTGCATAACACCTTTCGAGTTTGCTCAACCTTCCAAGCATGCTCTCTTAAACAGTGATTTTAACAGTTCTTTCAACTAAATTCCATTCCTTCATCAGGTAGTTAATGCAGCTAAAGTTCAAAAATCCTTCAGTTCCTCCTCAGAGTGGGAGAGATCGAACAACTTGCTTTAAATCATTCTTTAATTCTGAGTTGTACTCATCACAGATAAGTTGAGCATTGTTGTTACAAGAAGCCATGACATTTATACAAAAGTTCTGTTGAATAATAAAAAAAATAACAAGCTACTCTGACTTGCCAACATCATTCCCGCTTAGGCTGCTTCACCGTCGAATAGCAACCATCTTCTACTTTCCCAACAGTGGATAAGCTCTGTACTCCAACCTTCATAATTCCCTATCCATCCGCCTAGAGTGCAGTGTAAATAGCAAATAATATTTAGTAAGATTATAATGAGGCCTGCCTGAAAAATAGCAAAAGCTTTAAATCCGAATTCTAACCATGTTTCCTTTATTACATTAGCGTAATTTCCCTCTGTTGGTGAAAAATTAATTCACTCGAGTCTGTCTTAAAGCAAAAGATCACAGATTAATATTCAGAGTGCTCTGGGAGAAGGGTCATAGCCTGCGGTCTAATGACCAGCTTCTCGATTTAATAGTGGTCAGCCAAGCTTCTTTATACACTTCCAGAAGCCAGAAAATACAAACCTCAGCACAGTTATTACATCATGAGCGACCCTTAGGGTCTCTAAAAACAACTTGATTAGAATCTTACACTGTTAGCGAAACTTATCCTTTACTTCTGCTTTTATTTAATAGTGGACAGCCACCTGCACTGCAAGGTTTCATTCTTAGCCTTTTCGAGGTTAGTTTATTATAGAAAAACAATGATTCACGTTTTGTTCTGCAGTGTCTGCATTATCTACACTGCAGACTAAGCAAGTTGGTCTTTTATCTAATTATACCCCTGTCTGCATGCCTTCGGGAGATACTTTGACCTTTACTATAGTCCTTTAAGCAGTTCAACTAATCTTAAACATTACAACTGATTTGCCCTTACATTATTACAATAATTTTTTTTTACTCTTACACCTCCTAGAGCTGCTCATTCAATCATTGACCAGCTGTAAGCATGGCATTACTGTAAAAGCTTCTGTAGGTATGTAAAAAGGAAAAGATTAGCAAAAGTAAATGTGGGTCCCTTACAGGCTGTGACAGGAGAAATTATAATGGGGAATAAGGATATGGCAGAGAAATTAAACAAATACCTTGGGGGAATTTTGCCAGCCCTGGGGAGGCAGGTATGGAGGCGGGACTGCCGGGAAAGTGGCAGAAACTGGGAGCAGGTACCAAACCCGCTCATAACCCGCCTTCGTTCCATCTTCCCGGGAGGCGGGTTCCCGACTCGCGCAGGGACCCGGCTCCTCGAGGCAGGAAGGGGATTACAGCCAATTAACTGCCTGTTAACAGGTAGTTAACAGGTAGTTAACAGGCAGTTAAGAGGATTATCCCCATTTTACCCACACAAGTGCGGGCTTCTCGACAGCTGTGAACCTCGCCAGGGTCAGCGAGGCGAGCATTGGGTCTGCGGGGGTGAGAGGGGTTGAAAAGTCAGCTATGGAGGTGAGTGATGGGTGCAAGTGTGGAGAAGTAAGTATGGGAGGTGAGTGTAAAGTGTTAGAAATAGATTACTTACCTTTGCTTCTTCCTGCAGGCTTCAACCCTTGGGGATCCGGAGGTGCCTCATCTCAACGGCAGAGATGACAGAATGGCTGCTGCATTCTCCGATGCAACAGCCATCTGATTTCTGCTGAAGAAAGAGGTTTGGTGAATCTTCAGTACAAGGACTCACCAAAGAACAGAGTTTGTCAGTGTTTGACAGCTTCTCAAATGCTGACATTTCATCTGTCAAAAATTTTTGACAGATGAAACATCATACGCTGACGTCCTCTGTCACTGGCTTTCCCTTAATTGGCTGGCTAAGCCTGCAGGGCGGGCTTAACAAGATCAATCAAGAGAAAATAGCGTGGGTTGGCCGGACGTCATTGGGGGCGGGACTGAAACCCGACAACCAGCAGTCCCGCCCCCAACGCGTCCCCATTGATAAAATCCAGCCCTTTGTGTCTGTCTTCATGGAAGAAGATGCAAAAAACTTTCCGGAAATAGTGGAGAACCAAGGGTCGAGCAAGAATGAGGAACTGAAAGAAATTAATATTAGTAAAAAAATAGAACTGGAGAAATTAATGTGACTGAAAGCCGATAAATCCCCTGGACCTGGTGGCCTACATCCTAAGGTTTTGAAAGAGGTGGCTATAGCGATAGTGTATGCATTGGTTGTCATTTTCCAAAATCCCATAGATTCTAGAATGGTTTGTAAGGTAGCAAATGTAACCCCACTATTTAAGAAAGGAGGGAGAGAGAAAATGAGGAACTACAGACCAGTTAGCCTGATATCAGTAGTAGGCAAAATGCTAGAATCTATTATTAAGGACGTGGTAACAGGGCACTTAGAAAATAAGAATAGGATTGGGCAGAGTTAACATGGATTTATGAAAGGGAAATTATGTTTGACAAATCTATTAGAGTTTTTTGAGGTTGTAACTAGCAGAATAGATAAGGGGGAACCAATGGATGTGGTGTATTTGGATTTTCAGAAGGCATTCGATAAGGTGCCACACAAGAGGTTATTAAGCAAAATTAGGGCTCATGGGATTGGGGGTAATATACTAGCATGGATTGAGGATTGGTTAACGGACAGAAAACAGAGAGTGGAAATAAACGGGTCATTTTAGGTTAGCAGGCTGTAACTGGTGGGGTACTGCAAGGATCAGTGATTGGGCCTCAGCTATTCACAATCTACATCAATGATTTGGATGAGGGTCCATATATCCAAGTTTGCTGATGATACAAAGCTGGGTGGAAATGTAAGTTGTGAGGAGGATGCAAGGAGGCTTCAAGGGGATAAAGACAGGCTAAGTGAATGGGCAAAATAGGAAAAATAGAAAAGCAGAGTATTTTTTAAAATGGTGAGAGATTGGGAAATGTTGGTATTCAGAGGGACCTGGGTGTCCTTGTATACAAATCACTGAAAGTTAACATGCAGGTACAGCAAGCAATTAGGAAAGCAAATGGTATGCTGGCCTTTATTACAAGAGGATTTGAGTATAAGAGTAAAGACGTCTTACTGCAATTATATAGGGCCCTGGTGAGACCACACCTGGAGTATTGTGTACAGTTTTGGTCTCCTTACCTAAGGAAGGTTATACTTGCCATAGAGGGAGTGCAACAAAGGTTCACCAGACTGGTTCCTGGGATGGGGGGATTGTCCAGTGAGTAGAGATTGAGTAGACTAGACCTATATTCACTAGAGTTTAGAAGAATGAGAGGTGATCCCATTGAAACATACAAAATTCTTACAGGGCTTGACAGGGTAGATGCAGGGAGGATGTTTCCCCTGGCTGGGGAGTCTAGAACCGGGGATCACAGTCTCAGAACAAGGGGGCGGCCATTTAGGACTGAGATGAGGAGAAATTTCTTCACTCAGAGTGTGGTGAATCTTTGGAATTCTATACCCCAGAGGGCTGTGGAGGCTCAGTCGTTGAGTATATTCAAGACAGAGATGGATAGATTTTTGAATATGAAGGGAATCAAGGGGTATGGGGATAGTGCAGGAAAGTGGAGATGAGGTAGAAGATCAGCCATGATCTTATTGAATGGCGGGGCAGGCTCGAAGTGCCAAATGGCCTACTCCTGCTCCTATTTCTTATGTTCTTATGCAACACGGATTTATGTAAGGGAAATCATGTTTTGACAAATCTGTTAAAGTTTTTTGTGTTGTAACGAACAGGGTGGATAAGGGGGAACCAGTGCATGTGGTGTATTTGGATTTTCAGAAGGCATTCGATAAGGTGGCACACAAGAGGTTACTGCACAAAATTAGGGCTCATGGGATTGGGGGTAATATACTAGGATGGATTGAGGATCGGTTAACAGACAGAAAACAGAGAGTAGGATTAAACAGGTCATTTTCGGGTTGGCAGGCTGTAACTAGTGGGGTACCGCAAGGATCAGTGCTTTGGCCTCAGCTATTCACAATCTATATCAATGACTTAGATGAGGGGACCAACTGTAATATATCCAAGTTTGCTGGTGATACAAAGTTAGGTGGGAAAGTGAGTTGTAAGGAGGATGCAAGGAGGCTGCAGAGAGATATAGACAGGTTAAGTAATTGGGAAGAACGTGGCAGATAGAATATAATGTGGAGTAGTGTGAAGTTATCCACTTTGGTAGGAAAAATAGAAAAGCAGAATATTTTTTAAATGGTGAGATATTGGGAAATGTTGGTGTTCAGAGGCACCTGGGTGTCCTTGCACACAAATCACTGAAAGTTAACATGCAGGTACAGCAAGCAATTAGGAAAGCAAATGGTATGTTGGCCTTTATTACAAAGGGATAAGAGTATAATGGTAAAGAAATCTTATTGCGATTATATAGGGCCTTGGTAAGACCACACCTGGAGTACTGTGTACAGTTTTGGTCTCCTTACCTT
The DNA here is from genome assembly GCA_030390025.1 of Squalus acanthias. NCBI lineage: Eukaryota > Metazoa > Chordata > Chondrichthyes > Squaliformes > Squalidae > Squalus > Squalus acanthias. The sequence continues at coordinate 89,469,548 of CM059430.1, read as the reverse complement.
AGAGGGAATGCAACGCAGGTTTACTTGTCTGATGTCTGGGATGAGGGGGTTGTCTTATGAGGAGAGATTGAGTAGACTGGGCATATATATTCTTTAGAGCTTAGAAGAATGACAGGTGATCTCATTGAAACATAAAATTCTTAAGGCGCTTGGCAGGGTAGATGCTGGAAGGATGTTTCCCCTCGCTGGGGAGTCTAGAACTAGGGATTTCTGTCTCAGAATAAGGGGTCGGCCATTTAGGATTGAGATGAGAAGAAATTTCTTCACTCAAAGGGTTGTGAATCTTGGGAATTCTCTACCCCAGAGAGCTGTGGATGCTCAGTCATTGAGTATATTGGAGACAGAGATCGATAGATTTTTGAATACTAAGGGAAGCAAGGCCTATGGGGATAGTGCTTGAAGGTGGAGTTGAGGTAAAAGATCAGCCATGATCTTATTGAATGGCAGAGCAGGCTTGAAGGACTGTATGGCCTACTCCTACTCCTATTTCTTATGTTCCTATGTTCTAATTCTGGGCACCACACCTTAGGAAAAATGTGAAGGCTTTGGAGAGGGTATAGAAGAGATTTACTAGAATGGTTCCAAGGTTGAGGGATTACAGTTATGTGGATAGACTGAAGAAGCTGGGGTTGTTCTCCTTAGAGCAGAGAAGGCCAAGAGGAAATTTGATAGAAGTGTTTAAAATCATGATTGGTTTAGATAGAGTAAATAAAGAAAAACTGTTTCCAGTGGCTGAAGGTCGATAACCAAAGGGCACAGATTTAAGGTGATCGACAAAAGAACCCGAGGTGATATAAGGAAAACTTTTTTACGCAATGCGTGTTTAGGCTTTGGAAAGCACTGCCTGATAGGATGGTGGATACTGATTCAATAGTAGCCTTCAAAAGGGAATTGGATAAATACTTGAAGAGAAAAAAATTGCAGGGATATGGGGAAAGAGCAGGGGAGTGGGACTAACTGGATTGCTCTTGGAAAAAGCCGGCGCAGACTCAATGGGCCGAGTGGCCTCCATCTGTGCGGTACTGTTCTTTGATTCTATAACTCCCTGTGATAACTGAACTCCCTGAAAACTGAAAGTCAACAGGAGCTGGAAAGTCAAATGAAAATTACTGTGCATCCATGTGGCCAGAACCTGCAACTGCATGTAGACTCAGAACACCGTGCAGGTGAATCTTTGTGGGGTTTCTGCCAACCGTAAGTTATGATGCGGAGATGCAGGTGTTGGACTGGGGTGGACAAAAGTGAGAAGTCGCACAACACCAGGTTATAGTCAAGCAGTCAAGGACATTCAGCCTCGGATCTTCGGGTAAGCGTTCTCCAAGGCGGCCTTCGAGACACATGACAATGCAAAATCATCGAGCAGAAACTGATAGCCAAGTTCCGCACCCATGAGGACGGCCTCAACCGGGATCTTGGGTTCATGTCACGCTACATGTAACCCCACCTGACGTAGAGTCATCCAGACTCGAGTCGTCGTTGGCTTATTCACAGATGTGATTTCCAGTAAAAAAAGTAAAAAGTTTAAAGTTTTTGGTTTTCCATACAGACTGCAGCATCTGACACATTAGACCCCTTGTGACCCCACCTCATTGTCTTTGTTGTATTTTGCTATCGTCTTTGATGTAATGTCTTCCTGACTGACCTGGTTGGATTTGATTGCCGTGATTGTCTCTCTGCCGAGGTGTGATAAAAGGCAGTTAGAAAGATTAACTGTAGTCGTCTGGCATTGTTCTCTGCACAGGCATTGTTCTCTGTCTATATATGCTGTGCCCATTTGTATTTCTTCACTTCACCTGATGAAGGAGCAGCCGCTCCGAAAGCTTGTGATTTCAAATAAAGCTGTTGGACTATAACCTGGTGTTGTGTGACTTCTCACAACCGTAATTTAGGCAGAAGAGCCACAAAATCCCTGCAAAAATGGCGTACAAGGCTCTTCCACTGAAGTTACATCAGACGATCGGTAGAAACCCATGTGGAAATTCACCCCCTACTTTTTCATAACCATGCTGTCACAATGCTCTCACTATAAAATGGTTCTGTCACAGAAAGTTTGACATCACAGCGCCATCTACAGGCTTGACAGATAATTGGAGGAACATGTGAACACTTAAGCCTAGAAATTCGATGACCTTGCACCCGTATTACAGGCATAAAATAGACGCAAAAGGAATCAATATGGCTGGCAGCGCGCGGCACATTCTGAGTTGGAGACGCTACCCGCTATATTGGAAAAGGCTCGTGTATAAGTGTCCAGGGTCCGCACCTGAAACAGGTGTTAGGCCTTTGCATATGCAAATAAGAGACCTAATGCCTGTTGGATGCTCCCTTTACCAAATTGGTTTGACCTGAATGAAGCTGCGAGGGGACTTCCAAATGCAGGTTTTAAAAAATTCATTCTTGGGATGTGGGTGCTGCTGGCAAGGCTGGCATTTATTGCCCCTCCCTCGTTGGCCTATATGCAACTGAGTGCCTTGCTAGGCTACTTGAGAGGGCAATTAAAATGTTGGTAAGTCACATATAGGCCAGATCAGGTAAGGACAACAGGTTTCCTTCCCAAAGGACATCAGTGAACCTGTTAGGTTTTACGACAATCCAACTACGACAATCATGGTCACTTTTACTGATACCAGCTTTTTATTTCTAGATTTTTAAAAACTGAATTCAAATTCTCAAACTGCCATGGATTTGGATTTATATTCACTCGATTAATTAGTCAAAGCCTCTGGGTTACTAGTCCAGTAACATAACCACTGTAGCTTCCAAAAGCTCTTATAGTAATTTGTCCGTGACTACACAAACCACTCTGGGTACAGGTATATTGTGTATCAGTAAAACAGGTTTATTAAGCATTAAACATCCAGTACAAAGAAGTAATACTTAACAAGGAGATAGTCACAGTCTTGTTCGTTTGAGCCTCGGCGTTCCTTCCGAGCGACTGTGGCGCGGTCTCTTTCTTCTCTTGCTGTTTTCTCTCGACTGAAGCTCGCTTCTCTGGTTTCTTGCTGTGTTCTGTCGACTGAAGCTTCTTCAACTCTGGTTCGCGCTGCCTTCAGTGTTCAAAATCCGTATCTTTATACACCTTTTTTCCCTCTTCCTACGTGACTACAAACAGCTATTCAACACCAATACATGTTTTATGACCTTATTGATCCCACTCAGACTCACTTTGTGCATATCAAAGGGCCCTTTTAACTTTAGATATTCTCTTTCCAAAGACCATTTCCGAAGATGTTGTCTGAACAATCTGTCCATTTTAGAGTGTTATCACTGAGGGGCGCTTCTCTTATCTCTCTCTCTTCTCCAACTCTTATCTCTTTTCTATCACCTCCCTGATAGTCTCCATAAACTTAGCATTCCATTCCATTACTTCAGTAATTGCAAACAGAGCCAGTTTCAGTCAGGTTAGCACAATTTCCCATCCTGCTTTTCTCTCAGCCATTCGCCATTTTATACAGGCTTTTAAGCTTTTAACATACAATTTCACATATTATAGTTATACAAAAATGTTTTACTAACTCATACAAATACACCCTATCCTACAAATCCCTATCTTGAGGGCGAGGCATTTGCCGACCCCTCAAAACTAAACTCTTACATATGGATTAGTTCCCTTTCGTTTGTGTAACTCTAAGGCATTTTGGGTTGTGATGATATTTAAACGTGATTGGGTATTAGACATCAGGGGGTAAAAATTCAGTTGGTTGCGCCTCCCGTTAGCGCCTTAAGAGGGCGCTAATGGGGCGCAAAGCCGCTAACGCCCGGGCGCAGCGATGTTTGCGCCGCTCGAGAACTTAACTTGAGATTGTGCGGCAGCGCTAAAACTTACCGCTGCGACCACCTGCGCGCGCAGATTGTGACGTCATTCCATGGTGCAACGCCCTTGTGGCGCCCCGTAGCGGAAATTGAGTGGCGCCCCCTGCCTTACTGCCTGGCGCTTCCAACGACCAGAAGACTGGAACGCTATCAATCGCTGTGGGGCTGGGGGGGGCGCTATTTAAAGGGGGCCTCTTCCTGTCTTTTATTGTTGGTGGCATTTTTGAACTACGCATTCTGAGAGAGAGAGGGAGAGACTTCTGGAGAGATTCAACGTTGTGTAAAGGAGTTTTGGGTACTGAGCAGCACTTTGCAGGTTCATTTTGATTTGCCATTCCTTGTATCGATTTAGCAGAGACTGTGGGAGCTGCACTCTGAGCTCTTTGCCTGGTACTCTCCATTGTTCTTTCCAGCACATTTGATGTGCAAGTCTCTCCAGGCCGAGATTCAAGGCTGCAATGAACAGGATGTGGATGGAAAGCAAGATTAACCATCCCCTTTAAGAACTGGCCCGTGCCATTGTGTGTGTGTTCCATTGCTGACTGACATTACATGAGCTTCGCCAGCGCTCTGAGTTAGCGCCTCACTGCTCAGCCTTTGCGCCTTAAGACAGGTGTGCAGCACCTGCTTTAGTGCTCCACTCACCTCCCGGGGCGGTAAAAGTGAAGTTTCCAGTCAGTGCCGATAATTAGCGCCAGGCGCTAATATTTGCGTCCAGACGATATTTGCGCCCCAAATGGGGCGCGACCTAATTTCTACCCCCAGGTGTTTCAGGTAGCAGGTGTATAGTAGTAAGCATATTAGTACTATGAGTTGGGCTATGACCAGTACATGGGAAATTATTCTAATCCAAGGAGAAATTTCCATATTTGTTCCTATATCCCACCAGTGGGTCTGAATCTCGATGTCTGGAATTTCCTCGGCTATGTCTTTATTTCCTTGCACCAACGTATAATAATGGCATTGAGAGGTGCTCACTTGACTTATTAGCTTGGTTAATGCTTCAGGTAACTCAGGGATGTCATATCCGAATCTTGTGACATAATCTTCTAGATTTATTTTTAAATCATCTTCTACTTGTAGTACTTTTTGGCCATGTGAGGCTATTACAAGGAGAATTCTTCCTCCTATTACCGTAGTCTTTGTAGGGGTAATACAGTAGGTCCCTGGGGTTATTGAACATTCAAGTGTTCCATGACTATAGGAGTTTTCTAAAGTGGTAAAACAATACCTCCCTTCTCGTACGTAGGCTGTTCTAGTTCTTACATCTGAGGGGCCTGTCACTTCCATGGTACAGTTTAACCTTTCTTCGTTCCAACCATATCCACAGGTATCCTTTGAATGTTCATATAAACTGTATGGACAGACAAATGCATCCTCATTTGTATTGCATCCCTGGAGGTCTGGTTCAATCCATGTTAGTTTTCCTAATTGTACTAACCATTGTGGTGCCGTGAGAAATCGGGTAATAGTATTCCCTTGTACTACTCCTATATTTTCTATCCTAAATAAGGGGTTGGGCCTAGTTCGATTCATTAGACTAGGAATTTGTAGTATTAGTCCCATCAACCTTTGAGTCCCTACCTCGTAGCATTCGTGTTTGACAGGGTGGATCCTAATCAAACTCCTGATCTTACATAGTTCTGCATCATCGTAATAACTGGATAGCCCTGATAAGTGTTTATTAGTGACCCAAGTGGGGAGACGTTCCTGATTGATGGTCTGAAGGTTTTCCCTAGTTTGTTCAATCAGCCAATTCCCGTACATAACGCATACGTCATTATGGGCTGCTTGATCAGAGGCATTTCTGTTTTCTCTAATCAGATCATTAATTCTTTTGGCATGATCCTCTATTTCATGTATGATGTCCCGCAGGCGTATGGTCATTACCTGATCCTCCCTTAGCTCCTCGCTTACTATGTTGTTTTTCCTACTAAGTATCTCCTTCAACTTTTCCCTTACCGTTTGTAATTGTTTTTGTAAATCTGCGGAGTCCATTGAGTTAATTACCGATGTTACTGTGTTGAAACCTGTGAGTCCATCGTTTATCAATCCTCTTTTCTGTCGACTCTTTCCCTGGCTGCTCTCTTTAGTGGTATTGAACTCGTGACAGAAGGTCCCTTCTGTTTTCTCTATGCTTATAGATAAGGTCGCCTTTTCCCAGTACTGATTAAAAACTTGTTGCAGCATTCTCTGAGTTAGTTGTGGTGTTTTGTCAGGGCACCGCTTTGGTAGTATTAGTTCTGTTAAATTTAGGATAACAGGGACCACTTCTGGTATTACTTGATGATACAATGCTTTATAGGCGGGTATAATTACAAGACCGTTCCCGGGTCCTGGTGTTAGTTGGGGACATTGTTCCTCGTGTACACCCTCTCGTGGTTCTAAATGACTTGCTTTCTCATAGGGTGTGAGCTTAACACTATAGACATACCCATCGTCCCTTACACATCCAGTTATTGCATTTTCGAATTCTATTATGCTGTTATATTTTTTCTCAAAATCCCTATAATCATAAAGGGTTTATGTTCTGTCGCGGTGATCTCTATATCGTCTCTGGGAATCTCATATCCTGCTGAGGTAATCTTTACATCATATTCGGGATTAGAAGGCCAATCATCATCCTGATTTTTAAAGCCCATGATAATATTCGACCCAATACAAGAATACTGGCCGGTATGTTTCTTCCACCACCGAGGCCAGCATAATTGTATATATCCCTTACTTTCCGAAGCTACTGGTCCCTGATTTGATTCTTGTACCTGTTCCCAGATTCCATTCTTTTTCTTCAGGAATTTCCACACATTTGGGCCTTTCCTGTTCCTTATCCCACACCTGATACACACACCATATCCTTCTTTTATTTCCTAATTATACATCTTTTCTTGTAATGTACCACAACTCATTACGTATGGTGTTGTTATATTATCTTTTGTACTATTTCTGATCCAAACTGGAACATCCCCCTCATACGTCTCGGATGATCCGTTATAGTTCTTTGATTGTTTATGTCCGCCAACAATTCGAGGTTCCGTTCCATAGATGGGGAGTAGGGCGCATTTGCCTCCTTCGTCCAGTGTACAGATGTTAATGGTAATGTCAAAAGTTTTTGTTACCTCCGGAGATCTCACTGCACATCCAATTATCAGTATTAGCATACAGAGCCACATCTTTAACCTGTGGGTAAACCAAAATGTAACATCTTAATTCTTAACAGTTTTCATCTGATTGATATGGAACCATTTCAGTTTAGGTTCTCCCTTCGGACCATAAGGGACATTCAGTAGATACACAGCTGGATTTAATTTATCTACTATGGTATGAGGGCTCGTCCATATTATCTCGAATGAGTGTTTTTTTGGAGAGAAATTTTGTAACATTACTCGGTCTCCAACATCATACTCAAATGGTTTTACCCTCTTATCATAATATCGCTTGATTTGTTCACGCAATTTGCCTATGTTAATGGCTACCAGCTTGTTCACCTTGTCCATATGATCTATCAAGGTTTGTAACCATTTTTGGCTACTTGGTTGTAGTTTAAATGGTGTGTTATTTCCCAATTTTACATGTCCTGGTATCCGCATTTGTCTCCCAGTCATAGCCTCATATGGACTTACCCTCGTAGTCCCGTGTGGGGTAGAGTGTATTGCCATTAGACATAAAGGCAACACTGAGTGGGGTGTTCTGTACACAACTTCTGCAACATTGTCTTTAAAGTTTGATTTCCCCTCTCCACAATCCCTGATGATTGTGGATGGTGTGCAATGTGCAATTTATGTTTTATCTGTAACATTTCTTGCAGAGTTGTGAAAACTGCCCCGGTAAAGTGTGAACCCTGATCACTATCCACTTGTAATGGCAATCCCCACCTACAGAACACCTCACTCAGGAGAATTCGAGCTGCGGTGTGTGCTGTGTTATTTCTCGTGGGAAAAGCCTCTATCCATTTAGTGAACTGATCGATTATCACAAGTGCGTACTCATAGTTTGCCTTGGATTTTGTTAGTGGACCAATAAAGTCAATCTGTAAGTGTGTCCATGGTCCCTCAGGAGGGGGCTGTGACCTAAGTAAAGCGCGATTTGAACATGAAGGGGGTCTGTAGGCATGGCAGGCAATGATTAACATATTGGCCCAGAAATTGGACTTCGATGGTTGCCGCGGGGGTAAGGATCCCCCACGATATCGCACTCCGCGCCTGCCTTTATGGTTTTGGCCCACACGAACTTCAGTTCCTGGGCCTCTCCCTGGTGCCGGCGCGCAGTGTGTGCGTGTCTCAGAGGCGCAGTTAGTTCGATGCGACCTCTGGGATCACGTGGGCCAGTTAGAGCCAATGGCAGCACACCATCTTTCATTCATAGTTTTGACAGGAAGAGCTGTCAAAACTATGAATACAACAAGCCCCCAAAAGAACAGCTAAACCTCAATTAAATTTAAAAAAAAGCCATCACATTAATAAAATAACTATAGTTAAATAAATTAACCAGTTTAAACAAAAATTTAAATTTTTAAAAGTTATAAAAATAAACTTACCTTTCTTTAAAGTCTCTAAAAAAGATAAACCTGTTGAAAAAAATTTAAAATAATACTTAATTAACTACTTACCTTGTTAAAAGGGGGTCTTACGCTTGCTTTCTTCATGTGTAAAATCTTCAACACTTACCTGCGCGTTGAAACCTGAAAAAAAAACTAAGTGTGCTGCGTGCGCACTGCCTGTAGTGCGCACGCGGTTCACTTAGGAACCGCCCCCTTCGCAATATCGGAAGTGCCGGTTTCCCGCGCATGCGCAGTGCATGCAGGAAACCGGCACTTCGGGACCGAATATGGGTGAGTACACAGTGCGTACTCTCCCGTATTCGGACGAATTTCTGGGCCAATGTTCCACATACTGTTCCATTCCAGGCCACCAGCAAACAGGTAATAACTTTTGGAGTGTAGAGGCCGCTGAGTAATGTCCCGCCGTCCGATGAGAATGAAAGAGAGCTAGAATTTCTTCCTTTAACTGAGGAGGAATACAAACTACGAGGTCTCCCTCTTTATTCCTGATCATTAGTAGGGGAGGATTTTTATCTACACCTTGTTGCATTACAGTGGAGTCTGCCCATAGGGTGGGTGCTGGTAGCGGGCATCTCTGTTGATGCCAGGCTATTACCTGTGCATAAGGAGCATATGAATCCTGTAGGGCCAAAAGATCAATGGTTTTAGTCTTAGTCACCGTCCCCACTATGGGTGTTTGAGTATCATTCATCACCCACCAAGGTAGTAACTTTCCGTTCTCAGCCGCCTCCTTAGCAAAGCGATTGGCCATTTGGTTACCTCGGGAATGGGGGGATGAATCTTTCTGATGGGCTGCTACCTTACCCACATGACAAGGGGCGACTCGTTCCTGGAACACTTTCCATAGCTTACGGAGGAAAACATAGAAACATAGAATCTAGGAGCAGGAGTAGGAGGAGACCAGAATGTAATAAAGATTTATCATCTGATGAGCAAAACTCATTTGTATTATAGAGGGGAAGAGCCATAACTATGTTACAAACGTAACTGCTGTCGGACCAGATATTTGTTTCATCCATAGTCGTGTAATGTACGGCTAGAATTACAGCAATCAGTTCTGCCTGTTGTGAGGAGTGGACGGGAACTTGAAATCCCTCTGACCAATCGTGAGCGTCGATATCAATAAGGGCACATCCAGTTCTAGGATGGCCGTCTACATAGTATGATGATCCATCAACGTACACATTTCGAGCTCCGGGTATGGCGTTAGCCTTTACTGGATTTGGTTCCATATCTAGCACTGGTAATGGACACTGGTGTGAGCTTCCCTCATAGGCGAGCATAAGGGGTAACAGCGTGGTTCATTTAGGCGTAATGTCCAGGTCACGCTGTAACAATTTGAGTGTCCATTTACTTATTCGCTGAGAGGATACCTTGGTCTCACTTGGTTTTAACAGCAGATTAAGGGGCATGTGTGGTGAATGCAAAATAACCTTCTGCAGTCCGGTAATGTAGGTGAAATGATTGACTGCCCAAAATATGGCCAACAGATGACGTTCACACGCTGAAAATGTACTTTCCACCCCTTGTAGTATACGTGAGGCATACGCGATAGGGCGTAGTGTCTCGCTGATTGCCTGTTTCTGACTCAAAATGGCAGTTAGGCTGGTAGGGGTGGAGCCTACTTCAAGGTGAAAGGGCTGACCTTGATCCGGGGAGATGAGAGCAGTTGCCTGTATTGTGGCTTGTTTCAAAGCACCAACCGCAGCAATATGGTGGTCTCCCCATACGGGTTGTATCTCTTCCGTATCTCCCTTTAAAAGATTATACAAAGGTTTAGCCAAGTCTGAAAAGTTCGGAATAAAATTTCGCTGGTATCCGACCAAACCTAAAAAGGATCGCAATGCAGTCTTTGAAACTGGTAACGGGAGTCGCTGAATAGTTTCTATCTTCTTGTGGTCTGGACTAAGGCCAGTCTCTGAAATTTTTACTCCCAGAAATGTAACCTTGTTGAGGCTGCCGCGAAACACGAATTAAGGCTGAATCCATGTGTGTTAAACAAGAGACTTTTTAATCACTGCATGGTCCAAAATGGCTGAACAGAAAAGCTCCCAGAATTCTCTGGGCAAACCCTGAGGCCCCGCCCACTCCTGCCTTAAAGGTAAGGTGCCTTAAAGGGAAGGTGCTGGATATTTGTCCACAGACGGAAGAGTGGATAATGCCCATTTAGGTGGCGATCCGCCACACAGCTCCCCCCAGAATCTGCTTAGGAGGTGTGGACGAGACGGTGCGGCGGTCTGATGGGCCGGCCGGAGCGGCTCTTGTAGGACGCCGGTGGACGTGGAACAGCCGGGCGTGGAGCAGCCGGGTGAACCGGCTTGAGGGCAGGTCAGCCGCGTGGAGGTGGACGAGCTACAGGGACCTGCTCACCGAGCTCTGAGTGTGCTGGCTTGAGTCGGTCAACCGACACTTTTTCGGTCCTGTCGCCCACTTGCAGGGTGAAAAATTTGTCCCCAGCCTGTAGCACCTTGTAGGGCCCGTCGTACGGGGGTTGAAGGGGTCCGCGATGGGCGTCGTGCCGGACGAAAACAAACCGTGCCTGGTGCAGGCTTAGTGGGACGTGTGAGGTGGATTTGCCGTGTCGGGCAATGGGCACCGGGGCGAACTGCAGCGCCGGTGAGGCGAAGTCGTGGCGTTGCTGGTCGGCTGACCAGGGTGTCGTGGCGGTGGGCAGGAACTCGCCGGGTACGCGCAGCGGCTGACCGTACACGAGCTCTGCTGCCGATGCGTGGAGGTCTTCTTTAACCGCGGTGCGCAGGCCGAGGAGGACCCACGGAAGTCGGTCGGTCCAGGCGCCGTCTTGGAGGCTGGCTCGAAGAGATGCCTTCAAGGATCTGTGGAACCGCTCACACAGTCCGTTGGCTTGGGGGTGGTACGCTGTGGTGCGGTGAATGGTCACCCCGAGATTGCGTGCGACGGCGGTTCAGAGGTAAATTGCGGACCATTGTCCGACGTCATGTCGGAGGGGATGCCGAAATGTGCGACCCAGGTGCTGACGAAGGCTCTGGCGATGTCGGCGGTGGTGGTAGACGTCAGTGGAATTGCCTCAGGCCAGCGTGTGGTGCGGTCAACGATGGTCAGCAAGTGCGTGTGGCCTTGCGACGGCGGCAGGGGCCCGACGATGTCCACGTGGATGTGGTCGAATCTCCGCGAGGGGACGGTAAACTCCTCGAGGGGTGCTTTTGTGTGTTGCTGTACTTTGGCCCGTTGGCAGGCTAGGCAGGAGTTGGCCTAAGTACACACATCCTTGCGAAGGCCGCGCCAGACGAAGCGGTTGGCTACCAATTTGATGGATGTGCGGGCGCCGGTGTGGCAGAGGTTGTGGAGAATGTCGAATACCCGGCGGCGCCAGGACGCTGGGACAACGGGCCGAGGTTGACATAGGGATATGTCGCACTTGACCGTGACTGCGGTCGGGCCACAGGCGACGTCACCAGGTGTAGCCCTGGTAGGTTGGTGGGTGTGGAGAGCAGATCAGGGTCGGTGATCTGGTCTGCTGCGAGTTGAGCGTAGTTGACTGCCAGGTGTGCGGCGTGGATGGCGGGGCGGGAGAGGCAGTCGGCTACCACATTGTCTCGGCCGGAGACGTGTTGGATGTCCATGGTGAACTCGGACACTGCCGCGAGCTGGCGCTGCTGCCTGGCGGACCAGGGGTCGGTTGTCTTTGCCATTGCGAATGTCAGGGGCTTGTGGTCGACAAACGCAGTGAAGGGGTGGCCCTCAAGCAAAAACCGGAAATGGTGGACCGCCAGGATCAGCGCGAGGAGCTCGCGGTCGAAGGTGCTGTACTTGACCTCCGGGGGCCGTAGTTGGCGGCTGAAGAAGGCAAGTGGTTGCCAGGCGCCGTCGACCCACTGCTCATACACGGCGCTGACCGCGTGGTCGGAGGCGTCCGTGGTGAGCGCTACCCTGGCATTGGGCCGTGGGTGCGCGAGCAGGGTGGCGTTGGCGAGCGTGGTCTTGGTGGAATCGAAGGTGGCGGACGCGTCTGCTGTCCATTCGACCGCCATCTTGCCGCTCCTGCCCCGGAGGGCTTCATACAGGGGCCGCATGAGGGACGCCGCTTTGGGGATGAAGCGGTTATAGAAATTCACCATCCCGAGGAACTCCTGGAGGCCTTTGATGGTGGTGGGGCGGGGAAATTGTTGGACGGCCTGCACCTTGGTGGGCAGGGGAATGGCCCCAGCATGGGTGATGTGGTGGCTGAGGAAGTCGATCTTGTCCAGGCCGAACTGGCATTTGGCTGGGCTGAGGATGAGCCCGTGGTCGCTGAGGCGCCCAAACAGGATGCCAAGGTGTTCGAGGTGTTCCTGCTTGGAGGAACTGGCTACCAGGATGTCGTCCAGGTAGACGAACAGGAACTTCAGGTCCCGAAGGACCGAGTCCATGAGCCGTTGGAATGCCTGGGCCGCGTTTTTGAGGCCGAAGGGCATCCGCAGGAACTCGAACAAGCCGATGGGGGTGATTACGGCCGTCTTGGGGACGTCCGCGGGGTGGACGGGGACTTGGTGGTAGCCGCGCACCAGGTCGATCTTGGAAAAGACTGAGCGGCCGGCCAGTCTAGCCGAGAAGTCCTGAATGTGCGGCACGGGGTACCGATCAGGGGTGGTGGCGTCATTGAGGCGGCGGTAATCCCCGCAGGGGCGCCAACCTCCGCCTGGTTTGGGGGCGATGTGGAGTGGGGAGACCCAGGGACTGTTGGAGCGGCGGATGATGCCGAGCTGTTGCATGGTGGCAAACTCGGTCCGTGCGATCTCCAGTTTGGCCGGGTCCAGCCTGCGGGCGTGGGCGTACACTGGGGGGCCTGTGGTGGGGATGAAGTGTTCCACCCTGTGTTTGGCGGCCTCCGCGGAGAAGGTCAGATTGGTAAGGGCCGGGAATCGGCCAGGAGTGCCGAGCAGTCATCGTGGCCCAGGCGTGGCACTGTGACGCCATGTCGGCGGGTTGACGGGGGGCCGTGGCGCCCAGGATGGGGGACATGGTGTTCATGACCACGAGGCGGTGACGAGGGATGTCTACCAGTAGGCCGTGGGCGCACAGGAAATCTGCGCCGATGAGAGGGGAGAGCTCCTTGGCAATGATGAACTCCCATCGGTAGCGGTGACCAGCGAGGTCGAGGGTGACTGTCCGGGTGCCATACGTCCGGATTTCCGAGCCGTTAGCAGCAGCCAGCGCCGGTCCTCGTTCGCCCTTTTGGATGTCGAGGGAGGAGGCCGGGATGATGCTGTGCTGAGCCCCAGTGTCGCACAGGAACCGGCGGCCGGTTTTGTCATCCGTGACGAACAGCAGGGAGCCCGCGAGGCCGACGGCCATCGCGGGGGCTGGTACGGGGGCGGACTTGAAAGAGCAGGGAGGTGTGCACCGTTGTGCCCTGGCGCCGAACCGTGCGTGGTAGTAACAGTGGCCCGGGTTAGTGGGGCGTGAAGGCCCCGTGGGCCTGGTGGCTGCGTGCTGGCCGGTGAGGGGCGCGCCCAGGCATTGGCTGCCAGGTCCGGAGTGACGTCGCGGCTGGAGTGAGCGGACAGCAGCTTGTCGGCCTCATTGGCCAGGGCTTCCAGGTCCGTGAGGCCGGATGCCACGATCGCTGGGCGGATGCTGAGAGGGAGCTGGCGGATGAACAGCGTGCGGAAGAGGGATCCGGGTTGGCTCTCATCGGTGAGGGAGAGCATGTGGGAGAGGAGGTCTGACGGTGAGGCATCACCGAGGCCTGGAAGGTCGAGGAGGTGGCAGTTTCGCTGATATGCCGAGGCCGTAAATTTTTTAAGGAGCGCTGTCTTGAGATGTGCGTACTTGCCTTCCTCTGGTGGGTTCTGCAGCGTTGTCCAAACCTTCGAAACTGTGGCGCTACCGAGTGATGTGACGAGATAGTCGTACTTCGTCCCATCTGTGGTGATGCGTTGCAGCCGGAAGCGCGATTCAGCTTGGAGAAACCAGGCTTCGGGCTGGTTTTCCCCAAACTCCGGCAGTTTCATGGAAACTGCGTTCGTGTCCGCCATTGCAGTGCTCGGAATACGTTCTGAGCGTCGGGGTCACCAATGTTGAGGCTGCCGCGAAACACGAATTAAGGCTGAATCCATGTGTGTTAAACAAGAGACTTTTTAATCACTGCATGGTCCAAAATGGCTGAACAGAAAAGCTCCCAGAATTCTCTGGGCAAACCCTGAGGCCCCACCCACTCCTGCCTTAAAGGTAAGGTGCCTTAAAGGGAAGGTGCTGGATATTTGTCCACAGACGGAAGAGTGGATAATGCCCGTTTAGTGCGATCCGCCACAACCTCATCTTTTGCCAGCTGAACCTTTTTTGGATTTATTTTCAGCCCTGCCTTTTGTACTAGTCCTATCAGCTCATCTAGGAGTTCTAGGTGTTCTTCCATTGTTTCAGTAGCCAAAAGTAGATCATCAACATACTGTAGAAGGGCTGAAGGTTTAGAAAAGTCTTTAACTGCTCGTGCCATATACTGATGAAAGATCGATGGCGAGTTATGAAACCCTTGTGGTAGACACGTAAATGTGTAGCCCTGCCCTTCAAACGTGAAAGCAAATTTGTACTGGTCCTCCTGAGCAACTGGAATACTTCAAAAACCATTCGCTATGTCTAAGGTGGAGAAGACAGTGGCCTTGGGAGATATGGATGTCAGTAGCGAAGGGGCTTGACTAACAGTCGGGCTTTGACGTGGGGAAGCTTTATTTAAGGCACGGTAATCAATAGTAAGCCTCCAAGATTCATCCGGCTTCCTAACTGGCCATGCAGGGGAATTGGTAGTAAAAGAACCCTTGCGCAGTACTCCCTGTTCTTCCAATGAGGCAATGACGGCAAATACGGAATACTTTCTCGGGGAATCTGATATTGTTTACATGCACGATGGATTCGCGTCTCCCTTTCCATCCTCCCACAGTTGTGTTTAGATCTAGCAAAGGCTGCTGCATGTTTGGTCACTAAGGAGTTAACAGCAGGCAGAGAATGTATCGGCAGTGCTATCTGCTCAGGCTTCTTTATAGCAAACACTGAGTGAGCATCTGAGATTTGAACTACATCTCCCGGTTTAGACTCAACCCATAAACAATTCTGATTGTAATCTATAATGGCTGTCATTCCCCTTAGGGTATCATTCCCAAGTATCCCCATTCTGTTTGTCATACACATGTACAATGGATCGGTAATTTTTATGGGGAATTCCTCGAGAGAAATATTAAGTTTCTCCCCTGGATATACGGGTGCTTGTGCCCCGGTGACTCCCGTTATGACAAAGCTACTTTTGCCTATATCCAGTTGGCGTTCCGGGTCTGGGGAATGCAGGATTGTAACAGATGACCCAGTGTCTATTAGCATAGTCTGCTGTCGGCCCCCAGGCAGCAAAGCTGAGACAACTGGTCGACCATGGCCGTCTCGTCTGAACCCCACTTCAGACCAGGCCAGTGGGGCTGGATCCCGAAATTGTGGGACATTGGGTTGTTGCAGTGGTGGGGGCAGGAATAATGAGCTCATAGGGGGAGTCGGATTCGAACTCGTAGTTGGGGCCACAGGACTCCCCGACATCTGGGTTCCTGTAAGTGTCTACATCATACATGACATTCTTTCAATACGTGAGTCCATAGCGTCCAACCTGCTATCCACTGGATGAGGTGAACGGGACAGACCATATCTCGGGTAATTATTGTTATTCCTCCCACCTCTCGAGCCTGTTTGTCTAGGACTTCGGCAATCTTTCGCAAAGTGTCCTATCTTACCGCAGTTGTAACACATGAACGATTGTCTATGGGGGTTTGATACTAGAGAAGCCTGGGGTCCCTCAACTACACTTACTGGCATTTCTGTTATTGATGCCTGGACCTGAATTTTAGCATAGGCCCATGCAGAAGTAGTGTCTCTTAAAAGGGCTGTCCATTGCAAGTTGTGGCTGACCATGTGCCCTAAAGCTGCTCGCAGTGAGGTCTGAATATTCTTTAAATATATTTTCTTAAATGCCACTTCATCCTTCCCGTTCAATGCATTAGCATTTGGGCGTGCTTGCGTCATTTCATAAATAGTGTACAACCGATCTCCGAAAGCAGCAGGGGTCTCATGAGGCCCTTGTTGGGTTTGGTTTAATTTCTGGACCAAATCAATAGTATCCAAGCCTAAAGCTGTTTGTATATATGTGATTAAGTCATTCAGGGTGTTCCCCACATTAAAGGCCAAAAAGGGGAGACTAGTCCGTATGTCCGGAGTCAGGGCAGACAGTACAACATTCTTCATGTCATTGTCCTCAAAATTAGGATGGTAATTCCAGAATGCCACTATACGTTGCCTTAGCTCTATAGGGTATGTTTGTGGGTTAACTGGTCCGAATTGTTGGACACATGCCTGTAGTTCTGCATAGTTTAGGGGCTGGGACCTTTCATAAGTACCTGCCCACAGTATCCCTGGAGGTGCCACTGGTTGTGCTCCTACTGGTGGCTGGTCCCCAACAGCAGCTGGTGGCGTGTTAAGAATCACTTGGGTACGAGTCAGGACATTAACCGGAGCTCTAACGGGCGCAAGTTCGTCCGCTGAGGTTTTGATTATATTTTTATTAGCATAGGCTGGTGGTCTTTCAGCTAGGTCGCTGGTGGCATATGAGACGGGGACCTCACGGGAAGGAAATATCAAGGGAGAATATAGCTCCTCGCTTAAGCACTCGCATTGTTTATCATAACTCGTAGGGGGGTCTACTCCCGTGACTGCCGCTATTACAGCCCGTTGTTTAGCCAACTGATTTTCTAACTGTTGTATAGTATTCTGACATTGCTTGCGGCCTAACTCCCTGTGGGCGTGATGATGCGGAGATGCCGGTGTTGGACTGGGGTGGACAATAATGAGAAGTCGCACAACACCAGGTTATAGTCCAACAGTTTTATTTTAAATTATGAGCTTTCGGAGCTCCGCTCCTTCTTCAGGTATAGGTACAGTGAGGGAATACAAATCGATTACATCGTATATATACACAGAGAACAATGTGTCTGCAGAGATACAATCTGTTAGGGAGGCATTACATCAAAGACACATCAGAGTACAGCTAAGACAATGAGGTGGGTCACAGGGGGTCCAACGTGTCAAATGCTGCCGTCTGCAGTTAAGCTTTTAACCTTTTTTTTAAAACTGGAAAAACAGACAACGATGTCGAGTCACGTTCTGTAGCGTGACATAAACCCGAGATCCCTGTTGAGTCCGTCCTCATGGGTGCGGAACTTGGCTATCAGTTTCTGCTCAATGATTTTGCGTTGTCGTGTGTCTCGAAGGCCGCCTTGGAGAACGCTAAACCGCAGATCCGAGGCTGAATGTGCTTGACTGCTGAAGTGTTCCCCGACTGGGAGGTAACAATCCTGCCTGGCAATTGTTGCGCGGTGTCCGTTCATACGTTGTCTCAGTGTCTGCATGGTCTCGCCGATGTACCATGCCGCGGTGCATTCTTTCCTGCAACGTATGAGGCAGACAACGTTGGCCGAGTCACATGAGTATGTACCATGTACCTGGTGGGTAGTGTCCTCACGTGTGATGATGGTATCTGTGTTGATGATCTGGCATGTCTTGCAGAGGCTGCCGTGGCAGGGTTGTGTGGTGTCGTGGTCGCTGTTCTCCTGACAGCTGGGTAATTTGCTGCGAACGATGGTACTTTTGAGGTTAGGCAGCTGCTTGAAGGCGAGTAGTGGAGGCGTGGGGATGGCCTTAGCAAGGTGTTCGTCGTCATCGATGACATGTGACCCACCTCATTGTCTTAGCTGTACTCTGATGTGTCTTTGATGTAATGCCTCCCTAACAGATTGTATCTCTGCAGACACATTGTTCTCTGTGTATATATACGGTGTAATCGATTTGTATTCCCTCACTGTACCTGTACCTGAAGAAGGAGCGGAGCTCCGAAAGCTCATAATTTTAAATAAAACTGTTGGACTATAACCTGGTGTTGTGCGACTTCTCATTTTTGTCCCTGTGGGGGTGCTGAAGAGCCTCTCTCAGGGCCCCTCGTGAATCGTCTAATTGGCTGATCAGACGGTCATTATCTTTTGTTAAGAAGGCTATTTGGCTTTTAGCCTCCTCAAGATTCTGTATTGCAGCGCTGGCATGAACTGCATTAATACTCTGCTGTTGTATTATTGCTGTTGCAGCACCGATTTGTCCTTGAAGGACTTCTTGTTTATTGTTTAATTCTACAGCTTCTTTTTCCCATTTTAATTTCTCACCCTGTAACGTTAGATTCTCTTCTATAAGCCGTTCTAATTTTGACTTTTCACCCTGTAACGTTATATTCTCTTCTATAAGCCGTAGTTTGTCTTTTTCTAATTTATCCTGTTCATCTTCCATCTCCAGGAAGGTTTCTTTGTCTTGTTCTACACAATACACTGCAGCATAGGCCATTAGCTGCGCTGCCCTATCCGGCTTCCATTTCTTTTCCTTAACTTGTCTTTCAATGAACGCCACAACGTCCTCGAAAAGTACCTTCACATCCTTTGTTATACATTCTACTAACATCTGTAACTGTGCCTCATCGCACTTCTTCATTAACTTCACTTTATAATCTACAAGAAAATTCTCACTCGACATTCTTTTGGACGTTAAAGAGACATTGGGGGAAAAATTCAGTTGGTTGCGCCTCCCATTAGCGCCTGAAGAGGGCGCTAATGGGGCGCAAAGCATCTAGCGCCCAGGCGCGGCGAAGTTTGCGCCGCTCGCGAAATGAACTCGACATTTTGCGGCGGCGCTAAACACTACCGCCACGATCTCCTGCGCTGGCAGATTGTGACGTCAGTCGAGTGCGCAACGCCCCGGTAACGCCCCGGAGCGGAAATTGAGTGGCGCCCCCTGCCTTACTGCCTGACGCTAGCAACGACAGGTTGAGGGGAGCGTTTTGCAGTCATGAAGGGACTGGGGGAGCGCTATTTAAAGGTGACCGCTTCCTGCCTTTTATTGTTGGTGCCATTTTTGAACCACGCATTCTGAGAGAGAGAGAGAGACTTCTGGAGAGATTCAACGTTGTGTGAAGGAGTTTTGGGTACTGAGCAGCACTTTGCAGGTTCATTTTGATTTGCCATTCCTTGTATCGATTTAGAAGAGACTGTGGGGGCTGCACTCTGAGCTCTTTGCCTGGTACTCTCCATTGTTCTTTCCAGCAGGTTTGATGTACAGGTCTCTCCAGGCCAAGATTCAAGGCTGCAATAAGCAGGATGTGGATGGAAAGCAAGATTAACCATTCCCTTTAAGAACTGGCCGGGGCCATTGTGTGTGTGTTCCATTGCTGACTGACATCACATGAGCTTCGCCAGCGCTCTGAGGTAGTGCCTCGCTCCTCAGCCTTTGCGCCTTAAGACAGGTGTGAAGCGCCTGATTTAGTGCTCCAATCACCTCCAGGGTCGATAAAAGTCAAGTTTGCAGTCGGTGGTGATAATTAGTGCTGGGCGCTAATCTTTGCGCCCGGCCGATAATTGCGCCCCAAATGGGGCGATACTGAATTTCTCCCCCATTATCTCTTAGAAAACCTAACTTTCCACGAGGATCCTCGTTGATCAGACGAAAATCCAAGCGAAAATCCAAACACCTGCTTTATGCACAATAGCCCTGGTTTCAGTTAATAGTCACAGTCCCTGTTCGGGCGCCAAATTGTAGCTTCCAAAAGCTCTTATAATAATTTGTCCGTGACTACACAAACCACTCTGGGTACAGGTACATTGTGTATAAGTAAAACAGGTTTATTAAGCATTAAACATCCAGTACAAAGAAGTAATACTTAACAAGGAGATAGTCACAGTCTTGTTCGTTTGAGCCTCGGTGTTCCTTCCAAGCGACTGTGGCGCGGTCTCTTTCTTCTCTTGCTGTTTTCTCTCGACTGAAGCTCGCTTCTCTGGTTTCTTGCTGTGTTCTGTCGACTGAAGCTTCTTCAACTCTGGTTCACGCTGCCTTCAGTGTTCAAAATCCGTATCTTTATACACCTTTTTTCCCTCTTCCTACGTGACTACAAACAGCTATCCGACACCACTACATGTTTTATGACCTTATTGATCCCACTCGGACTCGCTTTGTGCATATCAAAGGGCCCTTTTAACTTTAGATATTCTCTTTCCAAAGACCATTTCCCAAGATGTTGTCTAAACAATCTGTCCATTTTATAGTGTTATCACTGAGGGGTGCTTCTCTTATCTCTCTCTCTTCTCCAACTCTTATCTCTTTTCTATCACCTCCCTGATAGTCTCCATAAACTTAGCATTCCATTCCATTACTTCAGTAATTGCAAACAGAGCCAGTTTCAGTCAGGTTAGCACAATTTCCCATCCTGCTTTTCTCTCAGCCATTTGCCATTTTATACAGGCTTTTAGGCTATTAACATACAATTTCACATATTATAGTTATACAAAAATGTTTTACTAAATCATACAAATACACCCTATCCTACACCACTACACTACCATACTGGGTTGCAGGTGGAAGAGTTATTAAGCCATTGAACTTTGCTGCACTGTGCATGGGTGATCAGTGTGGAGGGGTGGTTCCCATGGTACAAAAGTGAAAAGAGGAAAATGGCAGTTCTCTTACCTTACCTGCCCCCAACAGGTCATTGATCATCTTCTGGCATTGTAACAGGTGCCCTGGGGATGAGACAGGTGCTACTCAGTGCCACTGCCACCTCCCTCCACATAATTTGATCAACACCTTTGATAGGCTTTCTTAGTCTCCGAGACAAGTGAGCAGTCTCTTCTCATCCATATTTCATCCATCAGGACCTAGAGTTAAATTATGAGGACAGGTTGTATAAACTTGGCTTGGCCTGAGACCGGAAGAAGCGGACCTGGAGGGAGCACAGCGAGAGCGGAGCAGTTAAAAGGAGCAGTCCAGAGCGGCAGGAGCCTGAGACCGGAAGAACCGGACCTGGAGGGAGCACAGTGAGAGCGGAGCAGTTAAAAGGAGCAGTCCAGAGCGGCAGGAGCCTGAGACCGGAAGAAGCGGACCTGGAGGGAGCACAGCAAGAGCGGAGCAGTTAAAACGGGCAGTCCAGAGCGGCAGGAGCCTGAGACCGGAAGGAGCGGACCTGGAGGGAGCACAGCGAGAGCGGAGCAGTTAAAAGGGGCAGTCCAGAGCGGCAGCAACTCAACAGAGGCAGTTTTTGAAAAAGTGACGTCAGAGTAAAAAATGTAACGTCGGCACAAGGGAAGGAGCTGATTGGTGAGTAGCTGGTGAGTGTTTTTTTTTAAGTTTATAAGTTTATTTCTGCTAAGTTAGTTAATAGTCTATTAAATAGAGGGAAAGAGCTGATTGGTGAGTAGCTGGGGAATGTTTTTTGTTAAGTTTTAAGTTTATTCCTGCTGGGTTAGTTCTTAGTCTATTAACTAGAGGGCAGCTCAGTCCCGTGGAGTGCACATCCTGTGCCATGTGTGAAGTCCTGGACGCTTCGCGTAGCCTGGACGACCACATGTGCGGGAAGTGTCGCCAGCTACAGCAGCTTGAGCGGCGGCTAGAGTCACTGCGGTGCATCCGCGAGGTTGAGAGTTACGTGGATAGCATGTTTCTAGAGGTGGTCACCCTGCAGCTTAAGAGTAGGCAGGCAGAGAGGGAATGGATGACCGCCAGACAGAAGAGGAGGACCACGCAGGTAGTGCAGGAGTCCCCAGAGTATATCGCGCTCTCCAACCAGTATTCTGTTCTGAGTGCTGGTGAAGGCAATGGTTCCTCTGGCGAGTGTAGCCAGAGTCAAGTCCACAGCACCACGGGTGGCTCAGCTGTACAGGGGGGGAGGAAAAAGAGTGGAAGAGCAATAGTGGTAGGGGATTTGATAGTTAGGGGAGCAGACAGGCGTTTCTGCGGCTGTAGACGTGACTCCAGGATGGTATGTTGCCTTCCTGGTGCTAGGGTCAAGGATGTCACTGAGCGGCTGCAGGACACTCTGAGGGGGGAGGGTGAACAGCCAGAGGTCGTTGTCCATTCGGTACCAACGACATAGGCAGGAAGAGGGATAAGGTCCTGCAGGCAGAGTTTAGGGAGCTAGGAGAGAGATTAAAAAGCAGGACCTCAAATGTAGTAATCTCCGGATTACTCCCGATGCCATGTGCTAGTGAGTACAGGAATAGGAGGATAGAACAGATGAATGTGTGGCTGGAGAGATGGTGCAGGAGGGAGGGCTTTAGATTCCTGAGGCATTGGGACCGTTTCTGGGGAAGGTGGGACCTGTACAAGCTGGACGGGTTACACCTCAACAGAGCCGGACCAATATTCTCGCGGGGAGGTTTGTTAGTGCTGTTGAGGAGGGTTTAAACTAGCTTGGCAGGGGGATGGGCACCAGCATATAGGAGTAGAAAAGAGGAATAAGGTGCATAAAAGAGTGAGTGTGTTGGATAGTACTAGAGAAGATAGTACTAGAGGCAGTAGTAGTACTATATTAGATAGGAGCAGACTAAGAAAGACTATGAAAAATTCAAAAATGGGTTTAGAATGCATGTACATAAACGCAGAAAGTTGGTGAGCTACAAGCACAATTAGCTGTGTGGCAATATGATGTTATGGCAATAATGGAAACGTGGCTTAAAAACAGTGAGGACTGGGCACTTAATATTCAAGGGTACAAGGTGTTCAGAAAAGATAGGGAAGGAAAAAAGGGAGGTGGGGTGGCAGTGCTGATTAAGGAAGGCATTGTAGTGTTGGAAAGGGAGGATGTTCTTGAGGGGACAAGGACAGAATCCATTTGGTTAGAGTTGAGGAGCAAAAAGGGTATGATCACGCTATTGGGGGCCTCCAAATAGTGAGAGGGAGGTAGAGGAGCAAATCTGCAGGGAAATCGCAGAGATATGCAAGAGCTATAGAGTGGTGATATTGGGGGACTTTAATTACCCAAATATCGATTGGGATAATGCTAGGGTAAAGGGAAAGGAGGGGGAGGAATTTCTGAAATGTGTTCAGAAGAATTTCCTTGACCAATATGTTCTTGGCCCAACTAGGAAGGAGGCATTGCTGGATCTTGTGCTGGAGAATGAGGTGGGCCAGGTCGACCAAGTGTCTGTGGGAGAACACTTGGGTACGAGTGATCATCGTATCATAAGATTTAGATTAGCAATGGAGAGAGCAAGGAACAATCTAGAGTGGAACTTCTAAGCTGGAATAGGGCTAACTTTAATGGGATGCGAAAGGATCTAGCCAGGGTAAAATGGAACCAAAGACTGACAGGAAAAACTGTAATGGAACAATGGGTGATCTTTAAAGAGGAGATGTTCCAAGTACAGGCTAGGTACATTCCAACAAGAGGCAAAGGTAAGAGAATCAAAGCAAGGGCTCCTTGGATGGCGAGGGAGATAGAGAAGATGATGAAACAAAGAAAGAGGGGGCATGATGCATGTCAGGTGAATTCGTCAAAGGAGAACCAGACCAAATACAATAAGTTGAGAGAGGATGTGAAGATGAAAATAAGATTGGCAAAGAGAGAATATGAGAGTAGAATGGCGGTTAACATAAAAGGGTACCCAAAAATCTTCTACCAATATGTAAACAGTAAGCGGGTAGTAAGAGGTGGGGTGGGGCCTATTAGAGACAAAGAAGGTGATATATGCTTAGAGATGCAGGGCAAGGCTAGAATACTCAATGAGTACTTTGTATCGGTATTTACTAAGGAGGTGGATGCTGACAAAATATCGGTAGAAGTGGAAAAGGTAGAAGCAATGGAAGGAGTGAAAATTGATAGACAGGATGTACTAGAAAGGCTGGGTATGCTTAGAGTGGACAAGTCGCCTGGTCCAGATGGCTTGCATCCCAGGTTGCTAAGGGAATTGGGGGAGGAGATAGTGGAAGGGCTTGCCATAATTTTCCAATCTTCCCTCGATGTGGGGGAGGTGCCTGAGGATTGGAAAGTGGTAAATGTGACACCATTGTTCAAGAAAGGGTGTCAGGACAATCCCAGTAACTACAGGCCAGTCAGTTTAACATCAGTGGTGGGTAAAGTTTTAGAAACAAAAATCAAGGAAAAAATTAACGGGCACTTGGAGAGGTTTAAGCTAATTAAGGAGAGCCAACACGGATTTGTAAAAGGCAGATCGTGTTTGACTAATCTAATTGAAGTTTTTGATGAAATAACAGAGAGGATTGATGAAGGGAATGCAATGGATGTTGTCTGCATGGATTTTCAGAAGGTGTTTGACAAAGTATCACATAGAAGGCTGGTTAACAAAATTGAGGCTCAAGGAATAGGTGTGTCAGTGGCAGCTTGGATAAGGAATTTGCTTAAGGACAGAAAACAGCGAGTTGTGGTAAATGGCTGTTTTTCAGACTGGAGGATGGTAGACAGTGGTGTTCCCCAAGGGTCAGTGCTGGGGCCACTGCTTTTTTTGATATATATAAATGACCTGGATATTGGAATACAGAGTAGAATGTCTAAATTTGCCGATGACACCAAATTTGGGGGTATGGCAAACAGTGAGGATAATACGAATCGACTGCAACAGGACATAGAAAGGCTAGCAGAATGGGCAGACAAGTGGCAGATGGAATTTAATACAGAGAAGTGTGAGGTGATGCATTTTGGCAGAAGGAACAGGGAGAGGCAATATACACTTAATGGCACAGTTTTAAAGAGTGTGCAAGGACAGAGGGACCTGGGAGTTAATGTGCATAGGTCCCTGAAGGTGGCAGGACATATTGAGAGAGTGGTTAACAAAGCATATGGGATCTTGAGCTTCATAAATAGAGGTATTGAGTATAAAAGTAGAGAAGTTATGCTGAATCTTTATAAAACGCTGGTTAGGCCACAACTGGAGTATTGCGTCCAGTTCTGGTCACCACACTTTAGGAAGGATGTGAAGGGCCTTGAGAGGGTGCAAAGGAGATTTACCAGAATGGTTCCGGGGATGGGGGATCTTAGCTACAAGGACAGGTTGGAGAAGCTGAATTTGTTTTCATTAGAGCAAAGAAGGTTGAGGGGTGATTTGATAGAGGTGTACAAGATTATGACGGGTTTGGGTAGGCTAGACGGGGAAAGGCTGTTCCCACTGGTTGATGGTAAAAGGACTAGGGGACACAAAGTTAAGGTTTTGGGCAAGAGATACAGGGGGGATGTGAGGAAAAACTTTTTTACGCAGCAAGTGGTGATGACCTGGAATTCGCTGCCGACGGAAGTGGTGGAAGCGGAGACACTCAGGGCTGGATTTTGCCAGCCCTGGGAAGGCGGGTTTAGAGGCGGGACTGCTGGGAAAATGGCAGAATCTGGGGGCGGGTACCCATCCTGACCCCAACCCGCCTCCGTACCATCTTCCCAGGAGGCGGGTAGCTGACCCGCGCCAGGTCCCGTCTCCTGGAGGCAGGAAGGGGATTACAGCCATTTAACTGCTTGTTAACAAGTAGTTAACAGGCAGTTAAGAGGATTATCCCCATTTTTCCATCAGAAGTGCAGGCTTCCTGACGTTGGGGAAACCCCGCCAGGGTCACCGAGGCGAGCAGTGGGTCTGCGGGGGTCTGCGGGGTGCAAAAGTGCGTTGTGGAGGTAAGTGATACATGCAAATGTGGAGAGGTGAGTCTGTGAGGTGAGTGAAAAGTGATAGAAAATGTTTACTTACCTTTCTTTCTTCCTGCAGGCTTCAACAGTTGGGGATGTGGAGACTCTCGCATCTCACTGGCAGAGATGACAGAATGGCTGCTGCATTCTCCGATGCAACAGCCATCTGATTTCTGCTCACAAAAGAGGTTTGATGAGTCTTAAATACAAGGACTCATCAAACAACATAGAATGTCAATGTTTGACAGCTTCACAGAGCTGTCAAACGATGATAATTCATCTGTCAACAGATGAAACGTCATACGCTGACATTCTCTGTAACCGGCTTTCCCTTAATTGGCCGGCTAAGCCCGCTGGGCGGGCTTAACAAGGTCAATCAAGGGAAAATAGCGTGGGTTGGCCACAAGTCGATGGAGGCGGCACTGAACCCAACAAGCAGCAGTTCCGACTCCAATGCACCCCCATTGCCAAAATCACCCCCTCAATGTTTTCAAGTGGAGACTGGATAGGCACTTGAGGGAAATAAACTTGCAGGACTACGGGGATAGAGCGGGGGAACAGGACTGACTGGATTGCTCTACAGAGAGCTGGCACAGACTCGATGGGCCGAATAGCCTCCTTCTGTGCCGTTATGACTCTATGAGGGAGAAATTCGGTATCGCCCCGTTTGGGGCGCAATTATCGGCCGGGCGCAAACTTTAGCACCTGGCACTAATTATCGCCTCCGACTGCAAACTTGACTTCTATCGCCCCTGGAGGTGACTGGAGTGCTAAATCAGGTGCTACACACTTCTTTTAAGGCACTAGCGCCGAGGAGCGAGGTGCTACCTTCGAGCACTGGCGAAGCTCATGTGATGTCAGTCAGCAATGGAACACAGATGCACTGGCGCCAGCGAGTTCTTAAAAGGGAGGGTTGATCTTGCTTTCCATCCACACCCTGCTCATTGCAGCCTTGAATCTCAGCCTGGAGAGACCTGTACATCAAATCTGTTGGAAAGAACAATGGAGAGGCCCAGGGAAAGAGTTCAGAGTGCAGCCCCCATCGTCTCTTCTAAATCGATGCAAGGAAGGTCAAATCAAAATGAACCTGCAAAGTGCTGCTCACCACTGAATCTCTCCAGAAGTCTCTCTCTCTCTCTCAGAATGCGTGGTGCAAAAATGTCGCCGACAAAAAAAGGCAGGAAGCGGTCGCCTGTAAATAATGGTCTCCCAGTCCCTTCCCGACTGCAAAACGCTCCCCTCAACCTGTCGTTGCTAGTGGCAGGCGGTAAGGCAGGGGGCGCCACTCAATATCCAGTCCGGGGCGCAACTGGGGTGTTGCACGCTCGACGGACATCACGATCTGCGGGTGCAGGAGATCGTGGCGGTAGTGTTTAGCGCCGCCGCAAAATGTCGGGTCAATTTCGCGAGTGGCGCAAACATCGCCGCGCACGGGCACTACTTGCTTTGCGACCCATTAGCGCCCTCTTAGGATGCTAATGGGAGGTGCAAAGCAACCGAATATTTCCCCCATGACTCTATGACTATTCCCTTACGTATAGAAGATGAAAGGTGATCTGATCGAGATACATAGATACATAGATACATAGAAGATAGGAGCAGGAGTAGGCCATCCGGCCCTTCGAGCCTGCTCCGCCATTTAATGAGATCATGGCTGATCCTCCAATTTAGTATCCCGTCCCCGCCTTCTCTCCGTAACCCTTAACCCCTTTTGCCTGTAGAAATATATCTAATTCCCTCTTAAATATATTTAATGAGCTGGCGTACACTGCCCTCTGTGGCAATGAGTTCCACAGGTTCACCACCCTCTGAGTGAAGAAATTCCCCCTCATTTCTGTCCTAAATGGTTTCGCCCTTATCCTTAAATTATGTCCTCTAGTTCTGTTCTCACCCGCCAAGGGAAACATTCCTTCTGCATCTAGTCTGTCTAGACCTGTCAGAATTTTATACACTTCTATGAGGTCCCCTCTCAATCTTCTAAACTCCAGTGTGTACATCCCTAAACTACATAGTCTCTCCTCATAGGTCAATCCCGCCATTCCTGGTATCAGCCTGGTGAATCGCCGCTGCACCCCCTCCATGGCAAGAACATCTTTCCTCAGATGAGGCGACCAAAACTGTACACAGTACTCGAGGTGTGGTCTCACCAGTGCCCTGTACAGCTGCAGCAAGGTATCCCTGTTCCTGTATTCCAACCCTTTTGCTATGAAGGCCAGCATACCGTTTGCCTTCTTGATCGCCTGTTGCACCTGCATGCTCGCCTTCAGTGACTGGTGTACAAGAACACCCAGGTCTCTCTGTACTTCCCCCTCTCCCAATTTATTGCCATTTAAATAATAATTTGCCCTCCCGTTCCTGCACCCAAGGTGGATAACTTCGCACTTGTCCACATTATAGTGCATCTGCCATTTATCCGCCCAATCACCCAGTCTGTCCAAATCGCTCTGGAGCTTCCTGGTCTCCTCCTCTGAGCCCACCCCCCCTCCTAGTTTAGTGTCGTCTGCAAATTTGGAAATGCTGCATCCGACTCCCTGATCCAGGTCATTAATGTAAATTGTGAACAGCTGGGGACCCAGGACAGATCCCTGTGGTACCCCACTTGTTACTGCCTGCCATTCAGAAAATGAGCCGTTTATTCCAACTCTCTGTTTTCTATCTGACAGCCAGTTCTCTATCCACGTCAATACTTTCCCCTTTATCCCATGAGCTTCAATTTTCCCTGCTAATCTTTTATGTGGGACCTTATCGAAGGCCTTTTGGAAGTCCAGGTACACCACATCTACTGGCTCTCCCCCATCTATTTTACCAGTTACTCCCTCAAAAAATTCCAATAGATTAGTCAAGCACGATTTACCCTTTGTAAATCCATGTTGACTCTGTCCTATCCTGTCCCCATTTGCTAAGTGCTCCGCTATTTCATCCTTAATGATGGACTCCAGCATTTTGCCCACAACTGATGTAAGGCTTACAGGTCTGTAATTACCTGCTTTTTCCCTACCCCCCTTTTTGAATAGTGGGGTAACGTTAGCTACCCTCCAATCCATGGGCACTGTTCCCGAGTCTAATGAATTCTGAAAAATCATACTTAGTGCATCCGCTATCTCTAGGGCCACCTCCTTCAGCACCCTAGGATGCATGTTATCAGGCCCTGGGGATTTGTCCGCCTTCAATCCCTTTAGCTTCCTTAACACCATATCCTTAGAGATATTGACTTGCGTCAGTTCCTCCTTTGCAAATGTCCCTATTTTTCCCGATATCCCAGGGAGGTTTTTTGTGTCTTCCTTCGTAAAGACTGACCCAAAGTATGCATTTAGTTGGTCTGCCATTTCTTTATTTCCCGTTATATATTCCCCCGTATCTGACTGCAATGGGCCAACTTTGGTTTTCACCAGTCTTTTCCTCTTGATATACTTATAAAAGCTTTTGGAGTTAGTTTTTATATTTTCCGCCAGCTTGCTTTCGTAAGCTATTTTGCCCCTCTTGATTAAGCCCTTTGTCCTCCTTTGCTCTATCTTAAACTGTTCCCAATCTTCCGCTCTGGCGCTTTTTTTGGCTATTTTATACGCCCTATCTTTGGATTTTATGCTGTCTCTAATTTCCCCTGTTATCCACGGTTGAGTCACCTTTTTAGATTTCCTTTTATGCCAGATTGGTATAAACAATTTTTGCAATTTTGTCATTCTATCTTTAAATGCTTGCCATTGTTTATCTACCTCCAGTCCTCCCAGGAACGTTGTCCAATCATACCTACTCAGTTCCCGTCTAATGGCATCATAATTCCCCTTGTTTAAATTCAGGACCTTAGTATCTGAGTCAATTTCTTCGCTCTCCATTTCGAGTGAGAAATCGATCATGTTATGATCGCTCTGACCCAAGGGTCCCCGTACAACAAGATTACTAATTAGTCCCTTCTCATTGCACAGTACCCAGTCCAATATAGCCTGTTCCCGAGTTGGTTCCTCGACATATTGATCCAGATAACCATCCCTTAAACACTCAAGGAATTCCTCCTCCTCATTATTTTTACTGATTAGGCTATTCCAATCTATATGTAAGTTAAAGTCACCTATGATGACAGCTGTGCTCTTATTGCACGCTTCTCTAATTTCCCTCGTGATGCCCTCCCCAACCTCTATTTTACTATTTGGAGGCCTATATACCACTCCTATTAATGTTTTTCGCCCCTCGCTATTTCTTAGCTCCACCCATATAGATTCTGTATTAACTGAGTTAATATCCTTCCTTTCAATTGCATTTATCCCTTCTTTTACCAGCAATGCTACCCCTCCTCCCTTTCTTTTTTGTCGATCCTTCCTAAATACTGAATACCCCTGTATGTTAAGCTCCCAGCCCTGCTCACCCTGCAACCATGTTTCCGTAATCCCAATTAGATCATAATTATTAACCTCTATTTCCACAGCTAATTCATCTACCTTGTTCCTGATGCTTCTCGCATTAAGGTATAAAACCCTCAGGCTTTTTTTATGCTCACATTTTTTATGAATTGGTTTGGCCCTTTGTTTTTTGTTCCTCACCCTTTTACCATTTATTTCTGTCTGCCTTTCACTTTCCTCTATTTCACTACATAGGTTTCTAGCCCCCTGCCATACTAGTTTAAATGCTCCCGAACTGCTTTATCAAAAATTACCCCGAGAACATCAGTTCCATCTTTGCACAGGTGTAGACCGTCCCTTTTGTATAGGTCACACCTACCACAAAACTGGTTCCAATGCCTCAAAAATTTAAAACCCTCCCTCTTACACCACTGCTCAAGCCACGTATTTAGCCTAACTATCCTGTTCTCTGTACTCTTACTAGCACGTGGCACTGGTAGTAATCCAGAGATTACTACCTTCGAGGTCCTACTTTTTAGCTTGGCTCCTAACTCCCTAAATTCTACTTGTAGGACCTCTTCCCTTTTTTTAGCTACGTCGTTGGTACCAACATGTATCACGACAACTGGCTGTTCCCCCTCCCCCTCCAGAATGTTCTGCACCCGCGCCGAGACATCCTTGACCCTTGCACCAGGGAGGCAACATACCATCCTGGAGTCTCGGTCGCGACCACAGAAACCCCTATCTATTCCCCTTACAATCGAATCCCCTATTACTATAGCCCTGCCACTCTTTTTCCCTCCCTTCTTTGCAACAGAGCCAGTCATGGTGCCATGAGCCTGGCTGCTGGTGCCTTCCCCCGATGAGTCATCCCCCCCGACAACAGCACCTAAGGCGGTGAACCTGTTGCTAAGGGAGACAACCCCAGGGGATTTCTGCACTACCTTCCTGCCCTTGCTCTGCCTTTTGGTCACCCTTGTACTATCTACGCTGGCCTTAACCTGCGGTGTGACCAACTCACTAAATGTGTTATCCACAACCCTCTCAGAATCGTGGATGCTCCAAAGTGAGTCCATCCGCAGCTCAAGGGCCGTCATGCGGTCCCACATGAGCTGCAGCTGGACACACTTCCCGCACACATGGTTGTCAGGGACACAGGAAGCGTCCCTGATTTCCCACATGTTACAGGAGGAGCATGACACAGGTCCGAGCTCTACTGCCATGACTTAACCCTTATATTACTTTTTAATTTTCTAGTTTTAGTTTATTTATTGACTTTTGTTTTCCCGAAGCTTACTTAGACCAATGTATACTGTACTCCTCTTATTCCTTTTTAAACTAACCAAATCCCACTAGTTTTAGTTTTACTTTCTAGGAAGGTTTGAGGAAAGTACTTACCAGTTAGTCTTACCTCCCTGGTCTTTCGCTGACTTCCCGGTCTTGTGTCCCCTTGGTCCTACGCCGACTTCCCGCTCCTCCCGGTTCCTGCCCTGCTGAAAAGAAACTGAGACCAAAAAATTTGTGACCTCTGTTTTTAGACTGCTAAAAGACTAGTAGGTTAGAGGAGGAGGGCGGATGGGGGTTCCTACTCTGTAGGAACTCGGGTTTAAGCCACCACCCTCCTTAAATGCTGTTCACCTGGGTGCTTCCCACCTGGTCCGCTTCCGGTCTCGTCTCTCCCGACACTGGCCTCTGCAAAAAAAGCCCGCGAAAGTGAGTTTAAATACTCACTGTGCTGCTGCTCTCTCCGCTCCCGACACTGGCCTCTGCAAAAAAAGCCCGCGAAAGTGAGTTTAACTACTCACTGTGCTGCTGCTCTCTCCGCTCCCGACACTGGATTCGATAGGCTAAATACAGAGAAACTATTTAATCTGGTGGGGGAATCAGGAACAAGGGGATACAATCTTAAAATTAAAGCTAGGTCATTTAGGAAGGAAGTCAGGAAGCATTTTTTCACATAAAGGGTAGTAGAAATCTAGAACTCCCTCCCCCCAAAGGCTGTGGATGCTGGGGGTCAATTGGAGTTTTCAAGGCTGAGATTGATCGCTTTTTTTTTAGGGAAGGGTCTCAAGGGATATGAAGCAGAGGCGGGAAGATGGAATTGAGGTTCAGATCAGCCATGATCTAACTGAATGGCGGAACAGGCTCAAGGGGCTGAATGGCCTACCCCTGTTCCTATGTTTCTAGAAATCTGCATACGGAAAGATTGGATAGGCTGAGGTTGTTTTCTTTGGAACAGAGGAGATTTAATTGAGGTGTATAAAATTATGAGGGGCCTAGATAGAGTGGATAGGAAGCACTTGTTTCCCTTAGAAGAGAGGTTAATAACCATGGGGCATAGATTTAAAGTAACTGGTAGAAGGATTAGAGGGCAGTTGAGGGTGGTGGGGGCCTGGAACTCCCTGCCTGAAAGGGTGGTAGGGGCAGAACCCTCATCGCATTTAAAAAGTACCTGGATGTGCACTTGAAGTGCTGTGGCCAGCAAGGACCAAGAACTAGAAAGTGGGATTAGGCTGGATAGCTCTTTTTCAGCCGGCACAGACATGATGGACCGAATGGCCTTCTTCTATGCTGTGAATCTCTATGACTCTCTGAAGATTCTGGGTCCACTGGGAATAAACTTGGGCTACTTTGCCACTACAAGTGGTGGATACCATCATTAGACTTGGGCACATAATCTAGGCTGGCACCTCAGTGCAGTGCTGAGAGAGTGCTGCACTATTGGAGGTGTCATCTTTCGGATGAGATGTTAAACCGATGCCCCGTATAAAAGATCCCATGGTGCTATTTTGAAGAAGGGTGTGGTAGTTCTGCCCAGTGTCCTGTCCAACACCACCAATCAACACCACTAAAAATCAGTTTAATTGGTCATTTATCTCATTGCTGTTTATGGGAGCTTTCTGTGCACAAATTGGTTGCTGCATTTCTTACATTACAACAGTGACTACACTTCAAATGTACTTCATTGACTGTAAAGTGCTGTAAGACATCCCGAGGTCGTGAAAGGCGTTATATAAATGTAAGTTCTTTCTTTCTAAAGGTTAATATGAAATAAACTAGCATATAATATAAGGGCTTTTATAAGCATATAAAAAGTGAAAGAATAATTAAAGAGAGAGGAAGGCCATTTAGGAATTAGGAGGAAGTCCAATTGTGGAGGATAAAGTTATGGTAGAGATATTAAATATTCATAATAACAACAGAAAACGCTGGAAAAACTCAGCATGCCAGGCAGCATCCGTGGAGAGAGGAGACCACATCGGAGACCAAACGTAGATTGGGTGACCGCTTTGCGGAACACCTCCGTTCAGTCCGTAAGGGGGACCCCGAGCTCCCGGTGGCCTGTCACTTTAATTCTCCGCTCCACTCCCACTCTGACCGCACCGTCCTCGGCCTATTACACTGTTCCACGGAAGCGCAGTGTAAGCTCAAGGAACAGCACCTCATCTTTTGTTTAGGCACCCTACAGCCCTCTGGACTCAACATCGAGTTCAACAATTTTAGATCATAACCTCGGCCCCTATCACATTTACATTTTATTTTTTCATCCACCCTTTTGTTTGGCCCCCCCCTTTTTTTTCCTCCCAGAAGCTGGCAGCTGTCCATCATTCTGCCAGTGCATTTCACACTTCATTTAGCCTCAACCTGTTAAATCAACACCTCCTCTTGCCTTGATTATCTCTTAATGTCTCTCAATGTCTCTTAATCTCTCCTTTTGTTCTTTCATCCCCTCCCCCTTTTCCCAGCTTTATACTTGCTTTAAATCTATTTCATTTCCTGCTTTTTTCCAGTTCTGATGAAAGGTCTTCGACCTGAAACGTTAACTCTGTTTCTCTCTCCACGGATGCTGCCTGGCCTGCTGAGTTTTTCCAGCGTTTTCTGTTGTTATTTCGGATTTCGAACATCCGCAGTATTTTGCTATCGTATTAAATATTCATAATTTTTTTTTACAAATGATGATGAAAGTGAGAACCTTGTAGTAGAGGAGGGTATGGAACAATTGATAGAGATAACTGCAGAAAAGGAATTGGTTCTGAAAAAAATAGCACCAGTCAGAATGGATAAGTCATGATGGCTGTCCCATTGGCTGTTGAAAGGAATCAGAGAGGAGATAAAGGCTCGGACCACAACTTTCAATCCTCCTTGAAGATACAAACTGTGCTGTGGGACTGGCGAGTGACCGATGTAACACCTCTGTTAAAGAAAGGAGTGAAGGATAATCTGGATCATGATAGACCAGCGGTTCCCAACCTTTTCCTTTATGCGGACCACTACATCGTCATCAAAGTCTTTTGCGGACCACAACGTAAGCAAGCCGTTTAAAACATTTTGTGAATAATATCACAACTTACCTCTGGCACTATTATTACCCTTCTCTTCACTTGCCATGTTAAATGTGAAGTTGTTCTTCGCCATTCTGTTGCAGTTTTTACACTCTTGTCTTGCCTTCTGGATTTGAAGCCACCTGAAATCTGTGCCATTTACTGTCATGGCCTTAATCCCTTTTTCTCTTCTGGATGAATTGTTTGTTAGTTCGGTTGAACCAGGCTGGATTGTAATGACGCTCAGTACCTTTGCTTTGCATGGGTACACGTTGATCCATTGCATTCAGATTCACCTCCTTGAAGGAACTCCATAGAATAACTACAGCAACAACCTCCACATCTTGTTTAAACACTCCCCACATTCTATCTGTCCTGCCGGCCAACATCTCAAACCGTTTTGTTTCGGTGGAACCCATCAGGTCTCTATAAGCTCCCTCTATTCCGAAAGCTATAGCACTGTTTCATGAAACGAATCCCTGTTTCACTACAGCAAAGGCTCAGCGACGCTTGGTCTGTCTAATTCCCCTTTGTCTCTCTTGACTAACACATGACACGGGTAGTATTTCAGAAAGTGCTACAATTGACACAGTATTTGGGACTCCAGTACAATCCTGGAGGGGTGTATAAAACATGTTTTGAAATTAACTGGAGAGAAATGTGAGGTGACGGGTCTCGAGGGGCAGACTGAGGAGAGGGTCTGTACATTGAATGGGGACATGTCAAAAAGAGCAAGATGAGTTAGGGATTCAGAAACACAAACCTCTCCAAAGGGTTACTTCCTCCCCGCCTCTTCCGAATTTTTGCCAGACACTTTTCAGATTTAACATGGGTGGCGGGGGGATGTTCGTGTCGTCACAGGCAAAGCTCTGCCTGAACCAAACTCCCACAGTCACAGGATTAGAATGGCGGAGGCCGGCAGATTCCCCTTCAATGTTGGTGCATCATTCTTTTCACAATTAAGTGCTCTTTTTCTGTTACTTTCGATTTACATACTCGGTTTTTATCGAACAGTGAATATTTTATATCGGAATCATGTTTAAGGGATGTGGTGTGTTCATTATCTGTACAATAACTCTGTGACCCAGTGTGAGAAGTAAAACATAAACCGCCCAGCGGGGGGCTCGAACAATCTGGACAGCTGTTATCACAGTTGTTTAGAGCGTGGTGCTGATATCGCTAAGGGCACGGGTTTAATCTGTGTATGGGTCATCAGCAGTTTATTTCTTACTTTTTCGGTTTCTCCTGACATTGAAATTCTAGACTTTACAAAAAATCTACACAAACTGTCAAGGGGAAATTATTTTCAATAACATCCATTTCACCTTTGCACTGGGCAAGCAACACATCTTTCTGTTAATTTGTCTTTCTTCGGTTTGCTGATAAAAGTTTATCTCGCGGCCTGATCCCTCTGTGGGATCATAAGAGAATATTTTGTTCTTTAAAAAATGCCCCGCTACGAATGGAACCCAGGCTCTCCTAGTATACTAAACAGGCGCTTTGACCAACTAAGCCACGGAGCCAACTCACGGCTGAAACTTCTTTGCTCCCCTCACTGATATCTGGTACCTGTGGTATCGCGTTCCACATTCCAACCACTCTTTGCATAAACAAGTTTTTCCTGAATTCCCCCCTGCATTTATTATTGAGGATCTTATATTTATGACATCTACATTTACTTAGTGTGACTCAAGAGTACTGGCGGCTGCGGTTGTATAAAGTCCACTGTCAAAGACCCACACTCCGTACATGCAAACCTGAGGTTGTATAATAGTGGGGACACTGGTGAAGATTGCTGAATTGAGGGGGCACTAGTTGGGTTTATATGATAGAGTGGAGCAGTACTTGCCGTTGTGCGGTAGTGAGGTGGGAAATATTTTGGTGAATTTGTCTGGAGCTGATTTTTCGGCCCAGTTGATTTTCTCCTTCCAGGAAACCAACCCGCCCTCCATCCACAGCAGGTTTTCACTTCCATCAGCTCATCCCCAAAACCCAGCTGTAAACAGCAATAAAAACACTGGAACCACACGGCGGGTCATTCAACATCTGTGGAGACAACAGACACGTTTATTTTAGGGATTTGGACCATTTATTCACGGACCACCTGCAGAACCCTCGCGGACCACTGGTGGTCCGCGGACCACAGGTTGGGAAACGCTGTGGTAGACCAATTAGTCTAGCGTTAGTTGTGGGCAAAATATTAGAATCTATAATGCAAAATAAAATTGATGAGCATTTAGAAAAGCATGGGACAGTCAAGGACAGCGAGCATGGATTTGTTAAAGGCAAGGTATGTTTGAAAAATGTAATCGTTTTTTTTAAGAGGTGACCAATTAGATAGATGAATGGAATGCAGTCGTGTATATGGATTTTCAGTAAGTATTAAACAAGAAGCCTTATGTAATATATGTGGGTAAAACAAATGAAGGACAGAGACACGATGTGCTTGCTTTATTAGGCCAGAGCGAACTGAGCATGCTCATACCAAACCATGTGATAATACATCACACTGCTTTTCCCCTTAAAAAAATATGTATTCCCCTCTCAAATACAACAAAACTATGGTCCCACCTTTCCCAGCATTACATGTATCACATAACAAAAACTCCTGGCTTTTTTCTTTTAAATGAACTACAAATCCAGTTTAATAACAGATTTGCGGAGCCTTCCTGATCTCCTTACAGAAGGTTTTGGTGTTGAACCAATTTTCGGGATGTTTTGTTTAGGTTCTGAACTCAAAGATGATCCTGTTTCTATCTCAGACTTGTTTGAACCTGGTACTTCAGTTACTGAAGTCTGAACTGAGTCAAACTCATGTATGTGTTCATGATCAAGTGGTTCACGATCATGTCTTGGTTCATCTCTAGCAGAGATCATTTGATCTACATGAACACTTTGGATTTTGTCACCAATTTCAACCGAATATCTCTTGGTTCTACCAACCTCTACCATGGTTCCTACATCCTATTTGTGTGAACTTGACTTGCCAGGGGGACTGAGAATGCGACTGAGTCTTGTTCAACCGAATTTGGTCTCAAGAGTTGAACAGAAACAGTTGAGTCAGAAACTGTTTTTGTTTCAACTGCGTTCTTTATGATTGGTATCATAATAACGTTTCTGACTCAACTGTTTCTGTTCAACTCTGGAGACCAAATTCGGTTGAACAAGACAGTCGTGTTCTCAATCTCCTCTTCATCAAAAGTTCTGCTCGGGTATGTCCAGTTGTATTGGGCGGAGTAGTTCTGTACTTCAGCAAGAAATTTGCCAAATGTTGCTTCATGCTGAGTCCCGAACAACCCTGCAACACTTGTTGTTTGAGAGGTCCTTTCACTATTCTGACTGACCTTTCGGCTGCTCCATTTGAAGAACATATGAACATAAGAAATAGGAGCAGGAATAGGCCACTTGGCCCCTCGAGCCTGCTCCGCCATTCAATAAGATCATGGCTGATCTTGGGCTGAAAGCCACTTCCCCGCCCAAACCCATAACCCTTCACTCCCTTATCTTGCAAAAATTTGTCTATCTCCACCTTAAATGTATTTAATGACCCAGCCTCCACAGCTCTCTGGGGCAGAGAATTCCACAGATTTACGACCCCCTGAGAGAAGAAATGCCTCCTCATTTCAGTTCTAAAAGGGCAACCCTTTATTCTAAAACTGTGCCCCCACGTTCTAGATTTCCCCACGAGGGGGAACATCCTCTCTGCATCTACCTTGTCGTGCCCCCTCAGTATCTTATCTGTTTCAATAAGATCACCTCTCATTCTTCTAAATTCCCATGAGTATAGGCCCAGCCTGCTCAACCTTTTCTCATAAGTCAAACCCCTCATCTCTGGAATTAACCTAGTGAATCGTCTCTGAACTGCCTCCAATGCAAGTATATCCTTCCTTAAATAAGGAGACCAAAACTGTACGCAGTACTCAAGGTGTGGTCTCACCAATACCCTGTACAGTTATAGCAGGACTTCCCTGCTTTTATACTCCAACCCCTTTGAAATAAATACCAACATTCCATTTGCCTTTTTGATTACTTGCTGTACCTGCATGCTAACTTTTTGTGTTTCATGCACAAGGACCCCCAGGTCCCTCTGAACTGTAGAATTTTGTAATCTCTCTCCATTTAAATAATAATTTGCTTTTTTATTTTTCCTGCCAGAGTGTATAACCTCGCACTTTCCCACATTATACTCCATCTGCCAAATGTTTGCCCACTCACTCAGCCTGTCTATATCCCTTTGCAGGTTCTTTGAGTCCTCTGCACAACTTGCTTTCCCACCCATCTTTGTATCATCCGCAAACTTGGCTACATTACACTCGGTCCCTTCATCCAAGTCATTAATGCAGATTGTAAATAGTTGAGGCCCCAGCACCGATCCCTGTGACACCCCACTAGTTACCGCTTGCCAACCGGAAAATGACTCATTTATCCCGACTCTCTGTTTTCTGTTAGTTAGCCAATTCTCTATCCATGCTAATATATTACCCCCAACTCCGTGAGCTCTTATCTTATGCAGTAACCTTTTATGTGGCACCTTATCGAATGCCTTCTGGAAATCTAAATACACCACATCCCCTGGTTTACCTTTGTCCATCCTGCTCGTTACCTCCTCAAAGAACTCCAGCAAGTTTGTTAAACATGATTTCCCTTTCATAATGGATTCAAACCGCGGCATCTCCAAACAGTATATTTCAAATTTTGTCAGCCGTGGCTCAGTTGGTAGCACCCTCACCTCTGAGTAGAAGGTTGTGGGTTCAAGTCCCACTCCAGAGACTTGAATACAAAAATCTAGGCTGACACTCCAGTGCAGTATTGAGGGAGTGCTGCACTGTCTCAGGTGCTGTCTTTCGGATGAGATGTTAAACCGAGGCCCTGTCTTCTCTCTCAGATGGACATAAAAGATCCTATGGCACTATTGCGAAGAAGAATAGGGGAGTTATCCCCAGTGTCCTATCCAATATTTATCCTTCAATCAACATCACTAAAAACATATTACCATGTCATTATCACATTGTTTGTGGGAGCTTGCTGTGCGTGAATTGGCTGGCACCTTTCCTACATTACAACAGTGACTACACTTCAAAAGTACTTAATTGGCTGTAAAGCACTTTTGGATGTCGTGAGGTCGTGAAAGGTGCTATATAAATGTAAATCTTCTTTCTTTCTTCTATACTGTAATTTCTAGGAATCTATGTCGGACACAAAATCTACAATCACCCAGATCCCTTTCTGCTTCATAGAAACATAGAAACTAGGAGCAGGAGTAGGCCATTCGGCCCGTCGAGCCTGCTCCACCATTCAATACGATCATGGCTGATCATCCAAATCCAGTACCCTGTCCCTGCTTTCTCACACAGAATCCCCATCGAGACTGCACCGACACATATCCCACCCTATCCCCGTAACCCCATGTATTTAATTCCCCCTAACATATCCCATCCTATCCCCGTAACCCCACATATTTAATCCCCCCCTAACACTAAGGGTCAATTTATCATAGCCAAATCAACCTAACCCGCACATTTTTGGACTGTGGGAGGAAACCGGAGCACCTGGAGGAAACACACGCAGACACGGGGAGAATGTGCAAACTCCACACAGACAGTCACCCGAGGCCAGATTCGAACCCGGGTTTATCCTTTAGCTATTTCTGCACCATTGTCCTTCCAACATGTAGTATTTTGTGGTTGCCTGTATTGAGTTCATCAGTCACTGATCTAACCATTTGCAGATGGGCTCTGACTCCTTTGATGGGTTTCTGCTGCTCTCCTGAGTTGAACAACCTCATGTTTTGTATCTTTTACGAATTTGAGCAGTTTCTGTATCCAAGTCATTACTGTAGTCTGGGAATATGTATTGTTTGTTCTGAAGTTCCTCTCAGTACTTCCCTCTCTTCCGGATATCACCTCCCAAGCAAGGATCTACTTCTTTCATTCCTTCAGCCACATTCACATTTCTCACCTTGAATTCTCATTGCTCTCAATCTCAGTAGCAGTCTGAAATCTAAGTACAGTTAGTCATACAACTTTGACTGTCCATCTGGGATGTGCCTTCATCTTCAACACCTTCATCCTCCTCCCATCCCAGACAGTCTCCCGTCCCCATTGCTTCCGTTGCTACAATAGTCGTAGCCTGAAATCAATGGGGCATTCGCCCAAACGCACATGGCAAGTGGCTGGCCTGGCTCTCCGCTTTCCACTTCTAAATCTGCTTACTATTCTAAGTAGAACAGAAATGGCTCCAAATTCCTTCATTCTACCACCAAGCTATCTCTCTGTTCTCCCTCCCCTGCACTTAACTTCCTCACCTCTGACACAGAATACGAGATCCTCACTAATTTTACTCATGTCAAAAATAGAAGAAATCTGCAAAGGAAGCTTCCATCTACTGTGATCTCCTTGTTACAGTTTTGAGTTTTTCTCCTAAGCACCTTTACTCATGGAAATGGTTGGAGGAGATTTAATTCTACGAGTAAGGGCTGAGGTGAAAGGTCGATATGCCAATACACTGTCCCTCAACCCTCCAAACATAACATTCAACAACAACAACTTGTATTTATATAGCGCCTTTAATGTAGTAATATGTCCCAAGGGACTTCACAGGAGTGTTATCAAACAAAATTTCACACGGAGCCACATAAGGAGAAGATTAGGACAGATGACCAAAAGCTTGGTCAAAGAGGTAGGATTTAAGGAGCGTCTTAAAGGAGGAAAGAGAGGTAACATAGAAACATAGAAGATAGGAGCCCCTCGAGCCTGCTCCGCCATTCAATGAGATCATGGCTGATCATCCAAATTCAGTACCCTGTCCCTGACTTCTCCCCATATCCCTTGATCCCTTTAGCTTTAAGAAATATATCTAACTCCTTCTTGAATATATTTAATGCATTGGCCTCTACTGCCTTCTGTGGTAGAGAATTCCACAGGTTCACCACTCTCTGGGTGAAGAAATTCCTCCTCATCTCAGTCCTAAATGGCTTACCCCTTATCCTTAGACTGTGACCCCTGGTTCTGGACTCCCCGGACATCGGGAACATCCTTCCTGCATCTAGTCTGTCTAGTCCTGTTAGAATTTTATAAGTTTCAATGAGATCCCCTCTCATTCTTCCAAACTCCAGCGAGTATAAGCCCAATCGACCCAAACTCTCCTCATTAGTCATTCCTGCCATCCCAGGTATCAGCCTAGTGAATCTTCGCTGCACTCTCTCCATGGCAAGAACATCCTTCCTCAGATAAGGCGACCAAAACTGCACACAATACTCAAGATGTGGTCTCACCAAGGCCCTGTACAACTGCAGCAAGACATCCTTGTTCCTGTACTCGAACCCTTTCGCTACGAAGGCCAACATACCATTTGCCTTCTTAACCGCCTACTGCACCTGCATGCTTACCTTCAGCGACTGGTGCACAAGGACACCCAGGTCTCGTTGCACTTCCCCTTCTCCCAATCTATTGCCATTCAGATAATAATCTGCCTTCCTGTTTTTGACACCAAAGTGGATAACCTCGCATTTATCCACATTATATTGCATCTGCCATGCTTCTGCCCAATCACCCAACCTATCCAAATCATACTGGAGTTTCTCGGCATCCTCCTCATGGCACACACTCCCACCCAGCTTTGTGTCATCTGCAAACTTGGAGATATTACATCCAATACCCTCGTCTAGATCATTAGTATATATTGTGAATAGCTGGGGTCCTAGGACCGATCCCTGCGGTACCCCACTAGTCACTGCCTGCCACTCGGAAAAAGACCCATTTATTCCAACTCTTTGCTTTCTGTCTGCCAACCAGTTCTCTATCCAAATCAATACCTTGCCCCCAATCCCATGTGCCTTAACTTTACACGCTAATCTCTTATGCGGGACCTTATCGAAAGCCTTCTGAAAGTCCAAATACACCACATCCACTGGTTCTCCCTTATCTATTTTACCAGTTACATCCTCAAAAAATTCCAGTAGATTAGTCAAGCACGATTTACCTTTTGTAAATCCATGTTGACTTTGTCCGATCCTGTCACTGTTTTCCAAGTGCTCTGCTATTACATCTTTTATAATGGACTCTAGCATTTTCCCCACTACCGATGTCAGGCTTACCGGTCTGTAATTCCCCGTTTTCTCTCTACCACCTTTTTTGAATAGTGGGGTAACATTAGCTACCCTCCAATCCATGGGTACTGTTCCAGAGTCTATAGAATTTTGGAAGATGACCAGCAATGCATCTACTATTTCTAGGGCCACTTCCTTAAGTACCCTAGGATGTAGATTATCAGGCCCTGGGGATTTATCGGCCTTCAATCCCGTCAATTTCCCTAACACTATTTCCCTACAAATACTGATTTCTTTCAGTTCCTCCCTCTCATTAGACCCTATGTTCCCCGACATCTCTGGCAGGTTATTTGTGTCCTCCTTTGTGAAGACAGAACCAAAGTATGTATTTAATTGATCTGCCATTTCTTTGTTCCCCATTATAAATTCCCCTGATTCTGACTGCAAGGGACCTACGCTTGACTTCACCAATCTTTTTCTCTTCACATATCTATAAAAGCTTTTACAGTCAGTTTTTATGTTTCCTGTAAGCTTACTCTCAAACTCTATTTTCCCCCTCTTAATTAATCCCTTTGTCCTTCGTTGCTGAATACTATACTGCTCCCAATCCTCAGGTTTTCTGCTTTTTCTGGCCAATTTATATATCCTCTCCTTGGATCTTATGCTGTCCCTAATTTCCCTTGTTAGCCATGGTTGAGTCACCTTTTTTGTTTTATTTTTATGCCAAACTGGGATGAACAAATTCTGTAGTTCATTCATGCGATCTTTGAATGTTTGCCATTGCCTATCCACCGTCAACCCTTTGAGTGACATTCCCCAATCAATCCTACCCAACTCGCGCCTCATACCATCGTAGTTTCCTTTATTTAAATTCAGGACCCTAGTCTCTGAGTCAACTACTTCACTCTCCATTTTAAGGAAGAATTCTATCATATTATGATCGCTCTGACCCAAGGGGCCTCGCACAACAAGATTGCTAATTAATCCTTTCTCATTACATAATACCCAGTCTTAGATGGCCTGATCTCTAGTTGGTTCCACAACATATTGGTCCAGGAAACCGTCCCGTATACACTCCAGGAATTCCTCCTCCACAGTATTGTTACTAATTTGGTTAGCCCAATCTATATGTAGATTAAAGTCGCCCATGATAACTGCTGTGCTCTTATTGCACGCTTCTCTAATTTCCCTTTTAATGCCATCCCCAACCTCCGTATTACTGTTTG
The DNA here is from genome assembly GCA_030390025.1 of Squalus acanthias. Taxonomy (NCBI): domain Eukaryota; kingdom Metazoa; phylum Chordata; class Chondrichthyes; order Squaliformes; family Squalidae; genus Squalus; species Squalus acanthias. The sequence continues at coordinate 89,425,772 of CM059430.1, read as the reverse complement.
GGGGTCTATACACCACTCCCACTAGCGTTTTCTGCCCCTTGGTATTTCTCAGTTCTACCCATACAGATTCCACATCATCAGAGCTAATAGAGAGGCGGAGAGATTTAGGGAGGGAATTCCAGAGCTTCGGGCCTTGGCAGCTGAAGGCACAGATGTCAATGGTGGAGCAATTAAAATTGGGGATGCCTCAAGAGGCCAGAATTGGAGGAACGCAGCTATCTTGGAGGGTTGTAGGGCTAGAGGAGGTTACAGAGATACGGAGGGGCGAGGGCATAGAGGGATTTGAAAGCAAGAATGAGAATTTTTAAATCGAGGTGTTGCTTAACTGGGAGCCAAACTAGGTCAACGAGCACAGGGACGATGGGTGAATGGGACTTGGTGCGAGTTAGGACATGGGCAGCAGTGCATTGGAATAGTCAGATCTACGGGTAACAAAGGCATGGATGAAGGTTTCAGCAGTAGATGGGCTGAGACGGGGCGGAGTCAGACGATGTTATAGAGGTGGAAATAGGCGGTCTTTGTGATGGTGCAGATATGTGGTCAGAAGCTCATCCCAGGGCCAAATATGACACCAAATCTGTTTCAGCCTCAGACAGTTGCCAGGGAGAGGGATGGAGTCAGTGGCTACGGAATGGGGTTTGTGGTGGGGACCAAAGACAATGGCTTTGGTCTTCCCAATATTTAGTTGGAGGAAATTTTTGCTCATCCAATACTGGATTTCGGACAAGCAGTCTGACAATTTAGAGACAGTGAAGGGATTGAGAGAGGTGGTGGTGAGGTAGAGCTGGGTGTCGTCAGCGTACGTGTGTAAACTGACGCTGTGTTTTCGGATGATGTCGCCGAGGGGCAGCATGTAGATGAGAAATAGGAGGGGGCCAAGTATAGATCCATAGCTCATGGAATTGAAGACAAATTATTGATCTGGTTAGGAGATTGGTTAGGCGGTAGAGGCAGAGAGTATGGGTAATGGTTATGTACTTGAATTGGAAGGAAGCAACTAGTATTGTCCCACAAGGATCTGTGCTGGGGCCTCAACTATTCACTATATTAATGACTTCGATAACACAATAGAGAGCCATATATCTAAGTCAGCCGATGACACAGAGATTGTTGGTATAGTAAGTAGTGTAGATGGGAGCATAAATTACTAAGAGTCATTGATAGATTAAGTGAGTGGATGAAACTGTGGCAGGTGGATTTCAACGCAGATAAATGTGGGATCATCCATTTTGGACCAAGAAAGGATAGATCCGAGTATTATTTAAATGGTGAAAAGCTAGGAACAGTGGAGGTCCAAAGAGATTTAGGGGTCCATGTACACAGATCACTAATATGTAGTGGTCAGGTACAAAAAATAACCAAAAAGGCTAATGGAATTTGAGCCTTTATAACTAAAGGGCTAGAATGTAAAGGGGAGGAAGTTTTTCGACAGCTATACAAAGCCCTGGTTAGACCACATCTGGAGTACTGTGTACAGTTCTGGGCACCACACCTTAGAAAAGATATATTGGCCCTGGAGGGCATGCAGTGCAGATTCACCAGAATGTTACCAGGGTTCCAAGGGTTAGATTATAGGGAGAGATTACATAAGCTAGGCTTGTACTCCCTGGCATAATGAAGGTTAAGATGTAATTTGATTGAGATTTTTAGGATTTTGAAAGGAATTGATATTGTAGATAAAGAGAAACTTTTCCGCTGGTGGCGGAGTCTAGGACAAGGGGACATAACCTTAAAATCAGAGCCGGGCCTTTAAGGAGAGAAGTTAGGGAACACTTCTTCACATAAAGGGTGGTAGAAGTGTGGAACTCTCTCCCACAAAAAGCAGTTGATGCTAGCTCAATTAATACATTTAAATTGAGATTGATAGATTGTTGCTAGACAAGGGTATGAAAAGATATTGAGCCAAGGCGGTAGATGGAGTTAAGAGACAGATCAGCCATGATCTCATTGAATGGTGGAACAGGTTCGAGGGGCTGAATGCCCTACTTCCATTCATAGTTTTTCCATCTGACACATATCTGATGTGTCCACAGGGTGTTGATTAGTGCAAGTTTCACAGTCACTAAAAAGCAACCAAAAAAACCACAAAACACTTATTCTGCTAGCTTCCGAAAACATCCCTCTCAGAAAGAAAAGAACCAATTATGTTGCTGAAAAAAGTGTCATCATCCTTTCAGTGGTCATGTTGCTTCCCCATCCAATCCACTACGTACCTCTAAAAATAATGGGGTCAAATCTCCATGCGGGGTTATCCTGATCTCCTGCGATAATTACACGGAGGAGAGAAGCACGATGACCTGCTCTCAGAGGAGTCCTCAGTGCCCGCTGCAAGGGACATCAGAGGACATCTCACCACTGAAGTCTTCTCTGTAATACAGTCTACCATTGACACCAGAGCCGTACCTCCTGCTCCCCACCTTCAAATAAAGGGACAGTCCTTCAATCCACTGCCCATCCTACAACAGGACCACATATCAGTCCTCTTTGCCTATTCATGACCGTGCCAATAATTATCACCTGATTAAATTAGTTAGCACCAAATAAGTGCACCTTTTCCTGTGTGACTCGAACCTCTATGAATAGCAAAGTGCAACATCAGTGCACGTTTCATTTTATTACAACCAAGTATAAAGTGAACAGAAGCCGACCAATCTTCACCAATACTTTGCTTCCCCTGGGTCTCTACATTTGCTGTTCTTTCACCTATTCTAGTGCTTCTCCTAGGTGCAACCGGTAGACCAGGATCACTAGAAGGGTGTACTGCAGAAGGGTCATGGGATTGAGCTGGCACTTTTCTCATGGCAACTTGCTCCTGGCTGGTTGCATTTCTGGACCTTGTTCTTGGGCAGCCTGGTGTAGCTTCTTATGTTTCACTCACAATGTGCTCTGGGTGGTGGTGGGGGGGCAGGAGAACCAGAGGCCTGGAATCTGCTGCTGTCCAGAGAGGCATCAGTATCAAGCGGGTGGACTATAGCCACTGCCATTCCACTGGGCTATCCCCACTGATTAGCGGGATGGCTGATTTGATAGTGGCTATTAGATCCTGATAGCCCAGAGAGACAGCAGCATGCACCAGAGCAGCCATGGTGTAGAAGCCGGTATGCCGGATGCTGCCTATCCTCTCCCCCACTGTCATCAGTTCTGCAGTCTCTGATTTCGTGGAGGTGGTTGCACCGACTGTTTCCTGGCCACTCTTAGCTTAGGGTCTACTGCAGATTCCAGTGAAGCTGCCACATGCTCCATTGATGTCTACAATGAGGAAGAAGCTTCCCTATTGTTGCTGAAAATGGGAGCTGAAGACTTGAGAATCACATCTGTCAGTTGCCGCACTTTCTTGGAGACTGACCTCAGAGCCTCCATATAAGTACAGTGGGGGTGAAATTGATCTTGGCCGGTATTTGTGGTGCAAAGTGGAAGACAGTGAATCAGCTGCCCGTTTTCCATTAGAGAATGGCGTGTAAAACGGGCGGCTGATTCTCTATTGCTCGTTTTGTGCAACTGCCCAAGGTTCCTCAAAAATCCCTCCTTTCAGATGAATACCCATGAGGTCTGGGACCGTGACTGAAGCCTCTACTGGGAAGTTGGCACATCCTCATACACTACCTACTCCTCCAGCTCCCTCCTACTTTGTGAATCACCTGAGACCACATCCTCACTGACACTGGCTAATTCTCCCTGGGTGAAAGTATCTGAGCTGATGTGTGGGAGTGAGAAAGCAAGTGGCCAGAGCGTTTAAGGAGGTCGGGGCAGAGGAAAATGGGGCAGGATCAAGTTCCAGTGACTCCAGTGAGGCCTGGACCTTGGAACAGATAGTCTCAGTATAACTAAAGCAAAAACAAATATTTGAATGTACAGTTTGAAAAGAACTCAGGCAGTCCACTGGACTGCTTTTAAGCTTCAGGCATTATGAACAACTCATATTGTTTGACCAAACACACGCAGAGTTCTGCATTGCCTGAGCTCCTGATTGGTGCAGGTGCACTTGGTGCTGTCCCCTTTAAAAATTCAACTGCAGACAAAACTGCAGATGCACTTTGGTGTTGAGTGTTCTGAAACGAATACACATAATAGGCAATAGGAATGTTTAATCCAGCAGATTCACCTATTAACAGCAGAAATATTCTGGGACTTTAGATGGAACCATGACCTGTGTGAACAGAGCTACACTCTTTAAATCACGTGTGGAAGAGTCATTGTACTTTGCACTGCTCTTGGACTCGGTTTAGAAACTCACTTGTTTAGTCAGAATCCTGCAGCAGTGCAACCTCTTCAAACTGGACATCCAAACCCTCAGTAAACAGAATCGTTCATCATTGCCCAAAAATGGACCAGAGAGAATTGGCTTTATCTGTGTTCTCACAGATTGACCAACAAACACACCCTCCAGAGGACACGGTGAGTATTTTATCAAAACATGATAGTAAACTTATGTAAAACCCTGAGAGGTGCTGATGATTTGGGGATTTTGGTTGTTGTGAATTGCAGAGTTTCTCTGTGGGGTTCAGGGTGTTTCCAAACTACCAACCGATTGCTGCTAAATGGAGAACAGCACAATGGCCTGTAATTTCCGACAGGAGGCTTCCTGCGGCGGATGCCTCCTATCAGAAAAAAATCTACGAACTTACCTGAGGGCTCCCAAGGTGTGTACACTTCCGTTCCTGGGCCTCTCCAACTGGAAATGCGCAGGGCCCTCGTATCCGAGAGGCGGATGCAGTTCGCAAGCGTCCCTGGGATCACGTGGGCCAGGCCAGCCAATAGGAGAAGGGAATCTCCCTTCATACTTTTGACCGATAGACCTGCCAAATATATGAATGGAGATCACCCCAAAAACACAGTAAAACATTAAATACATTTTTTTTAAATCACGTTTTTAAAATGAGCTAAAATTATAATAAATTAAATATTTTAAACAAAAATTTAATTTTTTGAAAAAAATAATTAAAGTTTTTTATGGGGCTAAAAATAAACTTACCTTTTTTAAAAGTATTTTTAAAGTATAAATGAGTGAAATTTTTTTTAATAAACTTTTTTCAACAATATGCTGGTAAAAGCAGGCCTTACGCCTGCTTTTACCAGGCGTAAGATTTCTAAGGGTTTTCTGCGGGCGGAGGTTCTCCAGAAAGAGCATTCTTGACAGAATGGAAATACCGGATTTCAGCGCATGCGATTCGCATGCCTGAAACCAGCATTTCCGATGTCCCTATGGGTGTGTACACAGCCCGTACACACCCGCAGGCATCGGAATATACGGCCCAATGTTTCTGTAGTGGGTGAAAACTGCACTTTTGACTTGAGTTCTAGTCTGACAAAGTCTAACTTCTGAGTCGACCATTTCCTGTCTTTCCCCCAAGCTGCCACCAATGAACATGTGGGTGAAAGTGATGAGAATGTGGAGCGAGGCAACTGGTCCTCGAAGACTGACTACTTGCTCTCAGTGATTGGCTCTGCTGTGGGTCTGGGCAATGTCTGGCAATTCCCTTACCTGGTTTACAGAAATGGAGGAGGTACTGTAGTCAAATCCAAAATATAGGGGAGAGAAAGCAGAAATAAAGGGAACAATTCACCGCAACTTCGTGATTTGACACATGTGCAGGCGTATGCAGAAATCCTGAAGTTGTGGTCAGTCATTCACTGCTCCTCCACAGGCTGCGCTGTGGCCGCCCCCCCCACCCACCTCCTCCACCACCACAGAGTCGGCAATCAGTGAAATCTCTCAAATCAGAGAAACTGATGCAAAATTCAGCTCTTCCGCAGCAATTACGGTTAAATTCCCCACTAAAAGTTAGACCCAAAGGGATTAGGTGTAACTGCTAAACAAAGGTTATGGGCCTGAAAATCTAATTTTAATTTTGTGCCGTATGAAATATATCCATTTTAATAAATGGATAAATTTCACACTGCATGCACTATGGGATTCCACTATATTCCGTTGATTTGAATTAAGTGCAGGAAAACCCCAACCTCTCGACACAGAGATCGCGGGATCTTTGTGTGAAGCTTACTTCAGGGCCAGCGGCGAACGCCTTCGCTTCGCCGTTGACCACAAATTCTGGGCCATTAAATTCAATGAACCAGGGAATTTTTTATTCTACAGTCCCCACCACTTACACCGTCCACGCTTATCCCGGACAAGTGTCTATATTGGGCGTCAATTACAAAGGCACCCCTTAAACCGTATTATGTGCGCCGACTATTTCGGGCAATTCAAGCAGGTGTTCATAGCTTGTTAAAGTGTGATTATCTGTCCTTAAGTTATTTCAAGCAGTCCCGTCGCCTTCCATCACCCCCGTGACCTCAAGAACTCCTGTGACTGCTGCTCACAAACAAGTGATAAAGTTGAAAAACACCTTCTGTCACAGCCTGCTGAAACTCAAGCTGCACTTACCTGCTGTAGTGGTGAAGCTGACCAGACTGATGTGTACCAGCCCGTTAGTCTCTCCATAGCTGAATTTGGAGAGACGGACATTAAAAAATAATAATGCAAGAATAAAAAAAATTATCCAAGTTGTGAGTGTTGGCTGTGCAGCTACCAAGAGGTGACTGAGGTCATCTCCAAGGCAATCACCTTCCTTTTCCCTTCCCCTATTGGAGACATGCCTAGAGTCTGAACTTTAACTCCTTGGCTTTGCAGAACTGAGCGTTGGAAGCGTGCCGTAATGGCAATTGCAAGTCTACTATAATATGTAGAGATGCTGCTCTGCACTTTAAAAAAATCCATTTGTTACAACAGCCACCGCGCATAGCTTTCGCACGAATGCACACAAGATAAGCGATGGGGACTGTGCCAGGTAAATAATACAGGATTGAACAATGCTAATATAATGAACGATGAATTGAATCTCACAGCTTTAAACTGTTGGTTATTTATAAAATATTTTTTATTGGAATGTGGGTGACTTTGGCAAGGTGGTATTTATTGCTTGTTCCTAGATGTCCCATGACTTCCCTAATACTCCTTAGGGTAGAGATTGGACCTCCCATGGGTGTTCATAAGAACATAAGAAATAGGAGCAGGAGTAGGCTATTTGGCCCTTCGAGCCTGCTCCGCCATTCAATAAGATCATGGCTGATCTTCTACCCCATCTCCACTTTCCCGCACTATCCCCCTATCCCTTGATATTCAAAAATCTATCGATCTCTGTCTTGAATATACTCAACATCTGAGCCTCCACAGCCCTCTGGGGTAGAGAATTTCAAAGATTCAACACTCTCTGAGTGAACAAATTTCTCCTCATTTCAGTCCGAAATGGCTGACCCCTTATTCTGAGACTCCCCAGCCAGGGGAAACATCCTCCCTGCATCTACCCTGTTAAGCCCTGTAAGAATTTTGTATATTTCAATGAGATCACCTCTCATTCTTCTAAACTCTAGAGAATATAGGCCTAGTCTACTCAATCTCTCCTCATAGGACAATCTCCCCATCCCAGGAAGCAGTCTCGTGAACCTTCATTGCACTCCCTCTATGGCAAGTATATCCTTCCTTAGGTAAGGAGACCAAAACTGTACACAATACTCCAGGTGTGGTCCCACCAGGGCCTTATATAATTGCAGTAAGACGTCTTTACTCTTATACTCAAATCCTCTTGTAATAAAGGCCAACATACTATTTGCTTTCCTAATTGCTTGCTGTACCTGCATGTTAACTTTCAGTGATTCGTGTACAAGGACACCCAGGTCCCTCTGAACACCAACATTTCACTATCTCTCACCATTTAAAAAATACTCTGCTTTTCTACTTTTCCTACCAAAGTGGATAACTTCACATTTCTCCACATTATATTCCATTTGCCATGTTCTTGCCCATTCACTTAGCCTGTCTATATCCCCTTGAAGCCTCTTTGCATCCTCCTCACAACTTACATTCCCACCCTGCTTTGTATCATCAGCAAACTTGGATATACTACATTTGGTCCCCTCATCCAAATCATTGATGTAGATTGTAAATAGCTGAGGCTCAAGCCCTGATCCTTGCGGTACCCCACTAGTTACAACCCGCCGTCAATCAAAACGACTTTAACGTCTGACCCGCCTCCAAACCCGCCCTCTGAGCGCCAGCAACATCGGAGCCAATGAAACAATCAGACCTTGGTTCTCCGAATCCATCCACAATCATCCCCAACACCAACATCACCAACCTGATCACCAACCTTCTCCGCCATCACCTGATGCTGCACTAGACACAGGGCATCAGCCCCTGACAAAATTGCTGTCCGGGAGGCCAGCGATGGCATCACAATGGCCAGACTTTCTTCACTTGATGCTGTAAACCCTGGCTGCCATAGGATGCGGCAGGTTGACACCATCCCACACCAGCACCGTGAAGCATCCCTTTAATGTCTAAGCCATTCCATGCACACACATCACTATAGCGGGGTGGGGGGGGGGGGGGGGCGGTGCGGTGGGGGAGTTATGACTGAACAATCACTGCAACTCAGTAAGACACTTCTTAATGTGTGCTCAGATCTGTCCAATAAGGGGCACTTTTTGAAAAAGAGATTTCACTGTATGACAACACATTATTAGAAACTTCACATGGACATTGGCTAAACCTCTCAAGTACCCACCCTTGTGTGTTGTTAGTTGGTATGCTTGCAGTAGAATGAGGGTGAGTGTGAGGGGTGGCTAGTGAGATGGGGAAGTGATAAAGTAGATAGAGAGGGTTGCGTGGAGGTGCAAGGTAAGTTGGTGTCCTGGGGAGGTCTCTTCCACCCTTGGAACGGAAGAGAACCTCCCTGCGTACTGTGACTCCCTCCATAAGCATATGGAAGGAGTCATTGGAGAGTCTGGGTGCAAGAGTGCACCTCAATGCTATCAAACACTGAAAAATCAACTGTCAAAATAAAATTGTGCATGGTCCCTTTAAGGAAACCAAATGACGTCATCAAACCCACTTTCTGTTAATTGGCCGGTAAGCCCGCAGGGCGGGCTTAACAAAGCCAATCAAGGGAAAGTCATGTCTATAGAGCGGAGGTAGCTGGGGGCGGGACTGGAGCCTGGAAAGCAGCTGACCCGCACCCATCCCGACACTGTGGAAAAAATCGCGGCCAAAGTATTTGTTTAATTTCTCTGCCATTTCCTTATTCCCCATTATAACTTCTCCTGTCTCAGCATGTAAGGGACCCACATTTACTTTCACTAATCTTTTCCTTTTTACATACCTATAGAAGCTTTTACAGTCTGTTTTTATGTCTCTCGCTAGTTTACTCTCATATTCTATCTTCCCTTTCTTTATTAATTTCTTGGTCCTTCTTTGCTGGAATCGAAAATCCTCCCAATCCCCAGGCTTACTATTTTTAGCAACATTATAAGCCTCTTCCTTTGATCTAATACTATCTTTAACTTCTCTTGTTAGTCACGGTTGGACCACTTTTCTTGTGGGGTTTTTGTGCCTTAAAGGAATGTATATTCTGTACTAATTCTTTAAATGCCAGCCATTGCTTGTCTACCGTCATACCTTGTAATTTAGTTTCCCAATCTACTGTAGCCAACTCGCCCCTGAAACCTACGCAGTTTGCTTTGTTTAGATTTAAGACCCTAGTTTCGGATTTAACTAAATCAGTTTCAAACTGAATATAAAATTCTATCATATTATGGTCACTCTTCCCTAAAGGCCCCTTTACTACAAGGTTATTAATTATACTTTCTCATTGCACAATACTAGATCTAAAATAGCCTGTTCCCGAGTTGGTTCCTCAACATCCTGATCCAGAAAAGTATTTTGCATACATTCCATGTATTCGTCCTCCACACTATTACTGCAAATTTGGTTTGCCCAGTCTATATGTAGATTAAAGTCCCTCATGATCACTGTCCCTTGTTACATGCACCTCTAATTTCCTGATTTATACTCTGCCCTACATTACAACTACTGTTTGGGGGCCTATAAACTACTCCCACCAATGTTTTCTGCCCCTTGCTGTTTCTTAGCTCCACCAAAACTGACTACACTTCTTGATTTTCAGAGCTAAGATCCTTCGGGGGAAAAATTCGGTTGCTTAGCGCCTCCCGTTAGGGCGCTAATTGGGCACAACGCAACTAGTGCCCGAGCGCGGTGATGTTTGCGCCGCTCGTGAAATTGACCAGTTTTTGTGGCAGCGCTAAACTCTACTGCTCTGAACTCCTGCGCCCGCAGATCATGACGTCAGTCGAGCGTGCAACGCCCTGGTAGTGCCCTGGACCGGATATTGAGTGGCGCCCTCTTCCTTTCCGCCTGCCGCAATCAACGACAGGGAGAGTGGAACGTTTTCCAGTCGGTGAGGGGCTGGGGGAGTGCTATTTAAAGGTGCCCTCTTCCTGCCTTTTTTTGTGGGAGACATTTTTGCACCACTCATTCTGACAGAGAGAGAGAGATTCTGAGAGAGAGAGAGAGAGACTTCTGCAGAAGTCAATGCTGTGTGAAGTAGTTTTGGCTACTGAGCAGCACTTTTCAGGTTCTTTTGGATTTGACCTTCATTACTTCGAATGTCAATAGACTTTGGGGGCTGGACTGATTTGGGGCGTCGTCCTGCGCCTGCAGAATCGGAGGCATTAGAGACGCAGAGAGAGAGTGGCAATCATGGCCAGAGGGAGGAGGGCCAACAAGCCTCTGCACAGGAGACCTTACCCTCCCAGGGTATTCCAGGAACAATTCTCCTACATTCATTTGTCTGAGGAGCAGTGTTTGCGTAGGCTGCGCTTCAGCAAGGAGGTGGTCACTGAGCTCTGCCACCTGATGCAGCTAGATCTGCAGCCTCAACTGAGGATCAGGACGTCTCTGTCGGTGGCAGTGAAGGTCACGGTGGCTCTGAATTTTTATGCCACCGGCTCCTTTCAAGCAGCTACTGGGGACATCACCAATATCTCCATGATCACGGTCCGTTGCTGTATCCGGGAGGTCACAAATGCCCTCTATAAAAGGAGACGCCAGTACATCTCTTTCCCGATGACCCGGGCCAAACAGCATGAACGCGCATTGGGCTTTGTAAGGATAGTGGGCTTCCCTATGGTGCAGGGTGCCATTGACTGCACGTATGTGGCATTGCGGGCACCGCAAGAGAATGCAGAGGTTTTCCAAAACCGCAAGGGGTTCCACTCCTTAAATGTCTGGTTGGTGTGTGACCACAGACAGCTGATACTCGCTGTCAATGCCTGCTATCCTGGCAGCAGCCACGATGCTTTCATCCTGCGTCAGACTGGTGTGCCTGAGCTTTTCCAGGCAGAGCATCAGCCAAGTGGTTGGCTCCTCGGGGACAAGGGTTATCCACTCTGCACCTGGCTGATGACACCATTCCGTAACCCCAACACCCCTGCTGAGCTGCGGTACAACGAGAGCCATCTCATCACCAGGAACATCATTGAGCAGAAGATCGGCATGCTCAAGCAACGATTTCGCTGTCTGGACCACTCAGGAGGAGTCCTGCAGTACTCGCCTGAGCGAGTCTCCCTCTTCATAGTTGTTTGCTACATTCTTTATAACCTTGCAATCCTCAGGACCCAGCCAATGCCAACAGGTCTTGGTGCACCACCGGAGGAGGAGGAGGAGGATGATTAGCAGCAGCATCAAGGCGGGAGGGAGGCCCACAATGTTGAAACTGCAAAGGCCATCCGTCAACGGCTGATAACAAGCTGCTTCTAGGCCCCTAATCAGGAAATGGCTTCTGGCATGGAGAACAACATGATGGAAAGCAACCCGCAGCCCCTATAGCTGGCCAAGGCAGCAATGAATCCAGTGGCCAAACATGTACATTTTGAATACAACAACTTTTTTATTTTACAAACTCTGTGTGTGTCATTTATTCATGACAAACTAATAGAAACAAACATATTACATCATTATTTAACATAACTGGTTCTCACAACCTGGAGATAATGGCCAAACACTAAACAAAAGTTATCAGACGAACCTCGGCCTTTAATAAAAACATTCCCAACATTTCATCAGACCTCCTACTTTTTGCCCTTCGAGGGTGATCTCCTTCCCTTGCCCACTTGCCCCCTTCCCACCCTACTGCTCCTCCGTAATGGGGCCCCAGTGGTTGCAGCAAGGTTGGTGGAAGGCTGCTGAATGTCAGATCCTGAGACTACAGATGCCCTTGAAGTACGCCCTTGACCAGCTCTGGGCCTGGAGGGCCAAGCTGCAGACTGCACCAATTCTGCATGGGCGGCAGCAGTCTGGACTACAGGCGGTGGCAAGTACTATGGGGAAGTGACAGTCATGGAAGCAGGAATGCTGTCATCTTGAGAGAGGACAGCACCTCCCTGCTCAACCGACAGACTGGTACTCCCACTGGGCAGCACCTCAGCATCCGGAGCAATCTGCTGGAGCACAGTTTGCTGGCCTGCTGAGGCACTGTGTGAGCCCCGGGGCAATGTGTCCGAACCAGCGACGATGGCAGCAGTCATTGCTTGCGTCGTCTCAATTTAAGACTGCATGAGAGCAGTCTTGAGATTGGATCATGGCAGCCAGTGACTGAATTGCAACACTAAGCATTTGCGTGGCGTCCGCCTGTGCTGCAGCGTAGTGCTCCACACTCCTTGCCAGTGCATCAATGCTTTCGGGCACCCTTCCCACTGCACCCATGAGCTCAGTGTGCATGTCCACCGCCTGGGTGTTCATTTCAGTGATGAGCCGCTCCTCCTCTGCGTCCAGTGCAGCAGGACTCACTGGTCTACTCTCCCTCCGGGGAGAAGGCCCCCGAGTTCCCTACCCCCATCGCGTTGCTGCAGCCCGCTGCGTCCCAGAGCTTCACCCTCATCGGACCCTTCCCCACTGCTCCCCTCCAGGGAAGACGTGGTCCCAGTGTGGGCATGGGCTTCCTCCGGAGAGGGTTGCATTGAGGCTCAGGCTTCCTTTTCCTCCTCCCCTGCTGCTTCGCTCCCACTGGCAGCTTGAGGGCCTGTCTCCTCAGCTGGTGAATCACCATCTGAAAGCAGGGAGGTACAAGAGTGGCTTTAGCGTCAGGACAGGGGGGCAGTAAGGGAGGAAGGAGTGGAGTGATTCAATAAGTTGGATTGAAAGTGTAAAAGGCTGGTGTTGTGAGGGACAAGTGGAATGAGAGAGGAGAGAAAGCTGATGACCTTACCATTGCTGTCCCGAACGGGGTCGGCCTTTCCAGGGGCGATGGGACCGATCACCTGGCTTGCCACAATCCTGTGGACGCGCGCCTCAAGATCGCTGAGGGGTTGCAGCTGAGGCAGCCCTCCACCCGTCCGTTGTTGCTGTCTCCTGTCGTAAGATAGCTTGGCCTGCAAGAAAAAGGACGGCGCCTGAGTAAATATGCAGCCATGGTCTTACCTGATGTGCCTCCCATATTTGTATAGCCCTTAATGTATGCAGCCGTGGTCTTGCCTGATGCGCCTCCCATAGTTGAATAGCCCTTGATGTATGCAGCCATGTGCTTGCCTGATGTGCCTCCCATAGTTGAATATCTCGTAATGTATGCAAGGTGTGGAATGTGCCTGTGTGTTTTATGAGATGGCCATAGGTCTTGGATGAGTGTTGGGCATTGGGGTTTTAAGACCCTCTGGCCATAGAGTGAGGTTGAGATGGAGGGATGGAGAGGTATTGAAAAACAGCCACTCACCCTGACGACCCGAGTGAGGTCGTTGAACTTTTTGCGACATTGAGTATGGGTCCTGGGCACTATGCTTCTGGAGGAGACATGATGAGCCACCTCCCTCCAGACTCTTCTGTAGTCGCGCGGCAATGGCCTCCCACCACTCTCAGGGTACAGTATTGCTCTTCGGCGCACCACCCCGCCAACCAGAGCCTCCAAGGCCCAGTCACTGAAGCGCTGAGCTCGCTCCCTGACCCTCTCCATAGTCCTTCGCTGGAAATTTCAGGCACAGGTCTGTCCACAACGAGATTCAAGCCTGCAATGAGCAGAGTGTTGCTGGAGAGCAAGATCGACCCTCCCCTATAAGAACTGGCCGGCGCCAGTGTGTCTGTGTTCCACCGCTAACAGTCATCACCTGCGCTGCGCCCGCGCTCTGAGTTAGTGCCTCGCTCCTCGGCCTTTGCGCCTTAAGACAGATGTGTAGCGCCTGATTTAGCGCTCCAATTACCTCCAGGGGCGATAAAAGCCAAGTTTACAGTCGGAGGCGATAATTAGTGCCAGGCGCTAATCTTTGCACCCGGCCGATAATTGCGCCCCAAAAGGAGCGATACCGAATTTCTCCCCCTTTCTCTCTACTGTCTTTTTCCCATCATTTATTATCAAGGCTACCACTCCTCCTTTTCCATTTTGCCTATCTCTTCTAAAAGTTAAGAATCCTGGAATATTTAGTTCCCAATCTTGGCCACTTTGCAACCACGTCTCCATTATGGCTATTAGATCAAACCTGTTAATTTCTATCTGCAGTAGGTACAAGGTTCAATTTCAGAGGTCAATGTGCTGCAGCCCAGAGACACCTGAAAAACCTCGAGGGAGAAATTCATTATAGCCCCGTTGGGACGCTAAAACTTTGGAAGCGGAAAAATTTACGCCAGGCGCTAATGATGAGAGACTTCCGCGAAATTCAGTTGTAGCGCTCCAAGAGGGAAGTGGAGCTCTAAATCAAGCGCTACCACTTCCCTTAGAGCACTAAAGGGAGTGAGAGGGGCAGTATCGACAGAGCGCTGATCAATGTTCCGTGCAGTGCTGCCGGATTCACAGGCTCCTTCCCTCCCTTAAAGGGAAGGGCCAAAGCTCACAGCAGTTCAAGGTAAGGCTGGGGATGGGTCGGCGACGGCGCCCGCGATCCGCGAGGAGCAGCCCCAAGCACACTAAGTGAGTGCAGGGCTGATCAATCGCGGCAATGAAAATGAAAAAAAACCAGCACAAAGAGGTGAGAAATTTTTTTTGGCCGACCTGACCACCAATCCCTTTAATTACCGCTCCACAAGCAGCCGGCCGAAGTCACAACGCCTTGTGCAGCTGCTGTTGCTGACGCCCGGCGAAGATGCAGGGGGCAGAAGCGAATTTAGGATCCGGGGCGGTAATGGGGCGATGCGCACTGGATGACGTCACGATCTCCGGGCCGCAGGAGAGCGAGGCGGTAAGTTTTACTGCCGGAGCTACCTCTTCATTGAATTTCACGGAAGACGTTTCTTTCGCTGCGCCCGGTCGGTAAGTCGTTAGCGTCCCGTTATCACCCCCTGGAGGCAATAAAGGGAGGCGCAAAGGAGGCCAATTTCTAACCCCTATTCTTTCCGTACATCGTCCTTCCCCATGGTGGCTATATGTGCCTTTCTTTCTCATATTGCTGTGCTTCTACTGGATGCAACCAGAAGGCCAGAATTACAAGAGGAGATTGGCTGTGCTACAAAAGGCTCATGAGACTGAGGCTGCCCTCCTGTAATGGTAGCTTGGTACAGGGAAGGAGCTGCTGCTGGCTGCAGAGGCAACACGCTTCACACATGCCCTTATATAAGCTCTGGGGCCTATAGAATTGTACATGGATATTAGGGGAGGTGGGGGTGGGGGGAGACGTGGGTGGGAGTGGGGGTCAGTATCAGTTCTCCTATAATGTCACACTATTCTTTGCTCCCTTCGGGATTCTTCCTCCTGTTCCATAAACATGGCATAAACAGCTCCCCATAGGGAAACCCATGTAGCAAGGTTAAATCCTATATTGCGGGTGGGGCTGTAGAATTTGTGAATCAACAAAGAATTCCTCACTCTGGCAGTTTGCAGTAGACCCCAGCAGCTTCCTAGGGAGAAAATTAAACAATTTAGTAAATTCTGCGACATCAGTCAAACTTCTCCAGGTTCAGAGCTCTTTTCCATTCAGCTTCCTATAGGACCAGCTGATCCTGGTGAGCCACAGCGCCTGCTTTATACGGTCGTTTGTTAGACAGAAAAGGAAAAAGAAAGCCATGCATTTATAAAGCGCATTTCACGACTCAGGACATCCCAAAGCACTTCATAGCCAATGAAATACTTTTTTTAGAAACATAGAACATAGAAAAGTAGGAGCAGGAGTAGGCCATTCGGCCCTTCGAGCCATTCAATATGATCATGGCTGATCCTCTATCTCAATACCATATTCCCGCTCTCTCCTCATACCCCTTGATGCCTTTTGTGTCTAGAAATCTATCTATCTCCTTCTTAAATATATTCAGTGACTTGGCCTCCACAGCCTTCTATGATAGAGAATTCCACAGGTTCAC
Organism: Squalus acanthias; assembly: GCA_030390025.1. Lineage (NCBI taxonomy): Eukaryota > Metazoa > Chordata > Chondrichthyes > Squaliformes > Squalidae > Squalus > Squalus acanthias. Next base: position 89,409,643 of record CM059430.1, on the reverse strand, counting down.
CACCCTCTGAGGGAAGAAATTTCTTCTCATCTCAGTCCTAAATGTCCTAACCCGTATCCTGAGACTGTGGCCCCTTGTTCTAGATCCCCCAGCCAGGGGAAACATCCTCCCTGCATCCAGTCTGTCTAGCCCTGTCAGAATTTTAAACGTTTCAATGAGATTCCCTCTCATTCTTCTAAACTCTAGTGAATACAGGCCTAGTCAACCCAATCTCTCCTCATATGAGAGTCCTGCCATCCCAAGAATCAGTCTGGTGAACCTTCGCTGCACTCCCTCTATGGCAAGTATATCCTTTCTTAGGTAAGGAGACCAAAACTGCACACAGTACTCCAGCTGTGGTCTCACCAAGGTCCTGTACAACTGTAGTAAGACATCCTTGCTCCTGTACTCAAATCCTCTTGCAATGAAGGCCAACATACCATTTGCCTTCCTAACTGCTTGCTGCACCTGCATGTTTGCTTTCAATGACTGGTGTACAAGGGCACCCAGGTCCCTTTGTACATCAGCATTTCCCAATCTATCACCATTTAAATAATACTCTACCTTTCTGTTTTTCCGACCGAAGTGGATAATTTCACATTTATCTACGTTATACTGCATCTGCCATGTATTTGCCCACTCACTCAACTTGTCTAAATTGCCTTGAATCCTCTTTGCATCCTCCTCACAACTCACAATCCCACCTAGTTTTGTGTCATCAGCAAACTTGGAAATATTACATTTGGTTCCTCATCCAAATCATTGATATATATTATGAATAGTTGGGGCCCAAGCACTGATCCCTGCGGTACCCCACTAGTCACCGCCTGCCACCCCGATAAAGACCCATTTATTCCTATTCTCTGTTTCTTGTCTGTTAACCAATTTTCAATCCATGCCAGTATATTACCTCCAATCCCATGTGCTTTAATTTTGCACACTAACCTCTTATGTGGGTCTTTAGCAAAGGCCTTCTGAAAATCCAAATACACCACATGCACTGGTTCTGCCTGATCTATTCTACCAGTTACATCCTCAAAAAACTCCAGTAGGTTTGTCAAACACGATTTCCCTTTCATAAATCCATGTTGAATTTGTCTTATCCCGTTGATATTTTCTAAGTGTCCTGTTATCACATCCTTTATAATAGACTCTCGCATTTTCCCTACGACTGATGTTAGGCTAACCGGTCTGTCGTTCCCGGTTTGCTCTCTCCCTCCTTTTTTAAATAGTGGGGTTTACGTTTGCCACCCTTCAATCTGCTGGAACTGTTGCATAATCTATAGAATTTTCGAAGATGACAACCAATGCATACACTATTTCCATGGCTACCTCTTTTAGTACTCTGGGATGCGGATTATCAGGCCCTGGGGATTTATCAGCTTTCAGTCCCATTAATTTCTCCAGCACTATTTTTTTTACTAATACTAATTTCCTTTAATTCCTCCTTCTCACTAGACCCTTGGTTCCCTCGCATTTCTGGGACGTTATTTGTGTCCTCTTCCGTGAAGACAGAACCAAAGTATTTCTTTAATTGCTCTGCCATTTCCTTTTTCCCCATTATAAATTCTCCTGTTTCTGACTGTAAGGGACCTACATTTGTTTTCACTAATCTTTTTCTTTTTACATACTTGTAGAAGCTTTTACAGTCCACTTTTATGTTCCTTGCAAGTTTACTCTCATACTCTATTTTTCCCCTCTTAATCAATCTCTTGGTCCTTTTTTGCTGAACTCTAAACTGCTCCCAATCCTCAGGCTTGCTACTTTTTCTGGCAACTTTATATGACTCCTCTTTGGATCTAATGCTATCCTTAATTTCTTTTGTTAGCCATGGTTGGGCCACCTTTCCTTTTGTGTTTTTGCCCCAGAAAGGAATGTATAACTGTTGCAATTCATGCATTCGTTCCTTAAATGTTAGCTATTGCCTATCCACCATCATGCCTTTTAATGAAGTTCCCCAATCAAGCATAGCCAACTCACTCCTCATACCATCATAGTTTCATGCATATATTCACTGATATAATGTAAGAAACACAGCAGCCAATAAGCACACAGCAAGCTCCCACAAACAGCAATGTGATAATGACCAGATAATCTGTTACAGTGATGTTGGTTGAGGGATAAATATTGGCCAGGACACCAGAGATAAACCGCTGCTCTTCTTTGAAATAGTGCCATGGGATCTTTTACGTCCACGGGGCCGCGGTTTAACGTCTCAACCGAAAGATGGCACCTCTGAAAGTGCAGCACTCCCTCAATACTGCACTGGAGTGTCAGCCCAGATTTTTCTGCTGAAATCTCTGGAGCAGGACATGAACCCACAACCTTCTGACTCAGAGGTGACGGGTGCTACCAACTGAACCACAGCTGACCCTGTAATTTATGTCACTGTAACAGAGGCAAGAGAGCTACCAACCTTGCCATGGCTGACAGAGTGCAATGGGACAGTAATGAAATGAATTTGGACTCATGACCTTATCCTGTCATTACCGTTCAGTTTTATTATGAACTCTGTAAAAGGGGAAGGTGCAGGAAGCACTGCCCTAGACTTCCACTGGCAATTTCATTGGGGGCAAAACTGATGAGAATGGGTCCCAACCCAAAATCAACTCCAAGGAAAAGTTCAACACGAACATTATGGTTTGATCTAAAAATAGTAAGGAAATTCAGGGCTGTTGCATTTTTTGATGTTATAATAATCTCTTTATGTACTTTCAAATTCTGTAGTTTTGACAGTAATGATTGATCCTCCATTTCAAGATGAAAGATCAATGCAAGAAGTTTCTGCTGGGAGCACAGATTGTATTTTTACCTCCAGCACCGACCCCATAATGAATTCCCTGTAAACTACTTGACTGTGCTGAAATAGAGCATTGGCTTTGTGCCAGGTGCAATTTGAGACTCTCCAGTGCAAGGAACTGGGGTGTTGGAAGTAATGCAATATGATAAGAGCCTGAATGTTCATTGTGGCTATTTTGTTTTGTATTCAGATACTGAGTAAACTTGCAATCTGCAGTCACACTATTCTGTCAATGACAATATTCAGTGCCTGTGTTGATATGAAATGGTGTGTTTAGTTGTTTAACATCCACTCCAAACCTGCATGAATAAACCTGGCCACTCTAAAATCCATACAATCTTTTTCAGCTTTCCTTTACTATTTTTCCAGGTGTGTTTCTTATTCCCTACACTCTCATGCTGGCACTCGCTGGGATACCAATGTTTTTCTTGGAATCTTCCTTTGAACAGTTTGCCAGCCTCGGACCTGTTGCAGTGTGGAAAACCGTGCCAATGCTACAAGGTTAATGTTTAATCAGCAACACAAGCTCAGCAACAGATTAAATGAGTAATAGTGTTTAATTCATATTAATATACTGGTTATATTTTGCTTATCAGATGATGGTTTAAGCTGAAATACTGTATGCAATCTGATCTGTCGTACACTTTTACAAAGACAGATACAGACAGTGAAGAGACAGACACAACGGGCTCAATTTTGCCAGGCCCGAGGAGGCGGGATTGGAGGCGTGTGAGTTGTTAAAATCGCCAAAAATGGCGGGCGGGCCCGATCCCACCTCCATCCCGCCTCCGAGTAATTTTCCCACATGCTTGTTTTCTGACCCTGTTTCCATCCCGCCTCCAAGAGGCGGGATAGGCCCTTAAGAACCACTTAATTGTTTCTATTATCCCATTTTGCGAGGCCTTTCTGATTTTAACACTTTTCCCATGTTCTGCACATCTCCTCTGGAACACGCCAGTGAATCCTGGCGGCATCACAAGTGGATTGCTTACTAACAGCTGCAGCTCCACCATTAAAAAGGAGTTTTCAGCAATCATCATTTGCAGGTGGCAGAACTTTGTTGTCTCAGGTCTGAGGGAACTTTTAGCAGGCCTACTCATTGTTCTGGAAGTTTGGAGCCTGACACCCATCTCCAGTGTGACCTCCTGGGAAACCCCTCTCCCCACCTTGAATGAGCGCTTCCTCAACTGGGGTATATACACCAGAAGAATGGGAACTATTTATTTCCTTTCCTCCTGGTCATCAGATTCGGATGAAGACCAGCCGCGGCAGCAGCAGAACCCTGAACAACAGCAGCACCAACTGCAGGAGCAACAGCAGGAGCTCCAAGCTGCTGCTCACCCACCTGAAGCTGCACAGGCCAGATGGCGCCAGCGCATGGAAGCACGTCAGCGCAGGAGATACCCCCAAAACAGGGTCTACAGATAGAGGATCAGCTACCTCAACATGACTGAGCAGCAGTGCCAAAGGAGGCTCCGACTTTCACGCGAGGTAGTGGGTGACATCTGCGCAATGCTGCAGCAAGAGCTGGAGCCCTGAGGAGCAGATGGACACCCTTTACCAGTGGCTGTCAAAGTCACCACCGCACTTAACTTTTTTGCTTCAGGCTCATTCCAGGGATCAGCAGCAGACATCAGTGGCGTCTCCCAGGCGGCCGCACACACTTGCATCACGCAGGTAACCGATGCCCTCTTTACCATCTTTCACAATTACATCAATTTCTCCAAGGATCATGCCAGTGTAACTGCGCGTGCGGTTGGGTTTGACAATCTGGCAGGCTTTCCAAGGGTGCAGGGCATCGTTGACTGCACACATGTGGCCCTCAAGGCACCCCATCACAATCAGGTATTGTTGTCAACCGCAAGGGCTTCCATTCCCTCAACGTACAGCTGGTGTGTGACCACAAGAAGGAAATTTTGCATGTTTGCGCCAAGTACCCTGGCAGTTGCCATGACTCCTTCATCCTGCGCCAGTCCAGTGTGCCTCCGCTCTTCAGTCCGCCAGACCAACTTTTCGGATGGCTACTTGGAGACAAGGGCTATCCCTTGAAGATGTGGCTAATGACGCCATTGAGGAGCCCATCCAACGAAGCTGAGGAGCGCTACAACTCCAGCCACATTTCCACCAGATCCATAATCGAACAAACCATCGGCTTGCTGAAGATGTGCTTCAGATGCGCTTCAGATGCCTTGATAGATCAGGTGGAGCCCTGCAGTACTCAGTAGCCAGGGTCAAAAGAATGGTCGTGGTCTGCTGTGCACTTCACAACATGGCACAGCATCGTGGCTTGCAGATGCCTGAGGAACAAGTGGCTCATCACATAGCCTCCTCAGATGAGGAGGAGGAGGAGAGCGACAACGAACAGCTTGCAGACACACATCAACCAGCGGCAGCAGCATGTGAGCACATTGCTGGCTGGGATGCAAGGGACGCACTCATTTTGGCCATATTTGTTTAGCCTTGCCAATCAAGCACTTTTGCCTCGCAACCTCTTACCAGAGCATTGACAATGGCCATGAACCTACGGATTCCTATCACTCTGACCACCACACTGACAATTGCAAGTCACCCTAAGCCCTCCTTGTGGAAGTCCCATTAGCGAAATGACACATGCCACAACTGCAACAGTTTGCCATCAGAATTTTTTATGACAATAAGCACCGGATGGCTTTTCAAAATTAAACACAACATTACACCCAAGTGACTACCCTTGTGACTACTTGTGCATTATCTTCCTCTTACGCGTGCTCCTACGTGGTGCTTCCCCTGTGGCTTCAGCAGATGTGGAGGCTCCTTGCTCACTCTCTTGCTGCTCCTGCTTCGACACCTTTGGCGGGCGTCCTCTGGGTTTGCGAGCCTGTGAGGGCTCAGCAACAGTCTGCTGCTCCTGTGGCTGTGCAGGGGTTGAGACGCTGATCTCAGTTGGGTGTGGACTCTGTTGGGGCTCTGACCGAGGGCTCTGCAGTGGCATGGTCGTGTGAGCGCTTGGAGAGGAGCCCCCACTTCCTTGTTGTCTGCCACCAACATCCCTCTCATGGGTCAGCCCCACTTCAGAGCTAGCAAGTGGCTGGGCAGCACCTTGCTGCACTGCAGGGGGGCCATGAGGACCCGTTTCTGCACTGGAAGTCTGACTCCAGAGGACTTCCATGAAGGTCTGGTTTCTATGCTCAGTAGCTGACCATCGCTCCTCAAGAGATGCCAGTCTATTCTGAACAATGACGATGTTTTCTACACTCTGGCGACTTAGCTCCTCCATGGCCATAGCCATCCTCTCCTCTACTGTAGCCAGCCTTACCATGGAGGTAGCCATCCTTTCCACGGAGGTTGCCATCCTTTCCGTGGTGATGCGTTCATGCGCCAATGCCTCCATAAAGGCTCTGCTCATGTTCGCGCTGGACTCCTCCATTCGCTCGACACTTGCAGCGACCCTGGAGACAAAACCTGACAGAGACTCCTGCACCTGTTCCTGGAGTTCCAGCACCGCTCTCCTTCTGGATGACCCGGAGGCACACGGTCGACATGCAGCTGAGCCGAGCTGGCAGAGTCCTGCGCCCTCCGATGAGGACTCTCCACTGCTGTCCCTGTCTCCACCATCTGCTGATGCTCACTTGTGAGCTGTGATACACCAGGTGACAACTCTACTCTATGTTCTGAAGGTCCCACCGAGGTGCGAGTGTCTGCGCTGGTGATGTGTGCACTTAATTCTGGTGACGGAGTGCACTCAGATGTTGCAGCTTCCTCTAAGGAGTCTGGAAGCTCAGGCTCTTCCTCATTGACAGTGGGGACGGGGGGTCTCGATGGTCCTGTGGGGGAGTAAAGGAAAGAGTTAGAGCTGTGAGGTCAAGGTTACATGCACATTGAATAGTGCAGATGATCATAAGTCAATGTGTTAGAGCATCAGATTCATTATCAGTGACTCATGCAATGTCAATGAGAGAGATGCCAAACTATTCTGTCACCAGCTTGCTGTGATGCGCCCGCCTGTCCGTCCCCCACTTGTGAATCGTCCTCGATCCCGGCGATTTCCAGGGCCGCCTCCTCCTCCGAAATGGTGAGCTGGGCTACTGAGGGTGGCCCTCCTCCTGTCCTCGCTCTTTCCCTCTTATTGTGGGCTCTCTTTTCCTGCAATGAGGGACAGAAGTGGAGTTTGAGTGAGAATGAAGGAGTGAGTGAAGAGAATCCATAGCATAGATGCTTAGAAGGATACCAAGGGCCCTCCTTGTGTGTTGTAAGTTGTTGTCATTGCATCACAGTGATAGAGAGTGTGAGGGCTGCATGGTCGAATAGTTAAGTGAATGTGACCATCGAGAGAGAGGGAATGGGTAAGGGTGCAGGGATGTCAGTGTCAAGTGGGATGTGGAGGAAGAGGTTGGCAAAGCAGAGTGCTGGTGAGGAGAGGCGATGGGGATGAGATTGAGGGTGATGAGAAAGTCATACTCACTTTTCCTGTGCGGAGAAGGTCATGAAACCTCTTCCTGCATTGCAGCCAGGTTCTGCGGAACATAGAGATGGCATTGACCTCCCGGGCCACTTGCAGCCACACAGCTTTAGTTTGTTGTGGTGGCTTTTTTCTCCCTGAGGAAGGGAAGAGCACCTCCTTATTGGTTCTTGCTCCCTCCACCAGAGCTTGGAGGGAGGGCTCATCAAATCGTGGAGCACATTTTTGCCTGCTGGTGGACATATTCGTACAATAAATTCCTCAGTACAATCAGCATAAAGATTGCAGTCTCCAGAAGAAGCAAGGCTGCTTGCAGGCTTTAAAAGCAGCAGCACTGATGATGTCATCGGAGGCGACTTTCTGGATGGAAAGACTAATTGGGCCAGGTGTTCCCACACGCAGGAAATCAATTGCCCAATTAGGGGAAAATCCCACTTTTTCAGCACTTCACTTAGGAGTCGGGGTCCTGACACGATTTCCACCTGACACGCCCCAGCCCGCCCACACTGACAAAATCCAGCCCAACGAGTGTCTTTCCTCGTTCCAAATTTAGTCAGATATTAGACCCAATACCTGAAGAACTCTCTATCTGTCATTCAGTTGTTAACACTGATGTTTGTTTCATGTTTTGCTTTTCTAAAAGAGATGTTGATTAATTGAGATATTATTAGTTTTACTTGTTTCAATTAGATGCAACAGCTGAGGGCTCATCAGGTCATTGAAAGGGATTGAAGGATTTGGATAAAAATTTTCCAGTGATATAAAGTGGAGGGAATTCAGTCTCTGCGAGTGCAGTCGTGTGTCTCTGGAGTGAGAAGCTTGATGAAAAATGAAAACAAATTAAGAGAGTTTTGAGGGAAAAAATGGGAGCTGGTGTGCTGCTTCAAATTAAAAAGTAAACTAAATCACACGTGTGTAGCTCAACAGTGCAGCTAGCCCTGGGCAACAGTGAGGGCTCTGGAGCTGTCCCCGTGTCACAGAATCATGGAAATTTATAGCACATAAGGAGGCCATTTGTCCCATCATGTCTGTGCCGAACCGAAAAAGAACTAACCAGCCTGATCCCACTTTCCAGCTCTTGGTCTGTAGCCTTGTAGGTGACGGCACTTCAAGTGCATATCCAAGTACTTTTCAAATGCGATGAGGGTTTCTGCCTCTACCACCCTTTCAGTCAGTGGGTTCCAGACCCTCGCCACCCTCTGGGTGACAACATTTCTCCTCAACTCCCCTCTAATCCTTCTACTAATTAGAGATCGGTTCCCGAGGTGCTCTCATGCTATTTGGATTTCATGGGGCCCCAGCCACTTTCCAAAGACCCATGGAGCAAATATTGAGGCCTCATACCCGCTATGCAATTGCATACCTGGATTCATCTATACTACAGACTGGGATTCATATCTATGTAAGGTAGAGGCTGTATTAGACAGCATGAGGATATTTGGGCTCATGGCAAACCCAGAGAAGTGGCACATTGGGTTGTCAGAGACCAAATATCTAGGGTACACCGTAAGGGATGGGGTGGTGAATCATCAGGTCAACAAAGTAGAAGAGGAACATCCCATGCTCTACCTGAGCAGGAAACTGTTGCATTAAAGCACAGCTTGTTCTAATCTATGAAATAAATCTGGAGAATTAGGGACACACAAATTACAATGTTGACCGATGGCAACTAAACACGACTAGTTTGTCCGACCAGCTGAATCCATGTGTGAGATTTTATTTCAAATAAATTGTTTCTAATCTAAGCTCCTGTTCCTCATTCCATTTTGAAGGTGTGGGGATCACCATGGTCCTAATTTGTGCAATTGCCGATATTTCCTACACCTGCATCATTGGCTACAGCCTGTTCTACTTGTTTGCTTCCTTCCAAACCCCCCTGCCATGGGCAGACTGCTTCAGTTGGTGGGGTGCAGATGAAACATGCAGCAGGACTCCCAAAGGTACTGTGTTAACTTCTATTGGGCAAAGTATAGACACCGACTATTCATTTTTCATTCTGTCAGTCTGAGTGAGTGAGAAAAGTTGACAATAGTTTCAGTGGCCATCTTCATTTTGATCGTACAGCAGAAATGTTTGGATAGAAATCAGCAGCAGGAATCATGTTACTGAGTCACTGGGCTTTCAGGATAGTCGGTAATAAATGTTATTTTGAATACAGGAAAAGCTTTAAAGAAAATAGTTGATCTCCTATGGTGTTGCTCATGAGAAATTAAAAAAAGCTTGTGGGGTATAAATTGACCTTGGGTGGTGGTGCAAACGGGTGATAGTGAATTGGCAGCCCGGGTACACCTGCCTGAGTTTCTTTTCCATGAACTTCAATGGGAAAAATACACTGGCTCTTCCTGTAACTGTCTCTCTACTCATCACCTATTCTCTAATTCTTTCTCTTTTGCACTTTCAATCTCTTTTTGTTTTTCTTCCACCGTTTATATTTCCCCTTTTCTGTCTGTATTTGTGTCTCAGATTCTGTTTGTGCAGGAATATTTTTCTCACTTTCTCCCTTCAAGGGTACGGTGCATGGGTACGGCTCTGTGAGTGTTTCGGAGTGGGTCCTGCTGAGTGTGCATCTGCAGCATGTGGGAGTTTGTGGAGAGCATCGCGATCCCAGACAACCACATCTGCAGTAAGTGGCTGCATCTCGGAAATTCAGCTCAGAATTGTTAGGGGATCAGGGAGGGGGAGATTAAAAGGACATTTTGATCTGTTAGGTTCAGGAGATGGTTCTGTGATAGTAGATTGGCGGTTAGGATCAGATCAGCCATGATCTTATTGAATGGCGGAGCAGGCTCGAGGGGCCAATTGGCCTACTCCTGCTCCTATTTCTTATGTTCTTATGAGGCAGTCACACCCCTTAGGTTAGGTTGTGGTAAAGTTCTGGTTACTGGTCAGGGTAAATGCTGAGAGGCTGTTTCCCTGGCTGGAGTATCTAGAACTAGGGGGCATAGTCTCAGAATAAGAGGTAGGCCATTTAAGACCGAGATGAGGAGGAATTTCTTCACTCAGAGGGTTGTGAATCTTTGGAATTCTCTGCCCCAGAGGGCTGTGAATGCTGAGTCTTTAAGTATATTCAAGGCTGAGATAGATAGATTTTTGGACTCAAGGGGAATCAAGGGATATGGAGATCAGGCGGGAAAGCTGAGTTGAGGTCAATGATCAGCCATGATCTTATTGAATGGCTCGAAGGGCAGTATGGCCTACTCCTGCTCTTATTTCTTATGGTCTTATGGTCAGGGACAGGGTAGTGTGACTGCGACTCAGGCAGGTAAGGGGACCCCAGGTGCAGTGCTGGAGGAGCCTCAGCCTTTGCCCTTATCCAACAGGTATGAGGTTCTTGCTGCATGTGTGGATGACGGCAAAGTCTGCAGGGCGGATGAGCAAACTGACCATGGCACCGTGGTACAGGAGGCCATTCGAGTGGAGGGAGTGAAAAATAATGTTGTAGTGGTAGGGGACAGTATGGTCAGGGGGATAGATACTGTACTTTGCAGTGCCACAGGGAGTTCTGAAGGCTGTGTTGCTTACCTGATGCCAGGGTTAAGGACGTCTCCTTGTGGCTGGAGAACTTGGAGTGGGTGGGGGAGGATCCAGTTGTCATGATCCATGTAGGAACTAATGACAATGGGTAGAACTAGGAATGAGGTTCTGCTGAGAGCTTGAGAAGCTAGGGTTAAAATTAAAACGCAGAACCTCACAGGTAGTAATCTCTGGATTGTTACCTGAGCCATGCACAAATTGGCATAGGGACAAACAGACCCACAGCAATGTGGTTGACTCTTAACTACCCTCTGAAATGGCCTAGCAAGTCACTCAGTTGCAACTAATCGCTATGAAACATAATAAGAATGAAACCGGATGGACCACCTGGCATCGACCTCGGCACCGGCTACGGACACGGCGACGGGCACACCCAGCCCAGTCAACCCTGCAAAGTCCTCCTCACCAACATCAAGGAACTTGTGCCAAAATTGGGAGAGCTGTCCCACAGTCAAGCAATAGCCTGACATAGTCATACTCACAGAATCATACTTTTCAGCCAATGTCCCAAACTCCTCCATCACCATCCCTGGGTATGTCCTGTCCCATCGGCAGGACAGACCCACCAGGGGTGGTGGCACAGTGGTATACAGTCGGGAAGGAGTGACCCTGGGAGTCTTCAACATTGACTCCGGACCCCATGAAGTCTCATGGCTTCAGGTCAAGCATGGGCAAGGAAACCTCCTGCTGATTACCACCTGAGGTGTACAAAATTATGAGGGGCATAGATAGGGTAGATAGAAAGGAACTTTTCCCCTTAGTAGAGGGGTCAATAACCAGGGGGCATAGTTTCAAGATAAGGGGCAGGAGGTTTAGAGGGGGTTTGAGGAAAAACTTTTTCACCCAAAGGGTGGTTGGAATCTGGAACTCACTGCCTGAAATGGTGGTAGAGGCAGGAACCCTCACAACATTCAAGAAACATTTAGATGAGCACTTGGAACGCCATAGCATACAAGGCTACGGACCAAGTGCTGGAAAATGGGATTAGAATAGACAGGGCTTGAAGGGCCTCTTTCTGTGCTGTATAACTCTATGACCTACCGCACTCCCTCAGCTGATGAATCAGTACTCCTCCATGTTGAACACCACTTGGAAGAAGCACTGAAAGTAGCAAGGGCACAGAATGTACTCTGGGTGGGGGCCTTCAATGTCCATCACCAAGAGTGGTTCGGTAGCACCACTACTGACCGAGCTGGCCGAGAATCCTGAAGGACATAACTACCAGTCTGGGCCTGCGACAGGTGGTGAGAGAACCAACACGAGGGAAAAACCTACTTGACCTCGTCCTCACCAATCTACCTGTCGCAGATGCATCTGTCCATGACATTATTGGTAGCAGCGACTACCGCACAGTCATTGTGGAGACGAAGTCCCGTCTTCACACCCAGGACACCCTCCATCGTGTTGTGTGGCACTACCACCGTGCTAAATTGGATAGATTCAGGACAGATCTAGCAGCTCAAAACTGGGCATCCATGAGGCGCTGTGGGCCATCAGCAGCAGCAGTATTGTTTTCCACCACAATCTGTAAACTCATGGCCCGGCATACCCCTCACTCTACGATTACCACCAAGCCAGGGGACTAACCCTGGTTCAATAAGGAGTGTAAAAGAGCATGCCAGGAGCAGGACCAGGCGTACCTAAAGATGAAGTGCCAACCTGGAGAAGCTGCAACACAGGACTACATGTATGCTAAAAAGCGGAAGCAGCATGCTATAGACAGGGCTATGCGATCCCACAATCAACGAATCAGATCAAAGCTCTGCAGTCCTGCCACATCCAGTCGTGAATGGTGGTGGACCATTAAACAACTAACAGGAGGAGGAGGCTCTATGAATATCCCCATCCTCAATGATGGTGGAGCCCAGCACGTGAGTGCAAAAGACAAGGCAGAAGAATTTGCAACCATCTTCAGCCAGAAGTGCCGAGTGGATGATCCATATCGGTCTACTCCTGAGGTCCCCACCATCACAGAAACCAGTCTTCAGCCAATTCAATTCACTCCACGTGATATCAAGAAACGGCTGAGCACACTGGATACAGCAAAGGCTATAGGCCCCGATAACATCCCGGCTATCGTGCTGAAGACTTCTGCTCCAGAACTAGCCACGCCTCTAGCCAAGCTGTTCCAGTACAGCTACAACACTGGCATCTATCCGACAATGTGGAAAACTGCCCAGGTATGTCCTGTCCACAAAAAGCAGGACAAATCCAAACCGGCCAATTACTCTCAACCATCAGCAAAGTGATGGAAGATTCATCGACAGTGCTATCAAGCGGCACTTACTCATCAAAAATCTGCTCACTGATGCCCAGTTTGGGTTCCGCCAAGACCACTCGGATCCTGACCTCATTACAGCCTTGGTCCAAAAATGGACAAAGGAGCTGAATTCCAGAGGTGAGGTGAGAGTGACTGCCCTTGACATCAAGGCAGCATTTGACCGAGTATGGCATCAAGGAGCCCTAGTAAAACTGAATTCAATGGGAATCGGGGGGGGCGGCGGAAACGCTCCACTGGCTGGAGTCATACCTAACACAAAGGAAGATGGTTGTGGTGGTTGAAGGTCAATCATCACAGCCCCAGGACATCGCTGCAGGAGTTCCTCAGGGCAGTGTCCTAGGTCCAACCATCTTCAGCTACTTCATCAATGACCTTCCCTGCAACATAAGGTCAGAAATGGGGATGTTCGCTGATGACTGCACAGTGTTCAGCGCCATTCACAACTCCTCAGATAATGAAGCCATCCATGCCCACATGCAACAAGACCTGGGCGACGTTCAGGCTTGTGCTGATAAGTGGCAGGTAACATTCGCACCACAGAAGTGCCAGGCAATGACTATCTCCAACAAGCGAGATCTCCACCTCCCCTTGACATTCAATGGCATTACCATCGCCGAATCCCCCACTATCAACATCCTGGGGGTCACCATTGACCAGAAACTTAACTGGACCAGCCACATAAATACTATGGCCACAAGAGCAGGTCAGAGACTAGGGGGTAAAAATTCAGTTGGTTGCGCCTCCTGTTAGCGCCTTAAGAGGGCGCTAATGGGGCGCAAAGCCGCTAGCGCCCGGGCGCAGCGATGTTTGCGCCGCTCGGGAATTTAACTAGACATTGTGCGGCGGCGCTAAACTTTACCGCTGCGACCACCTGCGCGCGCAGATTGTGACGTCATTCCATGGTGCAACGCCCTTGTGGCGCCCCGGAGCGGAAATTGAGTGGCGCCCCCTGCCTTACCGCCTGGCGCATCCAATGACCGGAAGACTGGAACGCTATCAATCGCTGTGGGGCTGGGGGGGGGGGCGCTATTTAAAGGGGGCCTCTTCCTGTCTTTTTCTGTGGTTGACATTTTTGCACCACTCGTTCTGAGAGAGAGAGAGAGATTTGGAGAGAGAGAAAGAGAGACTTCTGCATTGAGTCAACGCTTTGTGAGGTAGTTTTGCCTACTGATCCTAACTTCGCTGGTACTTTGGTTGCTGTCCTTCATAACTTTGCTTGCAAAGAGACTATGGGAGCTGCACTGAATGGGGGCGTCGTCCTGCTCCAGCTGAATCGGAGGACACAGAGACGCAGAGAGAGAGTGGCAATGATGGCCAGACGGAGGAGGGCCAACAGGCGTATGTACAGGAGAGCTTACCCTCCCAGGGTATATCGTGAACAGCTCTCCTACATTCATTTGTCTGAGGAGCTGTGTTTGCGAAGGCTGCGATTCAGCAAGGAGGTGGTCACTGAGCTCTGCCACCTGCTGCAGCCAGATCTGCAGCCTCAACTGAGGTCCAGGACGTCTCTGTTGGTGGCAGTGAAGGTCACAGTGGCTCTCAACTTCTATGCTACTGGCTCATTTCAAGCTGCTGCTGGGGACCTCGCCAATATCTCCCAGTTCGCGGTGCATTGCTGCATCCAGCAGGTCACAAATGCCCTCTTTAAAAGGAGGCGAGAGTTCATCTCTTTCCCCATGACCCCAGACAAGCAGCGTGACCGCGCTCTGGGCTTTGCGCGGATAGCGGGCTTCCCCATGGTGCAGGGCGCCATTGACTGCACGCATGTGGCTTTGCGTGCTCCACATGAGAATGCCGAGGAATTCCGGAACAGAAAGGGGTTCCATTCCTTGAATGTTCAGTTGGTCTGTGACCACAGACAGCTGATACTCGCTGTCAATGCCCACTATCCTGGCAGCTGCCACGATGCTTTCATCCTGCGCCAGACTACTGTGGCAGAACTTTTCGAGGCACCGCATCAGCCAGTTGGTTGGCTTCTCGGGGACAAGGGGTATCCATTGAGCACCTGGCTGATGACACCGCTCCGTACGCCCAACACCCCTGCTGAGCTGCGGTACAATGAGAGCCATCAAGCTACCAGGAACATCATTGAGCGCACAATCGGCGTGCTGAAGCAACAGTTCCGCTGTCTCGACCATTCTGGAGGAGCCCTGCAGTACTCGCCTGAGCGAGTATCCAACTTCGTAGTTGTGTGCTGCATGTTGCATAACATGGCAATCGTCAGGACCCAGCCAATGCCACCAGGCCTTGGAGCACCACCAGAGGGGGAGGAGGAAGAGGAGGAAGAGGACGAGGAGGATGATCATCAGCAGCACCAAGGCGGGAGGGCGGCCCACAATGGTGAAACTGCAAGGGCCGTCCGTCAACGGCTGATAGCAAGCCGCTTCTAGGGCCCCTGCTGTGGAAATGGCTTCTGCCATTGCTAACAACATCAATGAACCCAGCACGCAACCCCTAAGCCGGCCAAGGCACCAATGATTCCAAACACCAAACATGTATATTTTGAATACAAAAACTTATTTATTTTACAAACTCTGTGTGTGTCATTTCCTCATGACAAACTCATAGAAATAAACACAAAAAAACAGTCATTAACATAACTGGTTCTCACAACCTGGAGATAATGTCCAAAACACTAGACAAAAGTTGGACCACGAACCTCGGCCTTTAATAAAAAAATGACCAGCATTTTGTCACACCTCCTACTTTTTGCCCTTCGAGGGTGATCTCCTTCCCTTGCACACTTCCCCCCTTCTAACCCTACTGCTCCTCCGTAATGGGACCTCAGTGGCTGCAGCAAGGCTGGTGGAAGGCTGCAGATTGTCAGACCCTGACACTGCAGATGCCCCTGAAGGACGGCCTCGACCAGTTCTGGGCCTGGAGGGCCCGGCTGCAGACTGCACCAACTCTGCATGGGCGGCAGCAGTCTGTCCTACAGGCGGTGGCAAGTGCAGTGGAGAAGTGACAGTGTTGGCAGCAGGAATGCTGTCATCGTGAGAGAGGACAGCAACTCCCTGCTCGCCCGACACACTGGCACTCCCACGGGGCAGCACTTCAGCATCCGGAGCAATCTGCTGGAGCACAGATTGCTGGCCTGCTGCGGCGCGGTGAGAGCCCCGGGGACATGTGAACGAACCATCGAGGTTGGCAGCAGTCCGTGCTCGCGTGGCCTCAATCTGAGTCTGCATGAGAGCAGTCAGAGATGGGATCACGGCAGTCAGTGACTGAATTGCAGCACTAAGCGTTAGTGTGGCATCCGCCTGTGCTACAGCGAAGTGCTCCACACTCCTTGCCAGTGACTCAATGCATTTGGGCACCCTTCCCACTGCACCCATGAGCTCAGTGTGCATGCCCACCGCCTGGGTGTTCATTTCTGCGATCAGCCGCTCCTCCTCTGCGTCCATTGCAGTAGGAGTCGCTGGCATACTCTCCCTCTGGGGAGAAGGCCCCCGTTCTTCCCTACCCCCATGGCGTTGCTGCAGCCCGCTGGGTCCTGGAGCTTCACCCTCATCAGACCCTTCCCCCCTGCTCCCCTCCAGGGAAGGCGTGTTCCCAGTGTGGGCATGGGCTTCCTCGGGAGAGGGTGGCACTGATGCTCTGGCTTCCTCGTCCTCCTCGGCTGCAGCTTCACTCCCACTGGCAGCTTCAGGGCCCGTCTCCTCAGCTGGTGAATCACCATCTGAAAGCAGGGAGGTACAAGAGTGGCTTTAGCGTGAGGACAGGGTGGCAGTAAGGGAGGAATAAGTGCAGCGAGTTAGCAAGTTGGATTGAAAGTGTCAAAGGCTGGTGTTGTGAGGGACAAGTGGAAGGACAGAGGACAAAAAGGTGATGACCTTACCCTTGCTGTCCAGAACGGGGTCGGCATCTCCAGTGGCGACGGGACCGATCACCCGGCTTGCCACAATCCTGTGGACGCGCTCCTCAAGATCGCTGAGGGGTTGCAGCTGAGGCCGCCCTCCACCTGTCCGTTGCTGCTGTCTCCTATTATGCGCCAGCTTGGCCTGCAAGTAAAAGGACAGCATCTGAGTAAATATACAGCCATGGTCTTGCCTGATGTGCCTCCCATAGGTGAATAGCCCTTACTGTATGCAAAGTGTGGAATGTGTGTGTGTGTTTCATGAAAGGGCCATAGGTGTTGGATGAGTGTTGTGCATTGGGGTTTTAAGACCCTCTGGCCATAGAGTGAGGTTGAGATGGAGGGATGGAGAGGTATTTAGAAAAAGCCACTCACCCTGACGACCCGAGTGAGGTCATTGAACTTTTTGCGGCATTGAACATGGGTCCTGGGCACCATGCTCCTGGAGGAGACACTCTGAGCCACCTCCCTCCACACTCTTCTGGACTCGCGTGGCAAAGGCCTCCTGCCACTCTCAGGGAAGAGTATACATCTTCTGCGCTCCACCGCGCCAACCAGAGCATCCAAGGCCCGCTCGGTGAAGCGCTGAGCTCGTTCTCTCACCCTCTCCATCCTTGGCAGCAAAATGGATTCACATGTCTCTCCAGGCTGAGATTCAAGGCTGCAATGAGCAGGGTGTGGCTGGGGAGCAAGTTGGCCCCCCCGCTTTAAGAACTGGCCGGCGCCAGTGTGTCTGTGTTCCCTCGCTAACTGGCAGCACCTGCGCTGCGCTCGCCCGCTGAGTTAGCGCCTCACTGCTCGGCCTTTGCGCCTTAAGACAGGTGTGCAGCGCCTGATTTAGCGCTCCACTCACCTCCCGGGGCGGTAAAAGTGAAGTTTCCAGTCAGTCGCGATAATTAGCGCCAGGCGCTAATTTTTGCGTCCAGACGATATTTGCGCCCCAAACGGGGCGCGACCTAATTTTTCCCCCCAGGTATTTTGCGGTGAGTGTCTCACCTCCTGACTCCCCAAAGCCTTTCCACCATCTACAACGCACATGTAAGGAGTGTGATGGAGTCCTCTCCGCTTGCCTGGATGAGTGCAGCTCCAGCAACACTCAAGAAGCTCGACACCATCCAGGACAAAGCAGCCCGCTTAATTGGCACTCCATTCACCACTTTAAACATTCACTCCCTCCACCACCAGCGTACCGTGGCTGCAGTGTGTACCATCTACAAGATGCACTGCAGCAACTCGCCAAGGCTTCTTCGGCAGCACCTCCCAAACCCGCGACCTCTTCCACCTAGAAGGACAAGGGCAGCAGATGCATGGAAACGCCACCACCTCCAAGTTCCCCTCCAAGTCACACACCATCCTGACTTAGAAGTATATCGCCGCTCCTTCATCGTTGCTGGGTCAAAATCCTGGAACTCCCGACCTAACAGCACTGTGGGAGTACCTTCACCACACCGACTGCAGCGGTTCATGAAGGCGGCTCACCACCACCTTCTCAAGGGCAATTAGGGATGGACAATAAATGCTGGCCTTGCCAGCGATGCCCACATCCCATAGAAACTAATAAAAAAAGATTAGAAGGTTAAATGTGGCTTAAAGAGTACTGTGGGAGGCAGGGGTTTCGCTTCATGGGGCACTGGCACCAATACTGGGGAAAGAGGGAGCTGTTCCGTTGGGATGGGCTACTCTTAAGTACCAGTGTCCCAGCGAATTGAATTACTCGGGTGGTACATAGGACTTTGAACTAATGGGGTGTGGGGAGAGGAGGATTCAGGAAAGGGTAAATTCAAAAGCAGTAAAAGAAATGTCAAGGTTGTAGAGCAGAGTAGCGATTTGGGTAATAATTAGACTGGATCAGGAAGGAACAGAAAGCTTAACAAAGGTAATAGGGCATCAGTGACTGAGGTGACATCAGGGAAAAATAGAAAAATGTTATAGCTAAAGGCATTATCTGTGCAACGCATTCACAACAAAATAGATGAATAGTGTAGATAGAGATAAATGGGATGACCAAGGATGAGAACAAAATATTCCAGGATACTTGACTTTTCGAAGAGGCAGGCAGAATGGAAAAGGAGGAGGGGTAGCTTTGATAAAAGATGTGATAATGAGTGTAGGGAGAAAGGATCTTAGCTCAGAAAATCAGGATGTAGAATGCGGGTCGGGAACCCGCTGTCAAAACGCGCACACCTGCATTTCCTGATGTCGGGTCCGCCAGCGCTGAGTAGACCCGACAGGCAGCGATGGGGGACCCAATTCAAATCATTAGTGGCTTGTTTACAGCCACTTAACAATGCTTTTTTTTCCCAGCTGTTTGAATTTGACAGGTCGCCCACGGGTTTCCCGCTATGCCTAGACCTCGTCAGTGAAGCTGAGGTCAGTGGCCATTGAATCAGCTGATGAGTTGACAGCTTCAGTTGTCAACTCAGCTCCCAGCTGATTCAGATATCAGATATCAGATGCACTAGCATCTCTAAACTGCATTTCCACTACAGATTCAGTTTGCTGCAAGTCCTTACACAAGTTTCCATGCAGTCGGACCTCATTACCTCTCCCACCATTGACAGATCGCTTCTGTCATCTCTACTTCACCTGTCATCTATTCCATCAGCATAGGTGCACTTTATACTCTCTCACCTTGGTCCTCAGAATCTCATCACGATCAGCACCAACACCAGCAGCACCAACAAGAACACCAATCGTCTCTGGAATTAACTGGTGTTGCACAGGACAGAGGGCATCAGCATCTGAGCACATTGCTGCCTGGGAGGCCAGGGATGGCCTCACCATGGCCAGATTTACTTCACTTGATGCTGTACACCCTGTCTGCCACATGATGTGCCAGGTTGGCACCACCCTACACCAACATCATAAAGCATCCCTACAATGACCAAGCTATTCCTTTCACACTCATGACCATTACGGGGGGCACCGTCATGTCTCACCAGTCACTGCCACTCACTAAGCCACTTCCAAAGGTACACACAAATCTGTCCAAGAAAGCAAGAATTGAAAATAAAGATTTCAATGTTTGACAGCACATTAACAGAAACTTCATATGAGCATTGGCTAAAACACACAAGTGCCTACCCTTCTGTGTTGTTAGTTGGTATGATTGGACTAGGATGAGGGTGAGTGTGAGGGGTGGCTAGTGAGATAGGGAAGTGATAATACAGATAGAGAGGGATGGATGGAGGTGCAAGGTAAGTTGGTGTGAGTAAGGATGTGCGGGAGTAAGGTAGGGAAGGCAGAGTGATGGGGATGTGATGAGTGGCACAGCAGGATGAGGTTGAGTGTGGCTTTGCAGGAATGTTTCGTGATCTACTGAGATCATTGAAAGATTTGCGCCACTGCTTGTGCCCTCCTCTGCAATGTGCAACCAGGCTGCGTTGGTGTCCTGGGGAGGTCCCTTCCACCCATGGGAAGGGAAGAGAACCTCCCTGCATGCTGTGACTCCCTACATAAGCATATGGAGGGAGTCATGCATGAGCTTGGGTGCAGCCGTACACCTCTGTGCAGTGCTTGTCAGTGTTTGCAGCACCTCAGTGAGGATGCAAACAGGCTATAAAAGGATATAGACAGGTTAAGTAAGTGGGCAAGAGCATGGCAGATGGAATATTATGTGGAGAAATGTGAAGTTATCCACTTTGGTCAGAAAAATGGAAAAGCAGAATATTTTTTAAAGTGTGAGAGATTGGGAAATGTTGGTATTCAGAGGGACCTGGGTATCCTTGTCCTTGAATCAGAATTAACATGTAGGTATAGCAAGCAATTAGGAAAGCAAATGGTATGTTGGCCTTTATTACAAAAGGATTGGAGTAAAAGAGTAAAGAAGTCTTAGTGCAGTTATGTTGGGCCTTGGTGAGACCGCAGCTGGAGTGCTATGTACAGTTTTAGTCTCCTTACCTAAGGAAATTTATACTTGCCTTCGAGGGAGGGCAACAAAGGTTTACTAGACTGATTCTTGGGAGGGGGGATTGTCCTATGAGGAGAGATTGAGTACACTCGGCCTACGTTGCCTTGAGTTTAGAAAAATGAGGGGTGATCTCATTGAAACATATAAAATTCTTAAGGGGCTTGACAGGGTAAATGTTGGGAGTATGTTTTCCCCTGGTTGGGGAGTCTAGAACCAGGGGTCACAGTCTAAATATAAGGGCCCGACCATTTAGGATATATGAGGATAAATTTCTTCACTCAAAGGGTTGTGAATCTTTGGAATGCTCTACCCAGAGGGCTGTGGATGCTCAGTCATTGAGTATATTCAAAACTGATATCAATAAATTTTTGGATATGGGGATAGTGCGGGAAGGTGGAGTTGAAGTAGCAGATCAGTCATGATCTGAATGAATGGCAGAGCAGGCTCGAAGGGCCTAATGGTCTACTGCTGCTCCTATTTCTTGTGTTCTTGTGTTCTAGTGAGTGGATTCTGCTTAGTGTGTGATTCAGTGAATTGATTTTGCTCAGGGAGTCATTAGGTGAAAGTTGTTGGTCGGTGAATAATTCTTCTTTGGAGTGGTTCGATGTTTGGCTCCCTGTATGAATTCTGCTGAGTGGATTCTGCATGGTGAGTGGCTCCTGATCAGTGAGTGGATCCTGCTTGGTGATTTAATCCTGCTCAGTGAGTGGCTTGATGCCTGGATCCTGGTCGGTAAGGGGAACCTGCTCGGTGAGTGGCTCAGCAATTGGTTCGGTGAGTGCATCCTGCTTGGTGCATTGTTCAGTTACTGGATCCTGCTTAGTGAGTGGCTCGTTGATTGCATCCTGCTTGGAGTGGTTCGGTGGGTGGATACTGCTCGGTGAGTGGTTCATGTGTCCTGCTTGGTGCGTGGATCCTGCTCTGTATGAGGATCCTGCAAAGTGTGTGGCTCTATGAATGTGTCCTGCTTGCTGAGTAAATGGCTTGCTGAATGATCCTATTTGGTAAGTAGATCCTGCTTGGTGAGTGGATCTGGCTCAGGGTGGCTCGGTGAATGGATCTTGTTTGGTGTAGTGCCATGAGTGCATCCTGTGCTGTGAGTGCATCCTAGATTCTATCCCATTTCTAGCCGTGCTGCCTCCGAGCTCATCTTGTCCATGAGGCCCACCTCCTGCTCCCTCGACCCTATTACCACCAAACTGTTGACCACCCAACTTCCCTTCCTGGCTCGCATGTTAGCTGATGTTGTTAACAGTTCCCTCTCCTCAGGTACTGTCCCCCTCCCCTTCAAATCTGCTGTCATCACCCCTCTCCTCAAAAAAAACACCCTTGACCCCTCTGTCCTTGCAAACAACCGCCCCATCTCCAACCTCGCTTTCCTCTTAAGTCCTTGAATGTGTTGTTGCCTCCCAAATCCGTGCCCATCTTTGCCTCAATTCCATGTTTGAATCCCTCCAATCAGGTTTCCGCCCCGCCACAGTACCGAAGCGGCTCTTATTAAACAAATTATATTCTATGTGACTGTGACCATGGTAAGCTATCCCTCCTCATCCTTCTCGACCGATCTGCAGCCTTCGACACAGTTGACCGCACTTCCTCCAATGCCTCTCCACCATCGTCCAGCTGGGTGGGACTGCACTCGCCTGGTTCCATTTTTATTTATCTAATCGTAGCCAGAAAATCAGCTGCAATGGCTTCTCTTCCCACTCCCACATCGTTACCTCTGGTGTTCCCCAAGGATCTATCCTTTGCCCCCTTCTATTTCTTATCTGCATGCTGTTCCTCAGCGACATCATCTGAAAACACATCAGGTTCCACATGTACGTGACAACATTCAGCTCTATCTCACCACCACCTCTCTTGACCCCTCCACTGTCTCATTTCTCTAATTGCTTGTCTGACATCCAATATTGGATGAGCAGAAATTTCCTCCAACTAAATATTGGGAAAATCGAAGCCATTGTTCTTGGTCCCCGCCACAAACTCTGTTCCCTGGCCACCGTTTCAATCCATCTCCCTGACAACTGTCTGAAGCTAAGCCTGACTGTTCACAACCTTGGTGTTGTGTTTGACCCCGAGATGAGCTTCCGACCACATCTGCTGCATCACCATGACCGCCTATTTCCACCTCCAGAACATCGCCCGACTCTAACCCTGCCTCAGCTCATCTGCTGCTGAAACCCTCCTCCATGACTTTGTTACCTCTGCTCTCCTGGCCGGCCTCCCACTTTCTACCCTTCACAAACTTGTGCTCATCGTTCGGTGAGTGGATCTTACTCGGTGAGTGGTTGATTCAGCAGATGGTCAATATTTGCTCATTGAGGGTGAGGGGTGGGGTAGGAGTGGAATGCGAACATTGCATCTGTCATCTGAGATGTACAGAGGTCTGCTGTGCTGCGTCCTGCTGTTTGTGAAGGTGAGAAATTTGTGTAGCCAAGGTTTTGTGTAAGTTGATTATTTGTGGCCTGTTATGTGTTTGATATGTTACATTTAGGGTGATATAGGAGGGTGGGCGAGGAACTGTCTTGGCAACTGCATCTTTGAGAATTTTCTTGCTGCAATATGTTTGGGTAGAATGTGTTTCTGGTAGAATGTGATTGAAATTGAGGTAATATTTTGTGTAATATGATTGGTGAATAATGAGGAGAAAAGCAGAGTTAAGCATTGAGGGAGAAGGAAAGACACTTAACCAACGAAGATAAAAATTGGTAAATAGTCTTGACAGTCAGTATGTAGATGGTTACAGGGTCACGTGTTACTACTGGGTCGTGAGATAGCAATGAGTCACGTGTCCGCATAGGTTCCTGTGCTAATCTCTCTCTGTACAGGTTTTATTAGGAATGAGTGGAAGTGCATCAAAGCTGAGCTTTCATTGGAAACATGTTGAAGCCCTGAAGGCTGTCCTTTCATATCCTGAGGCCTTCTGTGATAATCACAACTTATTGAAGGAACTGTTTGTACTTTAATGACTTAATCTAGTATTGTGGTTACAAGCATTACAGAATCTGTCAAATAAAATCTACCATTACAAGCAGAGTGAGCACCAGAGCTGGACTGTGCTGTGAGTGGAGTGTGCAGACTGTGCCTCTGTGTTCTGACCCATCCACAGCCTCACCCGTGTAATAAAATGGATTGGACTGATTCAGTCAGAGTGAAACAGTGGCCCTGATTATATGACTAGAAATGACAGCATGGCAGAAAGAATATTTGAAAAACTGGGAATAAAAAGCTGGTATCAGTAAAAGCGACCATGAAGCTGTTGCATTGCCGGAAAAAACAACTGGTTCACTGATGTCCTTACCCGGTCTGGTCTATGAGACTCCAGTCCCACACCAACGTGTGACTCTTAACTGCCATCTAAAGTCCATGATGTGGAGATGCCGGCGTTGGACTGGGGTGGACAAAAATGAGAAGTCGCACAACACCAGGTTATAGTCCAACAGATTTATTTAATTTTACAAGCTTTCGGAGCAGTTCGCTCCTTCGTCAGGTAAGTTTAGCAGTGAGAGAATCTCCCAGAATTCACAATTTAAACACAGACAAAATATATTCAAATCTTTCCCTACATCAAAGAGCATAGCCAAGACAATGAGATGTGTCCCAGGGGGTCCAACGTGTCAAACCACCTGCTGGCTGCATATCCTGTCAATCTGTGTAGGTTCTTGTGTTAGCCTTTTTAAAAAAAAAACACCTGGGAAGACCAGCCATGATGTCAAGTCACGTTCTGTATCGTGACATGAACCCGATATCGCGATTGAGGCCATCCTCATGAGTGCGGAACTTGGCTATCAGTTTCTGCTCTATGATTTTGCGCTGTCGTGTATCTCGAAGGCCGCCTTGGAGAACGCTTACCCGCATATCCGAGGCTGAATGCCCCTGGCTGCTGAAGTGTTCCCCGACTGGGAGGCAACCCTCCTGCCTGGCGATTGTTGTGCGGTGTCCGTTCATACGTTGTCTCAGTGTCTGCATGGTCTCGCCGATGTACCATGCTCTGGAGCATCCTTTACTGCAACGTATCAGGTAGACAACGTTGGCCGAGTCACATGAGTATGTACCGTGTACCTGGTGGGTAGTGTCCTCACGTGTGATGATGGTATCTGTGTCCATGATTTGGCATGTCTTGCAGAGGTTGCCGTGGCAGGGTTGTGTGGTGTCTTGGTTGCTGTTCGCCTGAAAGATGGGTAATCTGCTGCGAACGATGGTACTTTTGAGGTTAGGCGGCTGCTTGAAGGCGAGTAGTGGAGGCGTGGGGATGGCCTTAGCAAGGTGTTCGTCATCATCGATGACATGTTGAAGGCTGCGAAGAACATGGCGTAGTTTTTCCGCTCCGGGGAAGTACTGGATGACGTAGGGTACTCTGTTGGTTGTGTCTCGTGTTCGTCTTCTGAGGAGGTCTATGCGGTTTTTCGCTGTGGCCCGTCGGAACTGTCGATCGACGAGTCGAGCGTCATATCCCGTTCTTACGAGGGCGTCTTTCAGTGTCCGTAGGTGTCCATCGCGTTCCTCCTCGTCTGAGCAGATCCTGTGTATTGGCAGGGCTTGTCCATAGGGGATGGCTTCTTTAACGTGGTTAGGGTGGAAGCTGGAGAAGTGGAGCATCGTGAGGTTGTCCGTGGGCTTGCGGTAGAGTGAAGTGCTGAGGCGTCCGTCTTTGATGGAGATTCGTGTGTCCAAGAATGAAACCGATTCTGAGGAGTAGTCCATGGTGAGTTTGATGGTGGGATGGAACCTGTTGATGCTATCGTGTAGTCCTTTCAGTGATCCTTCGCCGTGGGTCCAAAGGAAGAAGATGTCGTCGATGTATCTGGTGTACAGCGTTGGTTGGAGGTCCTGTGCAGCGAAGAAGTCTTGCTCGAACTTGTGCATGAAGATGTTGGCATATTGGGGTGCGAATTTGGTCCCCATGGCTGTTCCGTGTGTTTGGGTAAAAAAATGGTTGTCGAAGGTGAAGACATTGTGGTCAAGGATGAAGCGGATGAGTTGTAGGATGGCGTCCGGAGATTGGCTGTTGTTGGTGTTGAGTACTGAGGCTGTCGCAGCGATGCCGTCATTGTGGGGGATATTGGTGTAGAGTGCCGATACGTCCATTGTGACGAGGAGTGTTCCTGGTTCAACTGGTCCATGGGTGCTGAGTTTCTGCAAGAAGTCTGTAGTGTCGCGACAGAAGCTGGGGGTTCCCTGTACGATGGGTTTCAGGATGCCCTCGACGTACCCAGAGAGGTTCTCACACAGGGTTCCGTTGCCTGATACGATAGGACGTCCGGATGTGTTGGCTTTGTGTATCTTTGGGAGGCAGTAAAAGTCTCCTACGCGGGGAGTACGTGGGATGAGAGCGCGTAGGATGTTTTGAAGGTCTGCATCGAAGGTCTTGATCAGTCTATTGAGTTGGCGGGTGTGTTCTTTGGTCGGATCTGCGGGTAGCTGTCTGTAGTGTTCCTGGTTGTCCAGTTGTCGGTATGCTTCTTTGCAATAGTCCATTCTGTTCTGTATGACGATGGCTCCTCCTTTGTCCGCTGGTTTGATGACGATGTTGCGGTTGGTCTTGAGTGCGTGGATGGCGTTGCGTTGTGCTCGGGTGACATTCTGGACTGTCTTGTGAGTACGGCTGATGAATCTGGCGTTGATGCATTTCCTGACAGCTTGAGCATACATGTCAAGCTTAGGGTTGCGACCCTCCGGAGGGGTCCAATTTGACTCTTTCTTCCTCGGTTGTAGCACTGCCTGCTGTTCCGGATCATTGATTGTCCCATTAGGAATGTTGCTGACATCTTGGGATTTGTGGTAGTATTCCCGGATCCTCATTCTCCTGATGAATTCCTCTGTGTCCGCCGCGAGACCGATGGGGTCCATTTTGGTGGTGGGGCAGAACTTGAGCCCTAGGGCGAGAACTTCGATTTCGTCTGGTTGAAGGGTGTGGTCCGACAGGTTGACGATGGACTTCCCTGTGGTTGCAACCGTGGTACCGGGGGAGGCTTGGTTGTAGCTGGTGGTTACGCCGAGTTTCTCAAGCTTCCTGTTCTTGATGCGCATGTAGGCAGCGTAGTTCCGTTGCCTACATGATGTAGGGAAAGATTTGAATATATTTTGTCTGTGTTTAAATTGTGAATTCTGGGAGATTCTCTCACTGCTAAACTTACCTGACGAAGGAGCGAACTGCTCCGAAAGCTTGTAAAATTAAATAAATCTGTTGGACTATAACCTGGTGTTGTGCGACTTCTCATTTTTGGCCATCTAAAGTGGCCTAGCAGCTACTCAGTTAAGATTGGCAAAAAATGCTAATGATGTCCACATCCTAAGAATTATTTTAAAAATTCCCATTGAAATGTATTTCTAAAACACATTCCACATTTTCCAGATCCACTCTGCAATCTCACTCTGGATGATGGATGTTTTGAAATAGTTAATACAACATGGCTGCAGGCAAACAATGAAACTTGCTCAAATGGATCAGAAATCTACGTTCCTCACCAGGGTCCAAGTGAGCAATACTGGGAGTAAGTAAATTGCTACAGATAACTGCACCTAGAACCTGCACAGCTGTACCAGTAGCTTCCTCTTGGGAAGGTCAGTTGAGTGAATGTCCTGTTTAATGAGTGAAAAGCTGTTTGATTTAGATAGAGGTACTATTTACATCATACGTCTGTTACAAAATAACATCACAACAGGGGCCCTTTTATTGCTTAAGGTAAAAAATCACGGGATTGGGGGTAATATTCTGGCATGGATAGAGGATTGGCTATCTAACAGAAAGCAAAGAGTTGGGATAAATGGTTCATTCTCAGACTGGCAATCAGTAACTAGTGGTGTTCCACAGGGGTCAGTGCTGGGTCCCCAACTCTTCACAATCTATATTAACGATTTGGAGGAAGGGACCAAGTGTAACATATCAAAATTTGCAGATGATACAAAGATGGGAGGGAAAGTAGTGAGTGAGGAGGACATAAAAAACCTGCAAGGGGACATAGACAGGCTAAGTAAGTGGGCAGAGATTTGGCAGATGGAATACAACACTGGAAAGTGTGAGGTGATGCACTTTGGCAGGAAAAATCCTAGAGCAATTTATTATCTTAATGGCAAGAAACTGGAGAGTACTGAAGTGCAAAGGGATCTGGGGGTCCTGGTGCACGAAACTCAAAAGGTTAGTATGCAGGTGCAGCAAGTGATTAAGAAGGCAAATGGAATGTTGGCTTTCATTGCTAGGGGGATAGAATATAAAAATAGGGAGGTATTGCTTCAGTTGTACAAGGTATTGGTGAGACCGCACCTGGAATACTGCATACAGTTTTGGTGTCCTTACTTAAGGAAAGACATCCTTGCTCTCGAGGCAGTGCAAAAAAGGTTCACTCGGTTAATCCCGGGGATGAGGGGGTGGTCATATGAGGAGAGGTTGGGTAGATTGGGACTCTACTCATTGGAGTTCAGAAGAATGAGAGGCGATCTTATTGAAACATATAAGATTGTGAAGGGGTTGGATCGGGTGGATGCGGGGAGGATGTTCCCGATGACGGGTGAGACGAGAACTAGGGGACATAGTCTTAGAATAAGGGGCTGCTCTTTCAAAACTGAGATGAGGAGGAACTACTTCACTCAGAGGGTGGTAGGTCCATGGAATATGCTGCCACAAAAAGCTGTAGAAGCTACAACATTAATTAAATTTAAAACAGAAATAGACAGTTTCCTGGAAGTAAAGGGCATTAAGGGTTACGGGGAGCGGGCAGGAATTTGGACATGAGTCTAGGTTCGGATCGGTCATGGCCCTGTGGGTAGTGGAGCGGGCCCAGGGACTGTGTAGCCTGATTCTGCTCCTATTTCGTGTGTGCAATTCTGTTAGATGCAGGAGATGGTTCTGTGATAGATAGTAGATTGGCGGTTAGGATCAGATCAGCCATGATCTTATTGAATGGCGGAGCAGGCTCGAGGGGCCGATTGGCCTACTCCTGCTCCTATTTCTTATGTTCTTATGTTCTTATGTTCTTTCATTAGTTAACAGCCCCCTGGTTTCTAACACAGCAGGTTTACTTTAACAATATTTATACAGTGAAACCTGCATTGAGCATTTTTTATTTTCTTGTTCTTCAAGGAAGAGATTCACCACTAGAACTCCTACAAACATTAAATGGTTCAAATTATCTGTGACTGATTTCCCTTTCTCTGTGTTTTAATTGAATACAGTATTGTGTTTAACCCACAGAGCTGGGAACTGAATTGGAGAAACTGTCTGGGAGCAGGTCCCATGTTTAACAATCTGAAGGAGCTGATTTCATTGGGAGATACAGTGACTCACCCAGGGAGTTTTAACAGTGCTTTGTAAGGCAGTCGATGAAGCACTGTCAGGAACTCCTTCCAATCAGCTCTCCAGGGAATCTCATCAGTGCTCGCTGTTTAAACAAAGCTTTAGGTTCACAAATCAATAGAAATAGAGGGGGAAAAACAAGGATATCAAATAGAATCTCCATTTTTATTGAAGCACTGCAGAAAGTGCAGAAAAGTTTTACAAGGATGTTACCAGAATTAAGAGGATGCAACAATCAGAAAAGATTGATCAGGCTAGGGCTCTTTTCACTGGAAAAGAGATGAAGCGGAGAACCGATAGATCTTTAAAATTATGAAGATGTTTGATATGCTGGATGTGGAGAAATTGTTTCCACTTGTGGGCGAGTCCAGAACAAGGGGCCATAAATAAAAGATAGTCACTAACAGATCAAATAAAGCATTTTAAAGGAATTTCTTTACACATTGACTGGTGAGATTGTAGAACTCAGTGCCACATGGAGTGGAGGAAGCAGACAGTATTGGTGCTTTAGACGATGACATGGTGGGAAGGGGTCACCCGATTGGGAGGAGGCTCGTGTGAAGTCTGAACACTGGCATAGGCCAGTTGGGCCGAATGGCCTGTATCTGTATTGTAGATTCTGTGTGACTCTATGTAACTTCAAAAAACAGAACTGATTCTCCAACTTGGATATCTTTCAAGTCAATGTATATTTGACTAAATACTTTTGTGCATTGTATCTAATAGTGACTGTGTGTAAATTAACTGTATCCTTATATAAGATATTTTATGTTATTTTACTTAGTAAAGTGGCTTTACGCCGTACAAGTTCAATGGATGTGACTGGGGAGATAGTCTGGTATTCAGCTCTCTGTCTGCTTCTGGTCTGGCTGATAGTTGGGGCAGCGCTATCGAAAGGAATCCAATCTTCAGGAAAGGTAAAACGATTGATAAATAGATAAAACTCTGGTGATAAAGTACAATAAAACTTCTTCCTGTACTGCATGTATGTTCTTGGAGCAACACTCCTGGCATTGAACTCCGCCGCTACTTCTTCCCACTGCCTCCTGAGCATATGTCAATAGGCTCTCCTGCCCCCCTGTGGATACAGGACGTCTCTCCTTCTTTCCATGTCTTGCGTCAAGACCTTCAGTGCATTGTCTGAAAATCTTGGTCCATGCTCTCTCGTATGTTCAGACATTGTTCAAAGTATCAGAGCACAGATTCACTTTTCAAAAAACTCCCACCACTTCTTGCAGCCACAATGCATCTCCCCTTTAAGAGGTGCAGGCTGCCTTTAAGTAGCGCTAGCCACTCACAATATTGGGCCTCCTGCTGACGCGTGCAGCCAATGAACAGCACGGGTGCAGCCAATGAACAGCGCGGGTAGTGCTGTCTGCACGCAGAAATTGTGTAAAAGAGCACGCAGCACCAATTTAACGTGCTGCTAGCAAAGCAATGAACAGGCGTGGGTTAATCGCACGCCATTGGCAACATCACTGAGAGGCCCCAGGATGGCTGCTACGGGAAAATGTCACACTGGAACAACCTCTTCTGAGGGTGGGGCTGAGGTACAATATTGGGGCAGAGCAGCCGGATCTTTATTCTCTGATAAACACCATTAATTGCACCATTTCAATTATATCCACTGTTTAGGTTTCGGTTTGGCTTTCATTGCCTACCCAGAGGCTCTTGCACAGTTGCCGTGGGCACCTTTATGGTCCATTTTATTTTTCTTCATGCTGGTCACTCTGGGACTCGACACTCAGTTTGCAAATATAGGTAAGAGCGTCATTATTTAATTTAACCTACCTCTTTCCACTTTTATAAAAGGAAGTTATATGAAGTATTCGGTTTACAATATAAGGTGAGAAATTACTGTTGGTGATGTAAGTGGAGGAATGCTCAATGAGTTTGTGTATCAATTCTCTGCTCGCTGTCTAATGGAGCATCAACCTGTTTGTTTTAAATGGGTTAACACCTGCAGTAAAGTGACATTCAGAGGAAGTCACCCCAATATTTGGAAGAGCTGATAGTACAATTTCTGTTTGGTTTTTTTCACTGCTAACTTACTGCAGGAATTAATTGCATTATTCCAATTTTAAAGTTATTTAGCTAAACAAAAAAATCTTACAAATTGCAGGACAGAAGGAGGCCATTCAGCCCATCACAGTTGTTCCACTGCTAGCTCTTTAACTGCTATTATCTGCTCTAATCACATTTTCTTACCCTTCCCAAGTATCTTTTCATACTCTTCCTTTTCAGATATTTATCCAATTCCCTTTTAAATGATGTAAAGTCTCTGCCTCAACAGCCACTTGTGATAAGGCAATTCACAATCTAACGTAGAGAACATAGAGAGGGGCCACGAAATTGAAACCTTTAGCGCCGGCTGTGAAGGCCAGTTTGGAAGAAAAAATGGTGGCTGCCTCTCTTCTGTCCCCTTCCGACGCAGAATGTGTCGGCTGCCGTTGCCTGCGTTCGCTTCCCATGTTTAAATGATCCAGATTGTGATGTCAATCGGAGTGCAACATCTGAATTGAGGCATGATCTGTGATTTTGGACATCGTCACTCCTAATAACGCCCTCTCCAAACCACGCACAGAAGAACATGTGTACACCAGTACAATGGAGCCACTGCCAGTGCTCTTTAAAGGAACACACACAATTTTCAGGTAAGTTTAAATTTTTGCTTTTAGACTGGTTTCTTTATATTTTATTGGAGTAGTGGCTTGGTGTAATACATTAAAAAAATTGTTAAAGTGTGCAGGGAGCGCAGGGAGTGCTGCTGGTCATTTGCAAGGCTTTGGCTCTTAATGGAAGGCCTCTGAGAACATCACTTGCTCCCAGTCCTGGAGGCTCAAGTTGCAGTCCCCCTTTGGGCAGGAGCATGACCTGGAGATGGAGCAGAGGCAGCAAAGGGGAAAAGCTGTTCGCAGAGGGAGGAGGAAGAGGAAGAAGCAGAAGAGGAGGAAGTGGAAGAAAGGAGGCGACCCAGACAGCCCCTTTCTGGTCGGGATATCCGGGATCGAATCATCCGCCTGCGGTACCAGTGACCACAACCCCAATTCCCCTTTCAACATTTGTCCCACACCTTACCTTCCCTCTGTTACTGACCATCACAGCGTCCTCTTGGCCACAATGCTGAAATAAAAGCAAACTTTCCAATCATACTTTATTCATATATGCATCGAATATTACATCAAAAAATCAACTAATCACCCATATGCATTCCCTAAGTGACTGTCTTGCATGTGCCTTTGCCTATCCTAATGCTGTTATGCAGTGCTACCCCAGTGGCTGCAGCACGGCTGGTGGAAGGCTGCTGACTTTCAGTGGGAGACACTGCAGATGGCCTTGCAGGACGACCTCGAGGAATTGGTGGCTGGGAGTGTGAAATCGAGTGACGGTGTTTCCTCTTCTTCTTCACTCTCCTCTCCCTCTTCTTGGTCAACTACTGGTTGGGCAGGCTGGATTTCTTGGGTGTCTGAAATGAAGAAGGCACAAGGGTAGGGTTGTGGTGAGGGGAGTGGGGGAAAGCAAGTGGTGCATGCTTACATCATGTGCAGCTTGTACATCACAAGAGATTGTGGGATGAGGAGGAAGTGGGATGTGAGAAGGAGGATAAGGTATGAGGATACCGGCATCTTGTATTCTTTCAGCCCCGCCGCTGGCCAAGGATTCAGCCATGCCACTGCATAGAATGGCCAGCACCATCTTCTCTAAGAGGGTGAGGTGAAGCTAGGAATGTGAGGTGTGCCTTGTGTTTGGTAGAGATTGTTGGTAGGTGAGTGATTTGGGGGGTGGGGGAGCTGGTTCATGCATTGAGCAGTGCGTGAGGCTAGTAGCGCAGTTGGTAGGAGACGGCTTTTGAAGATGCATTCACTGACCTTGATCACTCGTCTGAGGTCATGAAACTTCTTTGGACACTGGAGCCAGGTCCTGGAGGTTGGGGGCGGGGGGCGACACTGCTAGCAGTGACCGCCTCGGCGATCTGGTCCCACATCCTTCTTTCTGGAGGGCCTCCTGTTCCCCTGTGGGTATGTCACCCACAAGATGTTTCCACTTTTGGGGAGACCAAAACTAGGGGCCATAAACATAAGATAGTCACCAATAAATCCTATAGGAAATTCAGGAGAAAAGTCTTTACCCAAAGAGAGGTAAGAAAGTGGAACTCACTACCACAAGGAGTAGTTGAGGCGAACAGCATAGACGCATTTAAGGGGAAGCTATATAAGCACAAGAGAGAATAGAGTAGATTAGAATAGAAGGATAGGGTTAGATGAAGAGGGGTGGGAGGAGGCTCGTGTGGAGCATAAACGCTGGTGGGCCAAATGGCCTGTTTCTGTGCTGTAAATTCTATGTATGGAAAATTTTCTTCGAACTTCCCCTTTAGTTATTTTCATTATGATCCTGAGTCAATGTTCCCTTGTTATCAATTCAACAACTATTGGAAACAATCTTTCACTATTTTCCTTTCATAATTTTTGAAAACCCCCATTAGATCCCCTTAACCTTCTCTGTTCCAGTCAAAAAGCCCCAATTTTTCAAGCCTTCATAACTCTAATCTGTAATTCTCGGTCTCATTCTGGTGAATCTTCTCTATACCCTGCCAATATCTTCCCTACAGTGGGGCTGCCAGAACTACACACAATATTCCAATTACTCGTACAAATTCAACGTCACTTCTTGCTTATATGTACCCCAGTGTATAAAACCCAGAATCATTCTCGTGGCCTTTTCAAACCTGCACTCCCACGTTTAAAGATCTCTGTATCTACTCCCCTAGATCTCTCTATTCTTTCTAATTGTTCGGGTTATATCCTTTCCCTGTTCTTTTCCCAAATTGTACCACCTCACATTTCTCTGCTTATGCCTAGGTACTGCTGCACTGGGTGTCTGAGGATAATAATTATACAGTTTGAGGTACATCCCAAAAAGTTCACTACACATCAGAGTAACAGGAAAGGTTAGGGGTAAAATGCATGTTTTTGATACTTTAAGCCTTTGTCCTATATTCAACTTCTGATGTAAAGGTAATGGAAAGACACTTTGGAGAGTTACTATACATTAGCTGCATAATAAAAGAACCTAAGAAATAGGAGCAGGAGTAGGTCATTTGGCCCTTCGAGCCTGCTCTGCCATTCAGTAAGATCATGGCTGATCTTCTACCTCAACTCCACCTTCCTGCACTATCCCCATATCCCTTGATTCCCTTAGTATTCAAAAATCTATCAATCTCTGTCTTGAATATACTCAACTACTGAGCATTCACATCCCTCTGGGGTAGAGAATTCCAAAGATTCACAACCCTTTGAGTGAAGAAATTCACCTCATTTCAGTCCTAAATGGCCAGCCCCCTTAGGCTGAGACTGTGATCCCGAGTTCTAAACTCCCCAACCAGGGGAAACATCTTCCCAGCATCTACCCTGTCAAGCGCCTTATGAATTTTATACGTTTCAATGAGATCACCTCTCATTCTTCTAAACTCTAGGGAATATAGGCCTAGTCTACTCAATCTCTCCTGATAGGACAATTTCCCCCCATCCCAGGAATTTCCCCCCATCCCAGGAATCAGTGTAATGAACCTTCGTTGCACTCCCTCTATGGCAAGTATATCCTTCCTTAGGTAGGAGACCAAAACTGTACACAATACTCCAGGTGTGGTCTCACCAAGGCCCTATATAACTGCAATAAGACTTCTTTACTCTTATACTCCAATCCTTTTGTAATAAAGGCTAACATACTATTTACTTTCATAATTGCTTGCTGTACTTGCAGGTTAACTGTGATTTGTGTACAAGGACACCCAGCTCTCTTTGAATACCAATATTTCACAATCTCTCATCATTTAAAAAATATTACGCTTTTCTATTTTTCCTACCAAAGTGGATAACTTCACATTTCTCCACATTATATGCTATCTGCCATGCTTTTGCCCACTCACTTAACCTGTCTATATCCCTTTGCAGCCTCTTTGTGTCCTCCTCACAACTTACTTTCCCACCTCGCTTTGTATCATCAGCAAACTTGGATACATTACACTCGATCCCTCATCTAAGTCATTAATATAGATTGTAAATAGCTGAGGCCCAAGCACTGATCCTTGTGGTATCCCACTAGTTACAGCCTGCCAACCCAAAATTGACCCGCTTATTCCTACTCTCTGGACTCAATTTTAATAGCCCTGAGGAGGCGGGTCTGCAGCGAAAATCAGAAAAAATGGCTTTAGACTGCCAACCTGCCTCCATCCCGCCCCCACCCGATTTTCGTGAGTGTCTGTTCAGCCGCTCCCAAACTGACCTGACTAGAACCGGTGGGACAGGTAGTTAAGGCAGTTAACAGCCTGTTAACTGCCTTGCTAATCTTATTTTGATGGTGGTTTTCATTTTCGTGCTTCTGGCTCCTGTTTCCCGTCTTATCAGAAACAGGCCAGCTTCAAGGAGCCGAGTTGCTGGGACAGAGGGATCTTGGTGTGCAAGTACACAGATCCCTGAAGGCGGCGGAACAGGTGGATATGGTGGTAAAAAAGGCATATGGGATACTTGCATTCATTAGCCGAGGCATAGAATATAAGAGCAAGGAGGTTATGATGGAGCTGTATAAAACACTGGTTAGGCCACATCTGGAATACTGTGTGCAGTTCTGGTCACCACACTACAGGAAGGATGTGATAGCTTTGGAGAGGCTGCAGAGGAGATTCACCAGAATGTTACCCGGGCTGGAGTGCTTCAGCTATGAAGAGAGACTGGGCAGATTGGGTTTGTTTTCCTTGGAGTAGAGGAGGCTGAGGGAGGACATGATTGAGGTGTACAAAATTATGAGGGGCATAGATAGGATGGATACTAAGGAGCTTTTTCCCTTAGTAGAGGGGTCTATAACAAGGGGGCATAGATTCAAGGTAAAGGGCGGGAGGTTTAGAAGGGATTTGAGAGAGAACTTTTTCACCCAGAGGGTGGTTGGAGTCTGGAACTCACTGCCTGAAAGGGTTGTGGAGGCAGGAACCCTCACAACATTCAGGAAGCATTTGGATGAGCACTTGAAATGCCATAGCATACAAGGCTACGGACCAAATGCTGGAATATGGGATTAGATTAGACAGGGCTTGATGGCCGGCGCGGACACGATGGGCCGAAGGGCCTCTATCCGTGCTGTATAACTCTCTATGACTCTATGACATGATTTGTATTCATTGGTGGAGCTTTAAAAGCGCTCCTGAAACATGGCTGACATTCAAATGCAACAAGTTTGCTGTTGTAGGTTTGGGATAAGATTTTGCACATCTACTGACCTTCTGACTGTTCAAGCTGACACCCATTTCAGGCCACTTCGACTGTGCGCTCGCAAGCTTGTTGCCTCAAATGAAATCTATAGCAAGGGAATGGGAAAAATTTATGTCCTCTCATCCTGGTCCTCATATTCGGAGGAGCAGCAGTCGCATGGCTTAGCGCAGATCTTCCTCGGAAGAGGAGGATGAGGGTGAGGGGCGCCTTGTTGTGACCAATGCAGCTTCCCTCCAGTTCACTGCTGCCCGTCAAGCAGGGTATGCACACTGCCATGCCACATTCGCATAAGCTTACTCTTCAACCATAGGTGGCTACCATATGGCTCTCTAATTGTAGGCGACATTTGTCCAACGTCATACATCATCTCTGCTATACCCGGTTATTTCCTATCACTTTCACCATCAGCATTACAAAAGCAAGTCGCCCTGAGCCCTCAATGCGCATTTGCCATTTCCCAGAACACATAGGCCACACATTCAACTGTTTGCCATAATTTTTCTTTACGATATGACTAAAGGATCACAAACCAAGAACAGTCAGATAAAAAGACAAAACACCCATGTGAGTCCCCTTGTGACTATATGTGCTTAAACTTTCTCTTACGCGTGCTTCTACGTGGTTTCAGCAGATGTAGAGGCACCTTGCTGACTAGGATGCTGTGCCTGCTTACACATCTTTGCCTGATGCCCTCTGGGTTTAGGAGCCTGGAAGGGCTCTTCAACAGTCTGCTCTTCCTGCGGCTGTGCAGGGGCTGAAACGACCATCTCAGTTGGCTCTGCAAAGTGGGTCTCTGACCGAGGGCTCCGCAGTGGCATTGTCGTGTGAGCGCTTGGAGAGGAGCCCATACTTCCTTGTGGCCTGCCAACAATATCCCTCTCATGGGTCAGCTGCACCTCAGTGCTGGCAAGTGGCTGGAGAGCACCTTGCTGCACTTCAAGGGGACTATGACAATACGTATCTGCACTGGCAGTCCTCATTACAAAGACGTCCATGAAGCTCTGGTCTCTCTGCTCAATAGCTGCCCATCTCACCTCCAGAGATGACAATCTATTTTGAACAGTCACCATGTTTTCTTGACTCTGGCGACTTATTTCCTCCATGGCGGTTGCCATCCTATCCATGGAGGTTGCCATCCTATCCATGGTGGTGCGTTCATGTGCCATTGCCTACACCACGGCAGTGTTGATGTTACAGATGGACTCCTCCATTCTCTCCACACTCGCACTAACCCTGGAGGCAAACCCTTCCACAGACTCCTGCACTTGTTCCTGTATTTCCCGAACCTCTCTTTTTCTGGATGGCCCCAGAGGCACAGCGTCCGCATGCAGCTCAGCAGAGCTAGGAGATTGCTGCAACATCCGCCGAGGACTCTCCACTGTTGTCGCTGTCTCCACCATCTGCTGATGCTCACTTGTGTGCTGTGATAGACCAGGTGGTAACACTATTCTAACTCGCGATGGCTCCGCCGAGGTGTGTGCTGCTGCACTGGTGTTGGGTGCGCTGAGTCCTGGTGACACTGGTCCCTCAGAGGCTTCAGGTTCCTCTGAGGAGTCGTCTGGCTCTTCATCCTGGATCGTGGGGAGGGGGGAGCGCGATGGTCCTGTGGGAGAGTAAAGGCATGATTTAGACATCAGATATTGATGTAGCAGGCACGTCCTTTTGTGCAGATGATACAATGCGATTCTCTGTGAACATCATATGCCATTGCAGTCAATCACTAAATGTCAATGAGAGGGATGAAACTCTATTATTTCACCAGCTTCCTCTAGTGTGCCCGTCTCTCCATCGCCCACTTCCAGATCCTCGCCACCTCCAACAATTTTGTGTGCAGCCTCCTCAGCACTTGTCAAGGTTGCTAGGGTAGGTGTACCTCCTCCAGTCAGTGCTCTCTCCCTCTTATTGTGGGCTATCTTTTCCTGCAAGGAGGGACACCAGCGGAGTTTCAACCACAGTGATGGTATAAGTGTGAAGAATCCCTACCATAGAAGCTTTGAGGGAGACGAAGATGGGGTGAGGTGCCAAGAGGAAGCTAGCGTTGTTAGTTGTTGTCACTGCATAACAGTGAGAGCGAGTCTAAGGGGGGCATAGGCAGGATGCTGAAGTGATTCAGTACAGAGACAGAGATGGATAGGTAAGGGTGCAAGGGAAGTAAGGGTAAGGTGGTATGTGAAGGAACAGGCTTACAACGCAGAGTGCTGGTGATGAGAAGAGAAGGGAAACAGATTGAAGGTAAGTGTGATGGGATACTCACTTCTGATGTTCGCACAAGATCATTAAACTGTTTCCTGCACTGGATCCAGGAACGTGAACAAATGGACCTTGCGCTCACCTCCTCAGCAATGCACAGCCAGGATGCCTTGGTCTGCTGAGGAGGCTTCCTCTGGCCATCGGGGGGGAACAGAATCTCCCTGCGCCCTCTTACAGCATCGGCAAGAGCATGGAGGGACTCATCATTAAATCATGGAGCTGACTTGCCTCTGGAAGAACTCATTGTGGTTGTAGCAAAATCACAGACTATCAGAATGCAGAAGAGAAAGGCTTAGGCTAATTGGGAGCTTTAAAACCAGCTGCTATGATGACGTCATCAGAGGCGGCCAGCCGACCCGATCCCACTCATTGGACCGGCCAGCACGCCCCAATGAACTCAACAAGCTGATTTAATTAAAATCGGACATCAACAGCTGATCCCGCCGGAAGTAGCTCCGGAACCCGTCCACCACGCAACTCGACTCCAACCCGCCTCGGGGATAAAAATTGAGCCGTTGTTTTCTGTCTGTTAACCACTCCTCAATCCATGCCAATATATTACCCCCAATCCCATGAGCCCTAATTTTGTGTAATGACCTCTTGTGTGCCACCCTATCAAATTCAAATACACTACCTCCACTGGTTCCCCTTATTTACCCTGCTAGTTACAACCTCAAAAATCTCTATTAGATTTGTTACAGACGATTTGCCTTTCATAAATCCGTGTTGACTCTGCCCAATCATGTTATGATTTTCTAAGTGCCCTGTTACCATGTGCCTAATAATAGCATTTTCCCAACAGCTGATGTCAGGCTAACTGGCCTGTAGTTCCCTGTTTTTTCTCACCCTCCTTTCTTGAATAGCAGGGTTACATTTGCTACCTTCCAATTCGCGGGGACTGTTCTAGAATATAGGAAATTCTGGAAGATCCAAACAAATGCATCCACTATCTCTAGCCACCTCTTTTAAAATTCTAGGATGTAAGTCATCAGGTCCAGGGGATTTGTCAGCTTTTAGTCCCATTAATTTTTCCAATACTAGTTCTTTACTAATATTAATTATTTTAAGTTCCTCATTCTCACTAGACCCTTGGTGCCCCATTATTTCCAGAATGTTTTTTGTGTCTTCTGTGAAGACAGATACAAAGTATTTGTTTAATTTCTCTGCCATTTCCTTGTTCCCCATTATAATTTCTCCTGTCTCTGCCTGTAAGGGACTCACGTTTGCTTTTGCTAATCTCTTCCTTTCTACATATCTATAGAAGTTTTTACAAGCTGTTTTTATGTCTCTCGCTAGTTTACTCTCATATCCTCTTCTCTCTCTTTATCAATTTCTTGGTTATCCTTTGCTGAATTCTAAAATCCTCCCAATCCTCAGGCTCACTACTCTTTTTGGCAACATTATAAGCCTCTTCTTTTAATCTAATGCTATCTTTAACTTCTCTTGTTAGCCATTGCGGTTTTTATTTCTTAAGCTAATGTATATTCATTGCGAATAATGAATTGTTTCTTTAAATTTTTGCCATTGCTTATGTACCATCATTTTTTATTCTAGTTTCCCAATCTACCTTAACCAACTGGCCACTCGTGCATACGTAGTTTGCTTAGTTCAGATTTAAGACCCTAGACTCTGATTTAACGAAATCACTCTCAAACTCAATATAAAATTCTATCATATTATGATCACTCTTCCCCAGAGGCCCCTTTACAACAAGGTTATTAATTTACCCTGTCACATTACATAATACTAGATCTAAAATAGCTTGTTCCCTAGTTGGTTCCTTGACATACCGATCTAGAAAACTATCTTGAATGCATTCCATGAACTCCTCCTCCACGCTATTTCTGCAAATTTGGTTTGCCCAGTCCATATGAAAATTAAAGTCCCCCCCCATGATTACTGTATTACCTTTGTTAACCCTTTAATTTCCTGATTTATACTGTGCCTAACACTACAACCACTGTTAGGGGGCCCATATACTACTCCCACCAGTGTTTTCTGCCCCTTGTTGTTTCTTAGCTCCACCCAAAGTGATTCTACATCTTGATTTTTTAGCACTTCATTTATTATCAGGGCTACCCTCCTTTTCCATTTTGCCTATCTCTTCTAAAAGTCAGAAATCCTGGAATATTAAGTTCCCAACCTTGGTCACTCTGCAACCACATCCCCGTAATGGCTATTAAATCAAACCCATTTATTTCTATCTGTGCTATTAATTTATCTATTTGGTTGCAAATGCTTCCCTCATTCAGATATAGTGGGCTAAAAATTTGATAGCACCCGAAAACGGATGCAGGGATCGTGATGCGCTATTAACTGTGTCTGTTCAAGGTAATGCAGGCAGCACGCAAACTTTGTGCTGCTTGCTAATTTAAATGATAGTGGTGTGAAGCCCAGTGCTAAAAGCACCACTGAGTGGTTGCATGCTCAGCAGGAGGAACCAAGTTTGTGTGAGGCTAGCACCAATTAAAGCTAGCATGAAGTTCTTAAAGCCAGCCTGCACCTCTTAAAGGGGAGGTGCAGTTTGACGAGAGTGGGTGCTGGAAGCAATTGCAGGAGGGAGTTTCACCTGGGAAACATACAGGAATGGCACAACAGGCCAGAGAAAGGGCTCCAAGATTCTCAGACACAACGATGGAGGACTTAGTACAGGAGGTGGAGAGGAGGTGAGAAGTCCTGTTTCCACAGGGGGCTACGAGGCCCACTAGACTGACACTGTGAAGGCAGTGGGAGCAGATGGCCATGGAGTTCAATGCCAACAGTGTTGCCCTGAGGACCCGAATGCAGTACCGGAAGACGTTCAGTGACCTCACATGAGTGGTCAAGGTCAGTGAATGCATCTTCAAATGCCATATCCCACAAACTGCACCACTAGCCTCACACACTGCTCAATTTGCCACACCCCCATTACTCACCTACCAACAATCTCGATCAATCACGACTCATTCATCTGCTCCATCTCACCCTCACGCACTTACCACTGAAGCAAGTCTCACATCTACATCTCACAGCTTGCACACAGTGCCAACTATCCAATCATCACAGTCACAGCAGCCAAGCACATTGAACCACACTCACTGACACACTTCCCTCTCTTTTGCAGGACAAGATGGCACACAACTGGAGGCAGCGGCAGCCAATCGGAGGGGGACAGGCATGCCTCCATATCCTGACCCTGCTCGAGGAGCCAGTACTCGGCATAATTGGACTGGCTGTGACTGAGTCCGTGGCCAGCAGTGGCACTGAAACCAATGAACATGACAATATGCTCATACCTAGTCCTCCTTCTCACATCCCACTTGCTCCTCATCCCACACTGTCTTCTGACTTAAAAGCTGCAGATGATGTAAGGATGCACCTCTTGCTTTCTCTCCCCCAACAGCCCCCCACCCCGCCCTCACCAAAATCCTACCCTTGTGCCTTTATCATTTCATAGACCCAAGAAATCCAAGAGGAAGAGGAGAGTGCTGATGAAGAAGAAACATCGTCATTCGATCTGACAGTCACAGCCACCAGCTCAGATACTGGCACTGCGTGGACTTTAGAGGGTAGCTTAGAGGTGGGATTTGCACTTGGTGAGTCACTGGGCACGAGTGGGCTGCAGCCAGGGCAGGGGAAAGGACAGTGCAGGTGCCAGCACCCCAGTGGGTGAGGCCTCAGACAAGTTCTGCTGCACAGGACTCAGCTGTGGACTTCAATGGGGCAGCCTACAGAACAAAACTGATGGGTATGCACAAGAAAGTGCTTAGTGCAATGGCAGACCTGCCAGAAAGCCTGAATACAATGTCAAGGAGCATGGAGGAGTCCAGCTCCAACCTTGCACAGGCTTTGATCAGAGCTATGAGCCTAACCTTTCCAGCATGGAACGTGTAGGCAGATCCATTAGAACATTTGTGGACCCAACCATGATGCAGCGTCTGATGGCTGAGGTCTTAGCTTCCATTGCAGCACAAGCAGAAGCCAACCAAAGTCTGAGTGCTGCAAAGGAAGCTCAGACTGAAGTCATGCACGCAAGCATAGACTGCTGCCATCATGGCTGGGTTTACCAGTGCTGAAAGGGGCTTGCAGGGTGTCATAGCATTAGCAATCTGTCCTCCAACAGATGGCTAGGAATGCTGAGGCGCCGCCCTGGGGGAGTGGCAGTGGCTCCGTGAAGCACGAACCTGACAGCATTCATCCTCCCACCACTGCCACTCCACCAGTGCCCTTGATGTTGCCTGTCAGCCAGCTAGTCCAGACAGCTGCCGCTCATGCCGAAGTGGTGCAGTCCGAAGCCAGGCCTACTAGGCCCAGAGCTGATCGAGGTCGTCCTGCAAGGCCATCTGCAGTCTCCCCCACTGAAAGCCAGCAGCCTTCCACCAGCCATGCTGCAGCCACAGGGTAGCACCGTGTCGGAGCACTAGGACAGGAAAAGGCACATGGATAACCGGCACAAAGAGAATGCGCAAGGGTGATTAGTTGACTTTTGAGTGAATTATTGTAATGGTTTGAGTCATAAAATTGGTTAGGAATGTTTGTTTTGTGGTGCCTTTTATTTCAGCATTGTAGCCAAGAGGACGCTGTGATGGTCAGTAACAGAGGGAAGGTAAGGAGAGTTCCACAGGGCAGTGTCCTAGGCCTAGCAATCTTCAGCTGCTTAATCAATGACCTCCCCTCCATCATAAGGTCAGAAGTGGGATGTTCGCTGATGATTGCACAGTGTTCAGTTCCATTCACAACTCCTCAGATAATGAAGCAGTCCATGCCCGCATGCAGAAAGACCTGGACAACAATCAGGCTTGGGCTGATAAGTGGCAAGTAACGTTTGCCCCACACAAGTGCCAGCCAATGACTATCTCCAACAAGCGAGAGTCTAACCACCACCCCTTAACATGCAATGGCATTACCATCGCCGAATGCCCCATCATCAACATTGATCAGAAAATTAACTGGACCAGCCACATAAATACTGTGGCCACAAGAGCAGGTCAGATGCTGGGTATTCTGTGGCAAGTGTCTCACCTCCTGACTCCCCAAAGCCTTTCCACCATCTACAAGCACAAGTCAGGAGTGTGATGGAATACTCTCCACTTGCCTGGATGAGTGCAGCTCCAACAACACTCAAGAAGCTTGGCACTATCCAGGACAAAACAGCCCGCTTGATTGGCACCCCATCCACCACCTTAAACATTCACTCGCTCCACCACCGGTGTACCGTGGCTGCAGTGTGTACCATCTACAAGATGCACTGCAGCAACTCGCCAAGGCTTCTTCGACAGCACCTCCCAAACCCGCAACCTCTACCACCTAGTAGGACAAGGGCAGCAGGCACATGGTAACACCATCACCTCCAAGTTCTCCTCCAAGTCCCACAACATCCTGACTTGGAAATATATCACTGTTCCTTCATCGTCACTGGGTCAAAATCCTGGAACTCCCTACCTAACAGCACTGTGGGAGTACCTTCACCACGCAGATTGCAGCTGTTCAAGAAGGCAATTCACCACCACCTTCTCAAGGGCAATTAGGGATGGGCAATAAATGCTGGCCTTGCCATGGTCCATACCCATGAATGAATATAAAAACAAGGTGTGGGACTATTGGTGAATGGGAATTGGGGTTGCATTCACTGGTACCAAAGTTGGATGAATCGATTAAGGACAGCTTAGGCAGAAAGGGGCTGTCTGGTTTGCCTTCTCCCTTTGTTTCCTCCTTTTCCGCTTCCTCCTCCTCAGTTGGTTGCCGTATGCCTGGTGGCATAGGCTGTGCCCTTATGATGGCGAAGTTGTGCAGCATGCAGCAGACCACAATGAATCTTGAGTACTCCAGGGCTCCTCCAGTGCGGTCCTGACAGAAGAACCATTGTTTAAGGACGCTAATGGAATGCTCTATCAGATTCCGTGTGGCAGCCTGGCTTTCATGGTAGGTATGCTGCCCACGTGTGCGTGGGTTGCGCAGCGGAGCCATGAGTCAGGTGGTCAGCGGATAGCCCTTTTCGCCCAGTAGCCACCCTCTGGTTTGATGTGGTGGCTCAAATGCTGATGGTACAGCGGACTGCCGCAGAATTAAGACATCATGACTGGTGCCAGGATACCGGGCATTGACCTGCACGATTTGCTGAGTATGGTCGCACACCAGCTGGACATTGAGGGAGTGGAATCCCTTCCAGTTCCGGTACATCTCCGAATTCACATCTGGTGCCTGCAAAGCAACATATGTGCAGTCAATGGCACCCTGCACCATGGGGAAGC
The DNA here is from genome assembly GCA_030390025.1 of Squalus acanthias. Classification (NCBI taxonomy): domain Eukaryota; kingdom Metazoa; phylum Chordata; class Chondrichthyes; order Squaliformes; family Squalidae; genus Squalus; species Squalus acanthias. Next base: position 89,364,810 of record CM059430.1, on the reverse strand, counting down.
CTGCTATCCTGGCGAAGCCGTGAGCTCGCTCCGCCTGCTTCTCTCCGGCAAGAGAGAATGAAATGTAATCAGCTCTCTTTGCATACAGAGCCTCACTCACCTCCCTTATACAGGAGTGGACGGTGAACTGGGAGGTGTTGCAAATGTTGCCTGCTCCAGCCTGGAAGGAGCCCGATGTGAAGAAGTTCAAGGCCACGGTCACCTTTACAGACACTGGAAATGCCGTCCTCACCCAGCTTTGAGGCTGCAGGTCTGCCCGCATCAGGTGTCAAATTTCAGTGAGCACCTCCTTAGTAAAATGGAGACGTCGCAAGCACTGTTCGTCGCTGAGGTAGGAGAATTGCTCCCTGAAGACCCTGGGTGGATACGGCCTCCTGCTGAGAGCCCTTCTCCCCCTCCTCCTCCTGCCTCTTCTAGCAGCTTCTCCTGCTCTGTGTTGCCTCTGCTCATTCTCCTTGTTATGCTGCAGGCCAAGGGGGATACAAAGTACTGGACCCATGTCTGGGAGCAACTGATCTGAGCAGACCCCTTGCAAGTCAGTGCCAAGTCCTTGATCATGTGCTACACCACTCCTTGTAGACTTTAGGCAACTTTAAAGAAGTCTAGAAAGCACCAAACACTTCTACAAACTCAACAACAGCTAGTAGAAATCAATCAGCAACTAACCTGTAAGTAAGTGATGATCCCTTTACATAGCGCTGGTGGGGGGTCCTTCCTGCTGTTGAATGCCTGTTCACCTGTGCGAGGTTAAGCGTTGAGGTCGAAAATGGCAGCACAGACGTTAAATCAGCGTTACACGCTGATTGACGTCACGATCTGCGCACTCTGCAAACTTAGGTCGCACGTTCCCAGTGCCGCGCTAATGCCCTCACCAAAAGTGTGCATGCACCAAAAAACGGCCTGCACCAAAAGTGTGCATGAACCAAAAAACGGCCTGTACCAAAAGTGTGCATGCACCAAAAAGCGGCCTGCACCAAAAGGGTGCACATGCTGCTCAGACGCCATTTTCGAGCTAATTTGGCACCCGTAGTGTTGAAACAACAGGCTATGCAACCAAATTTTTAGCCCAGTGCCTTTAGCATTAACTTTTTTCTATTTTTCCTGATGTCACCTTAGTCACTAATGCCCTATTACCTTTGTTAAGCTCTCTGTCCCTGCCTGACCCACTCTGCTTATTATTACCCAAATCACTACTCTGCTCTACAGCCTTGACATTTCTCTTACTGCTTTTGAATTTACCCTTTCCTGAATCCTCCCACCCTCCTTCATTAGTTTAAAGCCTTATAAAGCGCCCTTGTTATTTGATTCGCCAGGACACTGGTCCCAGCTCGGTTTAAGTGGAGCCCATCCCAATGGAACAGCTCCCTCTTAGGGAGATTATGACCTGTAAGGATCTACGTTTTAATTTCAACCCTAGCTCCTCAAACTCTCTCAGCAGAACCTCATTCCTAGTTCTAACTATGTCATTAGTTCCTATGTGGACCACGACAACTGGATCCTCCTGCTCCCACTCCAAGTTCTTCTTCAGCCGCGAGGAGATGTCTTTAACCCTGGCACTGGACAGGCAACACAGCCTTCGGAACTCTTGGTTGCGGCTGCAGAGAACAGTATATATCCCCCTGACTATACTTGTTGTCCCCTACCACTACAACATTCCTTTTCACGCCCGCCACTTGAATGGCCTTCTGTACCACGGTGCCGTGGTCAGTTTGCTCATTTAACCTGCAGATTTTGCCCTTATTCACACAGGCAGCAAGAACGTTGTATCACAATAGCAAAATACTGCAGATGCTGGAAATCTGAAATAACAACAGAAAATGCTGGAAACACTCAGCAGGCCAGGCAGCATCCGTGTAGAGAGAAACAGAGTTAATGTTTCAGGTCTGTGACCCTTCGTGAGAACTGGAAAAAGTTAGGGGTGTAACAGGTTTGTATCTGTTGGATAAGGGCTAAGGCCGAGGCTACTCTAGCACTGCACCTCGGGTCCCCTTAACTGGCTGACTTGCAGCCACACATAGGAACATAGGAACAGGGGTAGGCCATTTAGTCTCTCGAGCCTGTTCCGTCTTTCCATGAGATCATGGTTGGTCTGCGACCTAACTCCATATACCTGCCTTTGGCCTATATCCCTTAATACCTTTGGTTAACAAAAATCTATCAGTCTCAGATTTAAAATTAACAATTGATCTAGCATCAATTGTCATTTCCTGAAGAGAGTTTCAAACTTCTACCACCCTTTGGGCTAGAAATGCGGTGCCTTAGAGCCTCCCGTTATCGCCTCCGGTGGGCGATAATGGGGTGCTAGGGTTTTACCACCCGGGCGCGGCAATGTTACCGCCGCCTGTGAAATCCAAATGCCGGTTTGCGGCGGTGGTAACCCCTAGCGTCACACCCACCTGCGGCTGGAGATTGTGATGTCATCTGGCTGCGCATCGCCCCGGTAGCACCCCGGACCCGAAATTCATTTCCGCCCCCTGAAGCATCACCGGGTGATAACAACGCCAGCTTCAGGGGACGTGCATCAGTCGATCGGCCGCTTCGGGGCCGATGCTTAAAGACGAGGTGGCCGAGGTAAGTAAAAAAATACTTACCTTTTTAGATCCGTTTTTTTTCCGCGGGTTCCTGCCCGTGATCGCGCGGTTCGCCGCTCCCTTGATAGTCCAGGTAGGTGCCCTTTCTTTTGCAGAGCCTGCAGCGATGGCCCTTCCCTTTAAGGGAGGGAAGGAGCCTTCCAACGCGGCAGCGCTGCCTGGACCATCGTGCAGCGTTGCAGAACTCACCGCCCCACCTGCTGCCAATCACGCTCCAAGAGGGAAGTGGAGCGCTTGATTTATTGCACCACCTCCCTCTTGGAGCGAGAAAAACAAATTTTTAAAAAGTCATTGGCGCTAATTTTCCAAACTTTTAAAAGTTATCGCCCCAAATGAAAATGATTAAATAATCTAAAAGGCTAATGGAATGCTAGTCTTTATATCTAGAGGGCTAGGATACAAGGGGGTAGAAGTCATGCTGCAGCTATACAAAACCTGGAGTACTATGCCCACCTCTGGGCACCACACCTTAGGAAGGATATATTCGCCTTGGAGGGAGTGCAGCGTAGGTTTACCAGAATGATACCCAGACGGGGTGATACCCAATTTCACCCTCTTTGTATGTAGTTTTTTTTCTAATTTCACTCCTGAAAGGTCTGGTTCTAATTTTTAGACTATGCCCCCTAGTCCTGGACTCCCCAAACAGTAGAAATAGTTTCTCTCTATCTACCCTATCTGTCCCCTTTAATATCTTGAAAACTTCGATCGAATCACCCCTTAACCTTCTAAATTCTAGGGAATACAAGCCTAATTTGTGTAATCTCTCCTCGTAATTTGACCCTTGAAGTCCGGGTATCATTCTGATAAACCTACGTTGCACTCCCTCCAAGGCCAATCAATGCATCCTTCCTAAGATGTGGTGCCCAGAACGGCTCACAGTACTCCAGGTGTGGTCTAACTAGGTTTTTTTAAATAGCTGCAGCATAACTTCTACCCCCTTGTATTCTAGCCCCCTAGATATAAAGGCCAGCATTCCATTAGCCTTTTTGATTATTTAATGATTTTCTGTACCCTCCTGTCTCTGACCACGAACCAGACCTGTACCACAGCCTAACCTAAGTGGTGTGACTGCCTCCTGGATCAAAGTGTCCAGGTAACTCTCCCCCTCCCTGATAAGAACATAAGAATTAGGAGCAGGAGTCGGCCATACGGCCCCTCGAACCTGCACTACCATTCAATAAGATCATCAACTCCACTTTCCTGCCCGATCCCCATATCACTTCATCCTCCTAGAGTCCAAAAATCTATCTATCTCAGCCTTGAATATACGCAATGATTCAGCATCCATAGCACTTTGGGATAGAGAATTCCTAAGATTCACAACCCTCTGACTGATGTCCCGCAATGTCTGCACCTCGGACTCCAGCTCAACAACTCTGAGAATCCAGTCATTCAGTTAATACTGAGGCACCACACTCAGCAATATTCAAATTCACTGCTTTGTAACTTACTTTCAGGCCTATATAATCCATTCAGGAATCAGCAATATTCAGAGTTCATCACCAGACAAACTGGAAGTCACTAAACTGTAATAGTGTTGGTGAAGCCAATCGGCAGATGATGACTGGTGCAGGAAACACCAGAAAGCACCATCATTGTGAGCAGGAGCACAGAGGCCTGTATCAACACCTTCTACTGTATCATCACTGAGCTGGCAGGCTGGGTGTAGCATCACCAGGAGAGGAGGCTGAATTAGTGAGACCCATTTTAGATCACAGGCCTCAAGATTGTGTGCAGAGTGTGTAGGGCCATCAGCAGCTAATGCTAAGTTCTCTTGGTCAGTCCCACACTGCCTTCATTGAGATTCATGAGGTGCTGGACGATGGATTGGGTGAAATCCACACCAGAGGGAGCAGTGGCTGCTGCTGCAGCAAAGACATTTAGTGAATGACAGGAAACATCATGTTCATTCTGGCTTTGGTAATAAAGCTTGGTTTGATTGTGACTTTATTCTGCAAATGTAAGGAGTTTCAAATATCAAAAATGCCATCTCACTGCTCAGGGCAGCAAGCACAATAAAGCTGAGAGTACGGCCATATTTTCTTTGGATGGCTGTCATCTATTCCACCCCAGCCCCCCATTCCAGGACTGAAAACATCTTCAGCTTCCTCTGTACAGGGGCAGAGCAGTGATACCCTCCCTAACAAAAAACTATCAATCTCAGTTTTGAAATTTCCAATTGACCTCGCCTCAACAGGTTATTGAGGGAACGAGTTCCAAATTTCCATTACCCTTTGTGTGAAGAGGTGCTTCCTGCCATCGTCCCTGAATAGCATATCTCTAATTTTAAGATTATGCCCTCTTTTTCTGGACTCTCCCATCAGAGGAAATAGTTTCTTTATAACTGCCCTATCAAACACCTCAATTAGATCACCCCTTAATCTTCTATACTCCAGGGAATGCAAGCTTAGTCTATGCTACTGTTCCTCATAATATAACACTTTTAGCCCCGGTATCATTCTGGTGAATCTGCACTGCGCCCAATTCAAGGCCAATACATCCTTCCTGAGGAGTGGTGCCCAGAACTGAAAGCAGTGCTCCAGATGTGGTCTAACCAGACCGTTATACAATGTAGCATAACTTCCACCCCTTTGCCTTCAGCCCTCTTGAGATGTTGGCTAGCATTCCATTACCCCTTTTAATTATTTTTTGTACCTGTCCACTACTTTTAGTAATTTCTATACTTGGATCCCTAAATCTCTCTGCTCTGCCACAGTTCCTAGTTTCTCACCATTTAGAAAATAATCTGATATATCTTTCTTAGGTCCAAAGTGGATGACTTCACACTTTCTCACATTGAACTCAATCTGCCAGTTTTGACCACTCACTTAATCTATCAAAGTATCTTTGCAACTTTCTGCTCCCATTTACACTACTTACTGTGCCACCTAACTTAGTGTCATCAGCAAACTTGGATATATGACTCTCTACTCCTTCATCTAAGTCGTTGATAAATATAGTGAAAAGCAGAGGTCCCAGGACAGATCCCTGGGGGACATCACTAGTCACATCCTGCCAATTGGAGTACATCCCCATGATCCCCACTCTCTGCCTCCTACCTCCTAAACAATTCCCTACCCATGTTAAAAGGTTGCCTCCAATTCCATGTGCTTCCATTTTTCTGAACAGTCTGTTCTGTGGAATCTTATTGAATGCCTTCTGGAAGTCCGTATAAGTTACATCCATAGATACTCCCTTATCTACCACGTTAGTGACCTGCTCAAAAAATTCAACTAGGTTAGTTAGACATGACTTAGCCATTACAAATCCATGTTGGCTCTCTCTGGGAAGCTTATATTTGTCCAAGTCTCAGTCACTCTCCCTAATAACAGTTTCTAGATCATCAAATTCCTGTGTTCCTGGTGCAAACATGCCTTAAGCACAAGCAAGCCTTGTGGTGATGTTCTACTTATCTTGTAAAGGGCTGACAGCCTGACCATGTCTCTCCAATGTTTCAGAGAGCGGCCTCATGGATAGAGGAAGCTGTCCTCATCTATTCCTCTGGTCTTCAGGGCTTTGGACTCTCCAATGGTGGGTTTCTCTGGGACTGCATGAATTATTAATTCATTATTGATCTCATGTAACAATTTTTATTTCACCAGAAAAAGTTATAACAATCCTGCTGGATCAGTTCCCAAAGTTTCTGCGATCAAAGTGCCTTTATCTGACAACTGGTGTTTGCTTGTTATTTTATTTCCTTGGCCTTGTATTTGTAACACAGGTATGTTGTCCTGTAATAGTTTGTTATGTTTCTACATGTAGTGCTGGTTATAAGCCTATGAAATCAGAAATTTCACAAGATTAAGTAATAAAGAAGGACGTGGTGTGTTGGTCCTGTTGTTTTTCCATTTGTTTAATATTGTGCAGTGATGGTGTGGGACTGACTGACCCTTCCCCATCTGCTGTTACTAAATACAGAGTCTGACAACATAGTCAAGTCAGGGTTGTACTTGAGTAAAAGCACAAATTTTTCATATCCCAGCAATCCATTATTTTGAATATTAGAGTGTTATGGTTTTCTCAGGCACCACACTTTCTAATTTTCCATTTTAATTTTAGGCTGGTATTTACTGGATGAATTTAATTGATCATTTCTGTGTTGGATGGGGCCTGATTATAGCAGCTCTGCTGGAACTCATCAGTCTAAGCTGGACCTATGGTAAGTACAACAGGGAAAGCACTGAAACAAAATGAAATAATTCAATTAAAAGTACATGTGTGTGTCTTCAGGTCTCTTCAGAACAAAGAAGACAAATGAATAGGGTGATGTGATGTAGATAGTCCTTCATATCTGAAGATGATGGGAATTCAAGTGCTCTCCTGAGTTGTCAAAGATCTTTCCCCAAGTGATTCCAATGGCCAAGATGAGACAGGCAGTGCCTTCTGTATCTTTCACCCGTGACCCCCTTGTTCTTGCTGGGTTACAGCTGGTTGTTGTTGGGGTAAATTTTACTGCAGTTATTTTTCTGCTAATTGCTGATGGGTTGTTGACCAAACATCTTCACTCTGAGTTGAACAGCTGTTTGCCATTGACTCAGTCAGTTGCCAGTTTCTCCCAACTATCAAGGCAGCTGGAACAACAGGACAGGTTCTGCTTCAGTGTCTTTATGATGTTTCTGCTGACCTCCTGAAATCCAGTTGCTATTCTTCAGCTCAGGACAGAGGCCTCACTTTGATAGTCCATCCTCCCCCATTCTGATAACAGGAGGCCTGTCCATCTCAGCACAGATCTGACACATGAGCCTTTCCTCGAGTGAGCACCTGTTCTTCAGGATTTTATACAAACATTTTACCTTCATGGGTAACTAGGATGGTAACGGGATACAATTTACTCATCCTGTTTGAAATGCTGAGTGATCCCTTCTCTGATTTAACCTGTGCATTATTGACACTCAGTACGAAATGAACTTCTACAGCAAACAAGCTGTGCTAAAGACAGGACAAACAAAGTGATTGTGTATCTCTGCTTTCTTGTTGTTTCAGGGGTAAACAGATTCATCAAGGACATTGAGATGATGATTGGGGAAATGAATTGGCTCTTCTGGCTGTGGTGGAGAGCGTGTTGGTTTTTTATTTCTCCGTGCTTGTTGGCAGTAAGGAGATGTTACATTACTGCTAAATAAATTATTGCTAACTATTAAAGTGAAAAAATAAATAAGAATTAGAAATGTCAGCATAGACAGTGTGTTGGGACTGCTGTATGTGGGAGTTTGTGGACAGCGAGGCCATCCCAAATTGCCACATCTGCAGAACATGTGTCTACTTTGAAACACTTAAGTTCAGAGTTGTTGAGCTGCAGTGTGAGTTAGAGGCTCTCTTACACACAAGGGAGGGGGAGGAATATCTAGTTAATTTTCTCCATAGTACAGTCACAACTCAGAGGAAAGTGCCAGTGCAGGAAGTGGATAGTGTGACTTGTCAGTCAGCAGGGTAGGGGGAACCTAGGGGAGCTAGAGAGGAAGGTCCTGCAGACACTGATCCTATCCAACAGGTACAATGTAGTTTCTACCTGGTGAGGATAGAATGAAGGCTGCAGTGAGAATGGCCAGAATGCTAACCATGGCACCATGGAGCAGCTGGCAGTCCAAGTGGGGGGAGGAAAATAGAAATAGAAAGATTATAGTCATAGGGCGTTTGATAATGAGGGGGATAGATAGCATTTGCTGCAGTCGCAGAGGGTCAGGAGGGTGTGGGTTCAAGGGTAAAGGATATCTCGTAGAAACTGGAGAGGAACTTGGAAAGGGAGGTGGAGGACCCAGTTGTCATGGTCCATGTTGGGACCAATGACATAGGGAAGAAGAAGCTAGGAACTAAATTTAAAAAAACAGGACCACAGGTGGCAATCTTGGGATTACTACCTGAGCCACGTGTTAACTGGCATAGCGACAGAGATCAGGAGGTCAATGCGTGACTGAAAGACTGGTGTGGGAAGGAGGGGATCCATTTCATGACACACTGGTGCCAATACTGGGACAGGAGGGAGCTGTACTGCTGCGGTGGGCTCCACCTAAACCGATATGGGACCAGAGTCCGAGCAGAAAGTATAAATAAAGCTGTGGACAATACTATAAACTGTTAAGATGAGGGTGGGATCTGGTGAAAATAACATAAGCCTGAAGATAAAAGAAATAACAGAAGAGAGTAAAGATCAGACCAAGGTGAGGATTAAGGGTAACATGAAAGGTCAGGGAACAGATACATAAGTAAACAGATAAAACATAAGTACAAAATGACTGTTAAAAATAAATTGTGTGAAATGATTAATAAAAACAAATTAAATTGCCTGTACAGCAATGCATACAACATCCGAGTATTTATCAGGGACATGAAATTAGATGAAGAGATCAAAAAATATATAAAGACATTTAAGATGGAAAGGAGATAATTGATAGATTAATCAAACAGAGAGAATAAAACCCCTAGTCCGGATGGATTGCATCCACGCATATTAAAAGAAGTTAATGGGGGAACTGAAGAGAATCATTTGCAGCGAGGAGCCAGATGTAGTCAGGATACCTGAAACATGGCTAAATAAAGAACATAAAAACATAGAAACATAGAAGATAGGAGCAGGAGTAGGCCATTCGGCCCATCGAGCCTGTTCCACCATTTAATGAGATCATGGCTGATCATCCAAATTCAGTACCCTGTCCCTGCCTTCTCCCCATATCCCTTGATACCTTTAGCCTTAAGAAATATATCTAACTCCTTCTTGAATATATTTAATGAATTGGCCTCAACTGCCTTCTGTGGTAGAGAATTCCACAGGTTCACCACGCTCTGGGTGAAGAAATTCCTCCTCATCTCTGTCCTAAATGGCTTACCCCTTATCTTTAGACTGTGACCCCTGGTTCTGGACTCCCCGGCCATCGGGAACATCCTTCCTGCATCTAGTCTGTCTAGTCCTGTTAGAATTTTATAAGTTTCAATGAGATCCCCTCTCATTCTTCTAAACTCTAGCGAATATAAGCCTAATCGACCCAATCTCTCTTCATATGTCATTCCTGCCACCCCAGTTATCAGTCTGGTGAATCTTCGCTGCACTCCCTCCATGGCAAGAACATCCTTCCTCAGATAAGGCGACCACAACTGCACACAATACTCAAGGTGTGGTCTCACCAAGGCCCTGTACAACTGCAGCAAGACATCCTTGCTCCTGTACTCGAATCCTCTCGCTATGAAGGCCAACATACCATTTGCCTTCTTAACCGCCTGCTGCACCTGCATGCTTACCTTCAGCGACTGGTGCACAAGGACACCCAGGTCTCGTTGCACTTCCCCTTTTCCCAATCTATTGCCGTTCAGATAATAATCTGTCTTCCTGTTTTTGCCACCAAAGTGGATAACCTCGCATTTATCCACATTATACTGCATCTGCCATGCATCTGCCCAATCACCCAACCTGTCCAAATCATACTAGAGTTTCTCTGCATCCTCCTCACAGCACACACGTCCACCCAGCTTTGTGTCATCTGCAAACTTGGAGATATTACATCTAGTTCCCTCGTCTAGATCATTAATATGTATTGTGAATAGCTGGGGTCCTAGCACCAATCCCTGCGGTACCCCACTAGTCACTGCCTGCCACTCGAAAAAAGACCCGGAAAAAACCAGGACTGGCAGTTAAATATTGAAGAATATAACGTATTTAGAAAGGATAAAGGAAGAGCGTGGAGGTGTGGGGGGATGGTAGCTGTTCTAATCAGAGATAACATAAGGCAGTAGATAAAGGGACATAGCTAACATTCAGATAGAAATAGAATCCATGTGGATTAAGATAAAGGATAAGAAGAGATTGATCATGCTAATAGGAGTATTCGACAGACCACTTAATAGTGGAAGGAAAGAGGAGGAAGAAATATTTAAGCCAATCTATGAAATGAGTAAAATACATAGAATAATAATCATGGGAGACTTCACTTATCCCCAAATAAACTGGCAAGAAGTGGTAGGGAAAGGAGTTTTTACAGTGTGTTCAGGACTCCTTTCGTACCCAGTACATAAGATGCCCAACAAGACAGGAATCATTGTTGGATCTAGTAATGAGACAAGAACCAGAGCAGATAAGAGAAGTAAGTATCAGGGATCATCACAGAATCACACAATGCAGATAGAGGCCATTTCGGCCCATCGAGCCTGCACCGACACATATCCCACCCTATCCCCACGTATTTAATCCCCCACACACATAGCCAAATCAACCTAACCTGCACATCTTTGGACTGTGGGAGGAAACCGGAGCACCTCGAGGAAACCCACGCAGACACGGGGAGAATGTGCAAACTCCACACAGACAGTCACCCGGGGCCGGATTTGAGAACCCGGGTCCCTGGTGCTGTGAGGCAACAGTGCTAACCAGTATGCCACTGTGTTGCCCATCTGGGCAATAGCAATCACAACATGACAAGGTTTGAGATAAAGTTTGAGAAAGGCCAAAGGAATAAATTGGAAAAAGCTCTTTTTGAGGGGATGAGCATGGAACTAGGGAAGGAAAACTGGGAAAAAAATGACAGGGAAGAGATAGAACAGCAATGGGAACTATTTAAAAAAGTGATCAATAGAGTTCAGGAGAAATTTATTCTGCTAAAAACAATAAAAAGCTAGCCAACAATGAAACACCATAGACGAATAAAGAGAAAAGGATAAGATTGAAACTAAAGAAAATGCATGTACTAAGTACATAGGGGGAAAAATTCAGTTGGTTTGCGCCTCCCGTTAGCGCCTTAAGAGGGCGCTAATGGGGCACAAAGCAACTAGTGCCTGTGCGCGGCGATGTTTGCGCTGCTCATGAAATTAACTAGACATTTTGCGGCGTCGTTAAACACTACCGCCACGATCTCCTGCGCTGGCAGATCGTGACATCAGTCGAGTGCGCAGCGCCCCGTTAGCACCCCGGACCAGATATTGAGTGGCGCCCCCTGCCTTACCGCCTGCCGCTAACAACGACAGGTTGAGGGGAGCGTTTTGCAGTCAGGAAGGGACTGGGGGAGCGCTATTTAAAGGCGACCGCTTCCTGCCTTTTTTTGTCGGTGACATTTTTGCACCACGCATTCTGAGAGAGAGAGAGAAAGACTTCTGGAGAGATTCAACACTGTGTGAAGGAGTTTTTGGTACTGAGCAGCACTTTGCAGGTTCATTTTGATTTGCCCTTCCTTGTATCGATTTAGAAGAGACTGTGGGGGCTGCACTCTGAGCTCTTTCCCTGGTACTCTCCAATGTTCTTTCCAGCAGATTTGATGTACAGGTCTCTCCAGGCCGAGATTCAAGGCTGCAATGAGCAGGATGTGGATAGAGAGCAAGATCAACCCTCCCCTTTAAGAACTGGCCGGCGCCATTGTGTCTGTGTTCCATTGCTGACTGACATCACATGAGCTTTGCCAGCGCTCTGAGGTAGCGCCTCGCTCCTCGGCCTTTCCGCCTTAAGATAGTTGTGAAGCGCCTGATTTAGTGCTCCAATCACCTCCAGGGGCGATAAAAGCCAAGTTTGCAGTCGGTGGCGATAATTAGCGCCAGGGACATGAAATTAGATGAAAAGATCAAAAAATATATAAAGACATTTAAGATGGAAAGGAGATAATTGATAAATTAATCAAACTGAGAGAATAAAAACCCCTAGTCCGGATGGATTGCATCCATGCATATTAAAAGAAGTTAGGGAAGAGATAGCAGAGACACTATTACATGTATATAAAGATTCAGTCGAAAAGGGAATAGTGTCAGAAGACTGGCACATAGTTAATGGCCCAGAAATTAAAGACGGAGCCTTCGTGCGGGGGTAAGGCTTCCCCACGATATCTCACTGCGCGCCGGCTTTTTCATTCCGAGCTCGCACGAACTTGATTTTCTAGACAGCAGCTGTGCAGTGCTTCCATATCCCACAGGCGCAGTTAATTCGTGCGAGCTGTGGGATCACGTGATTCAGTTAGAGCCAATGGCAGCACACCATCTTTCATTCATAGTTTTCACAACAAGTGCTGTGAAAGCTATGAATCTATACCCCCCAAAAGAACAGCTAAACCTCAATTAAATTTTTTTTAAAAACCATCACATTAATAAAATAAGTATAGTTAAATAAATTAACCACTTTAAACAAAAAATTAAATTTTTGAAAAAATTTAAAATCTTTTAAAAAGTTATAAAAATAAACTTACCTTTCTTTAAAGTCTCTAAAAAAGATATACCTGTTGAAAAAAATTCAAAATAATACTTAATTAACTACTTACCTTGTTAAAAGAGGGTCTTACGCCTCCTTTCTTTATGTGCAAAATCTTCCATGCTTACCTGCGCATTCAAAGCACTAAGTGCACTGCGTGCGTGCAGCCTGAAGCGCGCACGCGGTTCACTTAGGAACCGCCCCCTTTTGAAATCACCAAGTGCCGGTTTTCAGCGCATGCGCAGTGCATGCAGAAAGCCGGCAATTGGAGACAGAATACGCGAGAGTACACAGTGCGTACTCTCGCGTAGAGACACTAATTTTTGGGCCAATGTGATTCCTATATTTAAAAAGGGAGATAGACCAAGTCCAGGGAACTATAGAGCAGTTAGCTTAGTGTCGGTGATATAAAAGATAATGGAATCTTTACTCAAAGATGTAATAGAAAAACATCTAGAAACTGAGAATATAATGAAGAATAGTCAGCATGGATTTCAAATGGGAAGATCAAATTTGACAAGCCTTATTCAATTCTTTGAAGAAGCACCAGAAAGAGTAGACAAGGGTAATGTAGTAGATGTAATATATTTGGATTTTCGAAAAGCCTTCAATATGGTACCGCATAGTAGACTCATGACTAAGGTCAGAGCAAGTGGAGTCAGGGGACAAGTAGTGGAATGGATAGCAAGCTAGCTGCAAAACAGTAAACAGAGAGTAGAGATTAAGGGTACTGGCAAAAGGTGGGAAGTGGTGTTCCACAAGGATCGATGCTGGTGCTACTGTTGTTCACCATTTGCATAAACGATGTGAACTTGGGAATCAGAAGTACAATTTCAAAATTTGCAGATGACACTAAATTGGGGGGTTGGGGGGGGGGGGGGTGTAGTTCATAAAGAGGAGGACTGTGACAAAATACAAGAAGATATTGGCCCAGAAATTCCGATCGCAGGCCTCCCGCGGGCGGAGGGCTGCGATCCAAAAATATCTGCGCCTGGACCGGAGGGCTCCCGGGAGGTGCAGAGTTCCGTTGCTGGACCTTGCCAAACTGTCGGTGTGCAGGGCCTACGTATCCCAGGGGCGCAGGCGGATCGCAGCGTCCCTGGGATCACGTGGGCCATGGGGAGCCAATCAGAGAAGGGAATCACCTTTCATACATTTGACAGGAAGACCTGTCAAATATATGAATAGAGATCACCCCCAAAACATAGGAAAACATTAAATACATTTAAAAAAAAAATCACATTTTTAAAATGACTTTAAATTAAAATAAATTAAGTATTTTAAACAAAAATTTTATTTTTTGAAGAACATAATTAAAGTTTTTAACAGGGCTAAAAATAAACTTACCTTTCTTTAAAGTATTTTTAAATATAAATCAGTGGAAATTAAAAAAAAAACTTTTTTCAACTCTTATCCTGGTAAAAACAGGCCTTACGCCTGCTTTTACCAGGCGCAAGAATTGGAAGTGTTTTCTGCGGGCGGAGGGTCTCCAAAAAACGGAACTCTCTGCCCGCAGAGGCCCTGCTCCAGGGCAGGCGGAGGACCTGTCAAGAGCTTTCTTGACAGATCGGAAATGCCGGTTTCCAGCACATGCGCAGTGCATGCCTAAAACCGACATTTCCGTTGGCCCGACGGGTGAGTACACAACGCATACACACCCGTGGGGATCAGAATTTCTGCCCCATTAATAAACTTGGAGAATGGGAATGTAATTGGCAAATGAATTTCAATATAGATAAATGTGAGATGGAGCATTTTGGTAGGAATAATAAGGAGGCCACACACTCCTTGGAAAATAAGAATGTAAGGGGGAAAGATTTGGTACTTGAGCACCTCCCGTTAATGGCAGCAGATGGTGCTAACGGGGCACTAGAGCATTATTGCCAGGGCGAGGCAAATCCAACACCACATGCCAAATCCTGCTCCTCCGCAGTGCTGTCGCTAACAGTTATCACCAAGAGCCTCAACACCAGGTGGATCATGATGTCAGTGAGTGTGCAATGCTCACTGACCACCAGATCTGCAAAATTGATTGGACAGGGACAGCTGGTGTGAAGCACCAGGAAGTCGGATCCAGGGACATTACTTAAAGGGATCATCATTAATGTGTAGCAGCTGTAGGTTAGTGGAGTTTCAGTGCTTTCTTGTCAGTTTCACGGAGTCCAACAGTCTCAGTCCATAATTTCAAGGTTATTTAGTAACAGGAGTGTTGTGGCAACTAAAAAGTAGCTGCATTTATTCTTAAAAAGATCAAACTACTACACTTTGTTACATTAATGGGGGCTGTACTGGCAGTCGACCTCGCCCTCCAGGATCTACGGTGGAGGGAGTGGAGGCAGCGAGAAAGACTGGAACATGTGTCCAGAGGGAGGAGGACCATCAGGGCTCTCAACAGGAGGCCTTATCCTCCGAGGGTATTCCGAGAGCACTTCTCCTACCTCCAATTAAGCATGGAGCAGTGTCTGAGATGGCTCCGCTTCACCAAGGAGGTGGTCACAGAACTCTGCCACCTCCTGCAACCAGACCTCCAGCCTCAGATCAGGGTGACAACAGCTCTCTCAGTGGGCAGTCAAGGTCACCGTCGCCCTCAATTTCTTCGCCAGCGGATCCTTCCAGTCTGCAACAAGAGATATAGCTAACATCTCACAGTTTGCCATCCAACGCTGCATCCGAGAGGTCACAGAGGCTCTCTACAGTAGGGGAAGGGACTACATTTCTTTCCCCATCACCAGAGAGAAGCATGTGGCTTTGCCAAGGATAGCGGGATTCCCCATGGTGCAGGATGCCATTGACTGCACCCATGTGGCTTTGCAGGCACCGTATAACAATCCTGAGATCTTCCATAACTGCAATGGCTACCACTCATTTAATGTGCAGTTGGTGTGCGACCACAGATGGCTAATCCTCAATGTCAATGCCCGCTATCCTGGCAGCAGCCATGATGCCTTCATCCTGCACAAGACTGGTGTGCCAGCATTCTTCCAGCCACCACGTCAAGCTCACGGCTGGCTGCTTGGAGACAAGGGCTATCCGCTCTCCACCTGGCTTACGACTCCCCTCCGCAACCCCAACACTCCTGCCCAGCACTCATATAATGAGAACCATGCTGCCACCAGGAACATCATCGAGCAGATCATCGGCCTGCTGAAGCAACAGTTCCGCTGCCTTGACCGCTCGGGAGTAGCCCTCCAGTACTCGGCTGAGCAGGTGTCCCATTTCATGGTGGTCTGCTGCATGCTCCACCACTTGGCCATCATGAGGGCCCAGCCCTTGCCACCAGGGATTGCGGGACCACCTCAGGAGGAGAAAGAGGGAGAGGAGGAGGAGGATGACGAGTAGGAAGAGGAAGATGAGGAGGATGAGGAGGAGGACGAGGAGGAGGAGGAACAGGAGCAAGGGAGGAGGCAGCCACTCAATCGGCCTTCCAGAAGGGCGGTCTGTGACCTCCTCATCAGACTGTGGTTTGAATGATTTAAACCCCAGATCCCCATTGCTCACCACATCTCCATCATTCCATCCCTGTCGCAGGCCATATCACAGCGCAAAGCTGAAATGAGACACACCACAAAAGAATCCAAACTGAATTAATAAATTTATCAAAAATCAGTGAACACATATTTACAACAAAAATATTAACTATGCACCCTTGTGCAATCCCTTCGTGCCTCTCGTTACTGTGCCTTTGCCTACTCTAGTGCTCCGACAAAGTGTTGGCCCAATGGCTGCAGCACGGCGGGTGGAAGGCTGCTGAGTGTCTGTGCGGGAGACTTCAGATGGTCTTGCAGGACGCCCTTGACCAGCTCTGGGCCTAGAAGGCCCGGCTGTAGACTGCACCACCTCAGCATGGGCAGCAGTAGTCTGGGCTGGCTGGATGACAGGCAGCGACAAGAGCAATGGCAGAGTGGCAGTGGTGGGAGCAGGAATGCTGTCATCCTGAGAGAGGACAGCAGCTTCCTGCTCCACTGAACCACTGCCACTCCCCCGGGGTAGCACCTCAGCATCTCTAGCAATCTGTTGGAGCACAGATTGCTGGCCTGCTGCGAAACCGTGAAAGCCCCAGTCAACGGTGGCAGACCCAGCCATTATGGCAGCAGTCAGAGCTTTCGTGGCATCAAGCTGAGACTGCATGAGAGCAGTCTGAGATTGAACGCCACCAAGCATAGACTGCATTACAGCACTAAGACATTGCGTTGCTTCCGCCGGTGCTGCAATGGAAGCTGCCAGATCTCCCATCACACGCGGCATTACGTCTGGGTCGCCACGGTCTCTCTCTGGGAGTCTACCATCCTTTGCAGACTGAAAATGATGGGCTCCATGGTGTGCACAGAGCCTTGTGCAATGTTGGAGGCGGACTTCTCTCAGGCACCCATGCCATTACACCTATCATCTCCATGTGCATGCCCATCACCCTTCTTCTAAAGGCCTCCCCATCGAGGTCCTCATCTGAGTCCTGTGTGGCAGAACTCGCGCGTGAGGAGCTGATTCCCGAGCTACCCATTCCCCTGGCCTTGCTGCAGCCTACTGTTCCCCGGTGCCTCATCCTGTGCAGTTCCTGCTACTATCCTAGCTTCTAAAGAACGCATAGTGCCAGTATCTGAGCTGGTGCCTGCGGGTGAGACATGCAGTGACGCGGTGTGTTCTTCCTCATCCTCTTCTCCTGCCTCACTCTCTACGGTACCCTCAGGGACAGGCTGCTCAGGTGCTTGCTCATTATCTGAAAGCATAAAGGCACAAGAGTCGGGTTAAGGTGAGGGGAAGGGGGACAGGAAGGGAGAAAGGCATGCATACAGCATGATTAGCTGGAAAGTGCGAAACGCTTGTGGGGTGAGGGGGAAGTGGGATGTGAGAAGAAGGAGTAGGGATGAACATACCGTTGTTGTCCCCAAGGGGGTCAACGTCGCCGATGGCCACGGCGCCCACCACCTGACACCCAATAATCTGCAGCACTCTATTTTTCAACGCAGACAGTGGGTGGGTGTCGGCTTGTCCCCCGCCTGTGTGCTCCTTCTCCCTCCTGTTGTGAGCCACCTTGGCCTGCAAGAGAAAGGAAAGTGTGTGAGTGAGTGTAGAGCAATGTGTTTGGGTGATGTGCCTGCCATAGTTGAATAGCTGTCATTGTGTTCAAGGTGTGAGATCTTGGTGTGAGCATTGGTAGATAGAGATTGTTGGTGGGTGAGTGCTGGGGGTGTGGTGCTTCGGGCAGTGTGTGCAGACTGTGGTGCAGATGGTGGTATGTAGCATTTGTTGAAGCATTCACTCACCCTGACCACCCGAGTGAGGTTGTTAAGTTTCTTCCTGCACTGTGTTTGGGTCCTGGGGACCACAGTGCTGCCCGAGACCTGCTGGGCTACCTCCCTCCACATGGCGCGGAACACTTGCGGCGAGGGCCTCCTGCCGCTTGTCGGGTAGAGCACCGCCCTCCGTCTCTCCACAGCGAAAACCAATGCCTCCAATGCTTGACCACAGAATCTGTGGGCTCTCTCCCTGGGGCATGGCTCTGCCATGAGTACAGCTGCTTCAGTCCTCCGGCTCCTTCTCCTTGACCTGCTGCTTGCTGAGGCAGCTACACAGCCAGCAATGCTGAGAATGAGGTTCTGCAGCATCAACGAACCTCCCCTTTAAGTACTTAAAGAAGCCTGTGGCAATCATGACTTGCGATTAGACTGCACTTGATATTGGTCCATCCTTTGAGTATACTCTTTTGGTGCACTCCAGTCCCTGCGGTGCCTGAGTTGTGTGGGTCTGATGTCAGACACATTCCCTGATGTTTACTGGGTGGGTTAGGATGGGATTGACATAATTCTGCAAAGAATTTCATTAATTTCTGTGTATGAAAGGATGAAGACAACTAGAGTATCACAACTAGAGAGACACACACATAAATAATGACTGCTCGAAGGGTGAAGTGATAAAAGATTCAATGCTGAAGAGTCGGATATTGTAACACTAATAATCAAAACATTGATACTTGTTTAAATTATACAGTTTAGCCAGAAATACTTGAACCACACAAAGTGAGCTCAGTGAGTCCACCATTGTGCCTTTCTACGAGGTTTCATACTTACAAACTTAAATGTGAAAAGGGCGGGAAAGACATCTGGTCCATCAAGCCCACCCCATCCAGTCAAGGTGCAGCCCCGTACACCATTGACCCAGCACAGCCTCCTCCCCACCCTGAGTCACACAATCTCCAGCCCCCTCCCCACCCTGAGTCACACAATCTCCAGCCCCCTCCCCACCCTTAGTCACACAATCTCCTTCCCCCTCCCCACCCTGAGTCACACAATCTCCAGCCCCCTCCCCACCCTGAGTCACACAATCTCCTTCCCCCTCCCCACCCTGAGTCACACAATCTCCAGCCCCCTCCCCACCCTGAGTCACACAATCTCCAGCCCCCTCCCCACCCTGAGTCACACAATCTCCAGCCCCCTCCCCACCCTTAGTCACACAATCTCCTGCCCCCCTCCCCACCCTGAGTCACACAATCTCCAGCCCCCTCCCCACCCTGAGTCACACAATCTCCTGCCACCTCCCCACCCTTAGTCACACAATCTCCTGCCCCCTCCCCACCCTGAGTCACACAATCTCCTGCCCCCCTCCCCACCCTGAGTCACACCATCTCCTGCCCCCCTCCCCACCCTGAGTCACACAATCTCCTGCCCCCCTCCCCACCCTGAGTCACACAATCGCCTGCCCCCTCCCCACCCTGAGTCACACTGTCTCCTGCCCCCCTCCCCACCCTGAGTCTCACAATCTCCTGCCCCCTCCCCACCCTTAGTCACACAATCTCCTGGGGAAGCAAAAAACAGCGAAAAGAAACTTGAGTCAAACTGGAAGGTTCCTCTCTGACCCCATTAGACAATGCAGAATAACTCCAGGAGATGGCGATAATTTATTAATCCTACTATTATCAACTAGCCTAGAACTCACCCTCTTGAACTGGAAATGTCCTCCTCTCTCAGGAACTTTATAAGAACTGCGGGGAATCCACACTCTCTGCACACGTCAGTGATCTGTTCCAGAGGGCGCCGACTCTCTGTAAAAAGAAATACTTTCTAAGTACTAGGCAAACTAATGGGACTAAAGGTGGACAAGTCCCCTGGCCCCGATGGCCTGCATCCTAGAATCTTAAAAGAGGTGGCTGCAGAGATCGTGGTTGTAATCTACCAAAATTCCCTGGATTCTGGAGAGGTCCCAACGGACTGGAAAACCGCAAATGTAACACCCCTATTTAAGAAAGGAGGGAGACAGAAAGCAGGCAACTATCGACCAGTTAGCCTAACATCTGTCATTGGGAAAACGCTGGAGTCCATCATTAGGAAGTGGTAGCAGGACATTTGGAAAATCATAATATAGTCAAGCAGAGTCAGCATGGTTTTATGAAAGGGAAATCATGTTTGACAAATTTGCTAGAGTTCTTTGAGGATGTAATGAGCTGGGTGGATAAAGGGGAACCAGTAGATGTCGTGTATTTGGATTTGCAGAAGGCATTCGATAAGGTGCCACATAAAAGGTTACTACACAAGATAAGAGCTCACGGGTTGGGGGTAATATATTAGCATGGATAGAGGATTGGCTAACTGACAGAAAACAGAGAGTCGGGATAAATGGGTCATTTTCCGGTTGGCAAACTGTAACTAGTGGGGTGCCACAGGGATCAGTGCTGGGGCCTCAACTATTTACAATCTATATTAATGACTTGGATGAAGGGACTGAGTGTAATGTAGCCAAATTTGCTGATGATACAAAGATAGGTGGGAAAGCAAATTGTGTGGAGGACGGAAAGAATCTCCAAAGGGATATAGATAGGCTAAGTGAGTGGGCAAAAATCTGGCAGATGGAGTTTAATGTGGGAAAATGTGAGGTTATCCACTTTGGTAGGAAAAATAAAAAAGCAAATTATTATTTAAATGGGGAGAGATTACAAAATTGCTGAGGTACAGAGGGATCTGGTGGTCCTTGTACATGAATCACAAAAAGTTAGCATGCAGGTACAGCAAGTAATTAGGAAGGCAAATGGAATGTTGGCCTTTATTGCAAAGGGAATAGAGTATAAAAGCAGGGAAGTCCTGTTACAACTGTTGGTGAGATCACACCTGGAGTACTGCGAACAGTTTTGGTCTCCTTATTTAAGGAAGGATATACTTGCATTGGAGGCAGTTCAGAGAAGGGTCACGAGGTTGATTCCGGAGATGAAGGGGTTGTCTTATGAAGAAAGGTTGAGCAGGTTGGGCCTATACTCATTGGAGTTTAGAAGAATGAGAGAGGATCTTATTAAAACATATAAGATTCTGAATGGGCTTGACAGGGTAGATGCAGAGAGGATGTTTACCTCGTGGGGGAATCTAGAACTAGGGGGCATCATTTCAGAATAAGGGGGCACCCTTTTAAATCGGAAATGAGGAGGAATTTCTTCTCTCAGAGGGTCGTGAATCTTTGGAATTCTCTTCCCCAGAGAGCTGTGGAGGCTGGGTCATTGAATATATTTAAGGTGGAGATAGACCGATTTTTGAAAGGTAAGGGAGTCGAGGGTTATGGGAAGCGGGCAGGGAAGTGGAGTTGAGGTGGAACAGGCTCAAGGGGCCAAATGACCTACACCTGCTCCTACGTCTTATGTTCTTATGTTCTAACATCCAACTATTTCCTAAATTAATTCTGGGATTCTCCATTAATTTCCAAACTCTCCAGTTGATCATAACTCGCATCCCTTCGAACACCTTCCGATATTTTCCTCACAGCTGTCATTAAACTAATGGTCTATAATTCCCCGGTGAGATTTCTTCCCCTTCTTAAATATTGGGACCACTTGAACCTTCTTGCACACTGTGACCCCTTTGTTGGAACACACTGCAGGATAATCTGCTTAGGATCAGGGTTTTGTCTAGTTGGGTGTTAATGGTGCATAAAAATCAAACAGAAAAGATTAAACATTTAACGTTTCCTTTCACAGAAAATTTCTGCCGCTTGCACATCAGCTCCTGATTGGGGTCCATACTTGGAACAACACAGAGGGGAAAGATACAGAAACAGACTGGATTCTTACTATGCCTGAGATGTGAATTTTAAAGCAAAAATTTCTGTTTAATTTGTAAACAATGACCCTGGCACTCCACCGCCGTTCTGGTGTCCTCCCACCGTCACTTCAGTGGGAGTTCCCCGGAACAGCCACAACTCGGCCGGGACCCAGACACGCTGGCTCACAGTGCATCTCTCTTAATCTCTGGGCTCTATTTCTGGGTGTTTTCTGTTTAAATTAGCTTGGGTTCTATCCAGCTGTCTGTTTTTTTCTCTTAATTCTTCTAGTGTTGCACCATGCTCTCTTACTAAGTTTGACCTGGGCTCCTCACTGTCGTGCTTGTTGTACGGAAGTTCCTACATGCAAAACTTCCAATTTCTTTTCTGTGCACTGTGATCTAACCTCCTGCATAGCTAGCACTTTCTGGTTCAACTGTTGTGTGAACTCTAATTATTTCCGAGTTAACAGTTGCTAGCTCTCTTTACATAGAATTACATAGAATATACAGCACAGAAACAGGCCATTCAGCCCAACTGGTCCAAGTCGGCGTTTATGCTACACTGGAGCCTCCTCCCATCTTTCCTTATCTAACTCTATCAGCATATTCCCTTCTCCCTCATATGCTTATCTAGCCTCCTCTTAAATGCATCTATACTATCCGTTTCAACTACTCCCTGTGGTAGCAAGTTCCATGTTCTCACCACTCTCTGGGTAAAGAAGTTTCTCCTGAATTCCCTATTTGATTTCTTGGTGATGATATTATAGTGATGGCCTCTAGCTTTGCTCTTCCCCACAATTGGAAAAACACTCTCTGTACCTACTCTGCCAAAACCTTTCATAATTTTAAAGATCATCAACCTTCTCCTTTCACGAGAAAAGAGACCCAGTCTGTTCATCCTTTCCTGATAGGTATAACCTCGCAATTCTAGTATGATCCTCATAAATCTTATTACTTTGAGGGGCTGTATTAGTTTGAGGGGCTGTATTAGTTGAGGTGCTGCATTAGTTTGAGGTGATTTATTAATTTGAGCTGCTGTATTAGCTAGAGATGTAATGGAGCAATGGGCGGCCTTTAAAGAGGAGGTGGCTCGGGTACAGTCTTGGTTCATTCCCACAATGGGCAACCAAAGCCAGAGCTCCCTGGATGACGAAGGAGCTGGAGAGTAGGATGAAGCAGAAAAAGGGGGCGTATGACAGATGTCAGCTTGATAATACAAGGGAGAATCAGGTTGAACATAAAACGTACAGAGGACAAGTGAAAAAGGAAATAAGAGAGGCAAAGAGACAGTACGAGAATAGATTGGAGGCTAACATAAAAGGGAATCCAAAGTTCCTCTATCGGCATATTAACAGTAAAGAGATTGCCCATCCCAAATTGCCGTTGAGAAGGTGGTGGTGAGCCGCCTTCTTGAACCGCTGCAGTCCGTGTGGTGAAGGTACTCCCACAGTGCTGTTAGGGAGGGAGTTCCAGGATTTTGACCCAGCGACGATGAAAGATCGGCGATATACTTCCAAGTCAGGATAGTGTGTGACTTGGAGGGGAACTTGGAGGTGATGGCGTTCCCATGCGTCTGCTGCCCTTGTCCTTCTAGGTGGTAGAGGTTGGGGGTTTGGGAGGTGCTGTCGAAGAAGCCTTGGCGAGTTGCTGCAATGCATCTTGTAGATGGTACACACTGCAGCCACGGTACGCCGGTGGTGGAGCGAGTGAATGTTTAAGGTGGTGGATGGGATGCCAATCAAGCGGGCTGTTTTGTCCTGGTTGGTGCCAAGCTTCTTGAGTGTTGTTGGAGCTGCACTCATCCAGGCAAGTGGAGAGTATTCCATCACACTCCTGACTTGTGCCTTGTAGATGGTGGAAAGGCTTTGGGGAGTCAGCAGGTGAGACACTCGCCACAGAATACCCAGCCTCTGACCTGCTCTTGTGGCCACAGTATTTACGTGGCTGGTCCAGTTAAGTTTCTGGTTAATGGTGACCCCCCAGGATGTTGATGGTGGGGGATTCGGCAATGTTAATGCCATTGAATGTCAAGGGGCGGTGGTTAGACTCTCGCTTGTTGGAGATAGTCATTGCCTGGCACTTGTGTGGCGAGAATGTTACTTGCCACTTATCAGCGCAAGCCTCAATGTCATTCAGGTCTTGCTGCATGCAGGCATGGACTGCTTCATTATCTGTGGAGTTGTGAATGGAACTGAACACTGTGCAATCAGCGAACAGCCCCACCTTCAGCCTTATGATGGAGGGAAGGTCATTGGTGAAACAGTTGAAGATGGTTGGGCCGAGGACACTGCCCTGAGGAACTCCTGCAGCAATGTCCTGTGGCTGAGATGATTGACATCCAACAACCACAACCATCTTCCAGTGTTGTGGTGAATGGCTGTTTTTGCACTGGCAGGAGGTATACAGTGGAGTCCCCCAAGGTTCAGTAGTAGGACCACTGCTGTTTTTGATATACATTAATGACTTGGACTTGGGGAGCCAGGGCAAAATTTCGAAATTAGCAGATGACATAAAACTTGGAAGCGTAGTAAACAGTGAGGAAGATAGTAATAGACTTCAAGAAGACATAGACAGTCTGGTTGAATGGGCGGACACATGGCAGATGAAATTCAACGCAGAAAAGTGTGAGGTGATCCGTTTTGGTAGGAAGAATGAGGAGAGACAATACATGCTAAATGGTACAATTTTAAAGTGGGTGCAAGAACAGAGAGACTTGGACTGCTTGTGCACAAATCTTTGAAGGTGACAGGACAGGTTAACAAAGCAGTTAATAAAGCATATGGGATCCTGGGCTTTATAACTAGCGGCATAGAGTACAAAAGCAAGGAAGTTATGCTGACGCTATATAAAATACTAGTTTGGTCCCAGCTGGAGTATTGTGTCCAATGCTGGGCACCACACTTTAGGAAGGACATGAAGGCTTTGGAGAGGGTAGAGAAGAGATTTACTAGAATGGTTCCAGGGATGGGTGATTACAGTTACATGGATAGACTGGAGAAGCTGGTGTTGTTCTCCTTATAGCAGAGAAGGCTAACAGGAGGCTTTATAGAGGTGTTTAAAATCAGGAAGGGCTTAGATAGAGTAAATAAAGAGAAACTTTCCAATGGCTGAAGGGTCGATAACGAGAGGGCACAGATTTAAGGTGATTTGCAAAAGAACCAGAGGCAACATGAGGAAAAACTTTTTTACGCAACGAGTGGTTAGGATTTAGAATGCACTGCCTGATAGGTTAGTGGATACAGATTCAATAGTAGCCTTCAAAAGGGAATTGGATAAATACTTAAAGGAGAAAAAATTACAGGGGAAAGAGCTGGGGAGTGGGACTAACTGGATTGCTCTTCGAAAGAGCCGGAGCAGACTCGATGGGCCGAATGGCCTCCTTCGGTGCTGTACTATTCTATGATTCTATATAGAAAGCACGTGGGAACATGATCAGGATGAGCACGACATGAACATATTGGAAGGGGTTGTTACTGTGTGGCTACATCGGACTTGGCTTACAATTATAGGAAGCAAGAGTGCCTCGTATTAACACCATCATTTTTCTTTACTCCTGAGTTACCTACGAAAATTGCATTGATCCCAATGAACGTTGATAATGCTACGGAAGTTCAGGTGGAAATCGGTTTGAGAGAGGAGACTGAGAAGGTGGTTATACAGTTTGGATATCGGATTCGACTACTGTCACTGAGTCTTAAAGCTATATTTCACCAGACAGTCACATCAGGGCGCCACCTAATTGATCTACAACAATAAAATGCTGCCATTCAAAGGGATTTAGGACAGCTAGAAGAACATAGATGGTGAGAAACAGCTTATAACGTAGGACAACATCCCTGGGCTAGAATCCTCTTACAGGTTTTAATCCTTACCAAGTTTGTTCTTATTGTAATTGCTATTGTAATGCTTTGTGTAGTATTACAATAAGATAAATTAATGTCTAGATGTTGATGATTAGCAATGTTTCCAGAGCTTATACGACCTTGTCCTTATGGGTGGTGTGGTTCAGGGCAGGTGTTAGCTTCTGAAGCATCGAGTCGATGAGCCCCTTTGGTGGAGGGGTTATCTGTTCCACTTGGTCCTCTGTTCTGGCTGAGCCCACCTTCGCACTAATGACGATATCTGCTAACTGGCTTAATTCTTACCTTCCCTGAACTCAGACACTTGTACAGTTAAGTGACACGATTATCTTTGCCTTACTTGACTGGCATCTCCATTCAGCTTAACTTCTACACCCTCTGAAACTCTGTTGTGAAGATACCATGTACTCGTAAAAATACCCTTTTACAGCTGCTCGGTAAAGATTATTACAGAAAATTACAATGAGACACTTCTTCCAACTATAAACAGAAACTAAATCTAATGAAGAGAATGTAAGAAAGACAAAGAGAGACTGCTTCTATTACTATTACTACTGCTACTATTGCAGACTATGTGGTGTAAAACTTTCTTTTTTATATCTGAATCTCAAAGAGAAGCTTTTTACATTCAGTTGACCGATCTGACTGACGCATCTGTTGGAAGGTTTCACCTCTTTGGCTGTCAATCATTTCTAACAGTCCGTAAGTGTTCTGGGGAATCTCATTAGTAAGCCCTCAATATCTTCAGACTGCGTGTCTTTGTTTTCTAATCCACTTTCACTATTCATTGTCTACTTTTGAAGGGTCCCACGCAAATGTAAGGAGATGTGACATCTTTATGTCCCCCTAAGGACTCTTTCCTGGATTTGTGCCTCTTCTAAATGGGTTTCTGACACTCTAGCAACGAATATCTTGTTTAACTGCACAAGACCTTATGGGGGAAAAATTGTGTGGCGCCCCTTTTGGGACGCTGACGTCGCTGGGGCGCTAAAGTTCATAGATCATAGGATCATAGAAGATAGGAGCAGGAGTAGGCTATTCGGCCCCTCTAGCCTGCTCCGCCATTCAATGCGATCATAGCTGATCATCCAAATTCAGTACCCTGTCCCTGCTTTCTCCCCATATCCCTTGATCCCTTTAGCCTTAAGAAATATATCCAACACTGTGCAGTCATCAGCAAATATCCCCACTTCTGACCTTATGATGGAGGGAAGGTCATTGATGAAGCAGCTGAAGATGGTTGGGCCTAGGACACTGCCCTGAGGAACTCCTGCAGCGATGTCCTGGGGCTGTGATGATTGACCTCCAACCACCACAGCCATCTTCCTTTGTGCTAGGTATGACTTCAGCCAGTGGAGAGTTTTTCCCCGATTCCCATTGACTTCAGTTTTACTAGGGCTCCTTGATGCCACACTCGGTCAAATGCTGCCTTGAGGTCGAGGGCAGTCACTCTCACCTCACCTCTGGAATTCAGCTCTTTTGTCCATGTTTGGACCAAGGCTGTAATGAGGTCTGGAGACGAGTGGTCCTGGCGGAACCCAAACTGAGCATCAGTGAGCAGGTTATTGGTGAGTAAGTGCCGCTTGATAGCACTGTCGATGACACCTTCCATCACTTTGCTGATGATTGAGAGTAGACTGATGGGGCGGTAATTGGCCCGATTGGATTGTCCTGCTTTTTTTTTGTGGACAGGACATGCCTGGGCAGTTTTCCACATTGTCGGATAGATGCCAGTGCTGTAGCTCTACTGGAACAGCTTTGCTTGAGGTGCGACTAGTTCTGGAGCACAAGTCTTCAGCACGACAGCCGGGATGTTGTTGGGGCCCACAGTCTTTGCTGTATCCAGTGCGCTCAGCTGTTTCTTGATATCACGTGGAGTGAATCGAACCGGCCGAAGACCGGCCTCCGCGATGTTAGTGCCTCTCCGCTGGAAATTGAGTAGTAGCGCCCGAAGCAGGAGGTGGGGCGCTACTGGAAGCGCTCCACCTCCTTCTTGGGGCGCTACAACTGAAGATTGTGGTGCTACGTGCAACAGCGCCACGCGCGTCGGCATGTAGCATTGCGTCATTGCAGGCCTCCCTCCCCTGAGTAAAGGGGAGGGGCCTAGTGCTGCACGCACCAGGGCCCTGCTAGACCACCGTGGAGCGGGATGCCGTGAAAACAGATTGCGGCTGGCACCCCGAGAAAAAAAGGGGAAGGGGGCAGTTGCTGGCAGTCGGCCAAAAAACAAATGGTCGCCTGACACCTGCCCCTTTTACTAGTGCCACCGCCGCTGCAAAAACGCCCCCTGACCCTGTCGGACATATCGTCCGGCGATCGGTCAGGGGGCGCAAGGGAAGTTTGCGAGCGGGGCGCTGCGCATGGCAATGACGTCATCGCCGGCGGTGCAGCATCGTGGGGCGCTACTGGCTACCGCCGCCGCTAACCTCCTGCTGAATTTCGCGGGAGGTGTTAGCGGCGCAGCGCCGCGCCCAGGCGCTAGCGGATTTGTGCCCCATTAGAGACCCCGGGGGCACTAACAAGAGGCGCATATCAACCCAATTTTTCCCCCATGACATTTTGTCTTATAAGCCTTCATGGCTTAATTAGTTGAGAACATTGTATTCATGAGCAGCCCCAATAAAACAGTAACAGCAACATAAGAGGGCATCTCAGTTTTCTTATGACAGGGAATTACTGTGACTTGCACATCAGCACCAGACTGGGGCCCACATGAATCTGCACAGAGGGAAAAGATAAAAAAATCAACTGAACCTAAACAGAGACTTAACAATGTGCAATTTCCTTTTAGGAACATAGGAACAGGAGTCGGCCATTCAGCCCCTCAAGCCTGTTCCGCCATTCAATGAGATCATGGCTGATCTGTATCCTAACCCCATCCACCTGCCTTGGCTCCATATCCTTTTATACACCCTTGTGTAGCAAAAATATATCGATCTCAGATTTAAATTTATTCATTGGGCTAGCAGCTACTGCTTTTTGTGGGAGAGTTTTCCACACTTCTACCACCCTTTTGTGTGAAGAAGTGTTTCCTAACTTCTCTCCTGAATGGCCTGGCTCTGATTTTAATGTTATGTCCCTTGTCCTGGACTCCCCCACCAGTGGAAAAGTTTCTCTCTATCTACCCTATCAATTCCTTTCAAAATCCTAAAAACCTCAATCAAATCACCCTTAACCTTATCCCAGGGAAAACAAGAGTAGTTAATGTAATCTCTCCTTATAATCTAATCCTTGGAGCCCAGGTAACATTCTGGTGAGTCTGCACTGCGCTCCTTCCAAGGTCACAGAGGGCAGTGTACGCCAGCTCATTAAATATATTTAAGAGGGAATTAGATATATTTCTACAGGCAAAAGGGGTTAAGGGTTACGGAGAGAAGGCGGGGACGGGATACTGAATTGGAGGATCAGCCATGATCTCATTAAATGGCGGAGCAGGCTCGAAGGGCCGGATGGCCTACTCCTGCTCCTATTTTCTATGTATCTATGTATCTATGTCAATAAACCGTTTCTAAGCTGCGGTGCTCAGAACTGGACACAGTACTCCAGATGTGGTCTAACCAGGGCTTTGTATAGCTGTAGCAAAACTTACTCCCCTTTATATTCTAGCCCTTTAGTTATAAAGGCTAAAATTCCATTAGCCTTTTTGATTACTTTTTTGGACCTGATTATTACATTTTAGTGATCAGTGTACATGGACTCCTAAATCTCTTTGGACCTCCACTGTTCCTAGCTTTTCACCATTTAAATAATACTCGGATCTATCCTTTTCCATCCAAAATGGATGACCTCACACTTACCTGCGTTGAAATCCACCTGCCACAGTTTCACCCACTCATTTAATCTATCAATTTCTCTTTGTAATTTTATGCTCCGTCTACACTACTTACTATCACCACCAACCTTTGTGTCATTGGCAAACTTGGATATATGGCTCTTTATTGTGTTATTCAAGTCATTAATAAATATAATGAATACAGCAGTCAATTTACACACAGCAAGATCCCATAAACAACAATGGGATTATGCCCAGACAATCTATTTTTTCTACAAAAGCAAAATACTGCGGATGCTGGAAATCTCAAATGGCATGTAGATGAGGAAGAGCAGGGGGCCAAGGACAGATCCTTGGGGTACTCCAGAGGCAATAGTGTGGGCGCGAGAAGAGAAGCCAATTTGGCATGTTCTCTGGCTACAGATGGCTTGGTAGGAGTGGCTCCAGGCGATGGCAGTCACACCGAGCTGGACAGTGGAGTGGAGGAGCATGGTGTGGCTGTAGCAAGGTCAAGCATGATGAGGAGGGAAAACGCACCACGGTCACTGTCAGAGAGGAAGTAATTTCTGGCTTTGATTAGGGCCATTACAGTGCTATGGCAGGGGCAGAAACCTGATTGGAGAGCATCAAACATAGAGTTCCTGGAAGGATGGGCCTAGATTTGGGAGGCAACAAGACATTTAAGGACTTTGGATATGGGGGTGGAAGTTTGCAAGGATAATTCATAGAATAGAATTCTATGAATTTTCCTTAGAAGAAGACAGTGGTCAAGGGTGGCTTTGTTTGAAGAAGGGGTGACAGCAGTTTGAAAGGGGAGGGGGCACAATACCTGAGGAAGGGAAGCTATTTACAATGTCAGCTCATGTGTGAGCCAAAAAGGGAAGTTGGGTCATTAACAGGAGGTGAGTCTCATGGACAAGATGAACTTGGGGAGGGCATGAGGGGTGATAGGAGAGAACTCGAGAAAGACACAGAATCCAGGCTGGGACAGGGAAGAGAATGTGGGGAGGTATGGCTTGGTGGGCAAGGGGAAAGGGTGGCAAGAATAGAGGCAGCAGAATGGATGCTATCAATTTTAGTGACAGAGAAGTGCATGAGCTCCTACAATTTGATGTTGGAGGTGAGGGGGGAGTAAGATTCAAGGAGATGGAT
Source organism: Squalus acanthias (assembly GCA_030390025.1). NCBI lineage: Eukaryota > Metazoa > Chordata > Chondrichthyes > Squaliformes > Squalidae > Squalus > Squalus acanthias. The sequence continues at coordinate 89,334,268 of CM059430.1, read as the reverse complement.
GATAGTGCAGAAAAAAGCCAGGGGTTATGTTTGTTCTCTAGGAAGATCCTGGAGCAGTAGTTGATTCTGGCAAAGGAGAATGAAGTCTGATTGCGCTTGATGTGGTCCATCCAGATCTGGAGATGAATGACTGAACCAGTTGTTGGCAGAAATGCTCAAGTCTGTGCCACTTGAACTTGAGGGAGTAAAGATGGGAGGCCTACCGGGGGGAATGAGAGTAAAGGTTTTACTGGGGACAAGAGCATCAAAGGTGGAGGTGAGGGAATGGTTCAGCAGAGTGACAGCTGTAGAAGTATCATGGTGAATCGAAGGCCAAAGGCTAAACAGTTGGCAGTTTGAAAGTGCAATTGTAAGTGACTTGTGGGAGAACTTTCTCCAAGGGTGGATGCACAAAGAAGTGGGGTTGGAAGGAGGTAGGGGATGTGGGTGATGGGGGAGACAAGAAATTGATCAGAATTGGTCTTGTCTGTGATTGAAACCTTGGGAGTAGGGAGGCCAACTGAGATGGCAAGTTTGAGGGGGTCACCATGATTATGGGTAGGATTGTTTATCGGATCCACAGAAACAGATCCTATCCAACAGGCACAATGTACTTGCTAACTGTGAGGATAAGGAGAGAGATTGTCGGAAGGACAGCCAGAATGCGAACCATGGCACTTTGCAGCAGGAGACTGTCCAAAGGGGGGAGGAGGAGGAGGAGAGAAAGCGTAATGTGGTAGTTGTAGGGGATTCTATAATTATGGGGACAGATAGCATCCTTTGTAAGCAAGATCGAGAGTCCCACATGGTATGTTGCCTACATGGTGCCAGGGTGAGGACATCTCGAACAGGCTTGAAAGGATATTGGAGAGGGAGGGGGAGGATTCAGTTGTTGTGGTCTATGTTGGGACCAACAACATAGGGAAGATTAGGTAAGAGGTCCTGTTTGGGGAGTGCCAGGAACTAGGAGCTAAATTAAAGAATAGGACCTCAAGGGTTATAATCTCTGAATTATTACCTGAGCGACGTGCAAATTGGCATAGGGATAATCTGACTGGGAAGTAAACACGTGGTTAAAGGAGTGGTGTGGGAAAGAGGGGTTCCATTTCATGGAGCACCAGTATTGGGACAGGAAGGAACTGTACCGTTGGGACGGGTTCTACCTGAACTGGTCTGGGACCAGGGTCCTTGTGGAAAGGATAAATATGGCGGTCACAATGACTTTAAATTAGTAAATGGGGGGGAGGGCTCAGGGGGAAATGGCAGTACAAATAATACAAATAGTAGTTCAAAAACAAATGAAAGGGAAGAGAGTAGAGTAACAGTCAGAAATTGTGCTTAATCAATACAGGTAAAGGGAAAACTAAAAGATGTAAAGTGATTAAACCAGGAGAGAGAAATAAGAAACATGTGAGTAAAACATTAGAGCTGAAGGACAGGCTAGGGTGTATGGCCCAAATAAGCGTTCTTTATACAAACGCACGGAGTATAAGGAATAAATTGAATGAAACTGCAGGCACAAATTTAAATTGGAGGGTATGACATGGTAGCCATAACTGAGTCATGGTTACAAGATGTCAGGACTGGGAACTAAATATACCAGGTTATAAGGTCTACAGGAAAGATAGGGAAAATGGCAGAGGGGGAGGAGTAGCCTTAGTGATTAAGAATGAAATCACTTCAATGATAAGAGAGGATTTAAAGAGAGGTAAGCAGGCAGTGGAGACCTTATGGGTTGAATTAAGAAACAGGAAAGGATCTAAGACTGTGGTGGGAGTTGTGTATAGGTCCCCTGGTAGCAGCTCTGAAGTGCTAGATTGTATAAATGCAGAGATTAGACAAGCATGTAGTAAAGGCAGAGTGGATTAAATGGGAGATTTTAACTTTCATACAGATTGGGATAAGCAGACTAGCATCTGTCAGAAAGATAGTGAATTTCTTGATTGTGTCCAGGATACTTTTCTACAACAATGTGTCCTGCAGGCAACAAGGGGGGAAGCCATATTAGTTTTAGTAATGAGTAATGAGCCAGATTTAGTTAATAGCCTAACTGTGCGTGAACATTTATCCAATAGCGATCATAACATGATTGAGTTCAACGTAACGTTTGATAGAGAGAAACGCGAAACAGCTCCTAAGATTCTAGATTTAAGTAAAGCCAACTTCAACAGGATGAGGCAGAGACTGTCCACAGTAAACTGGGCAAATCTGTTAATCGGTAAAATGACAGAAGATCAGTGGGAGATGTATAAAAAAGAATTTAATGTGATACAGAACCAGTTTATACCCTTGAGATACAAGAGCACTACTTGCCAAAAAAAACAGCCATGGATAACTAAAGAGGTAAGGGACAGCATAAAACTAAAAGAAAAAGCACACATAAATGCAAAAAATAGCACAGATCCTGGCGAATGGGAAAGATACAAAGAACAGTAAAGTGTCACCAAACAGATAGTAAGAGCTACAAAAAGGAAGTATGAAAAGACACTTGCAAGGGATATCAAAATCAATACAAAGAATTTTTACAATTACATTAGGAAAAAAAGGGTAGTCAGGAGCAATGTTGGCCCCTTAAAAACTAAAAGTGCTGATATTGTCAATGATAATAAGGAAATGGTGAACATGTTGACTAATTTGCATCAGTATTTACAGTAGAAGAAGAGGATAGCATGCCGGAAACCCCAAAGAAACTAATATTGAATCGGGGACAGGGACTCAAAATTAACGTAAGTAAAATAACAGTAATGAAGAAAATAATGGCACTAAAGAGTGACAAGTACCCAGGACCAGAAGGTTTCCATCCCAGGGTTTTAAAGGAATTAGGTGAGCACAGTGCAGATGCTCTAACTATAATCTTCCAAAGTTCTCTCGATTCAGGAACCGTTCCTTTAGATTGGAAAATTGTGCATGTCACTCCACTTTCTAAGAATGGCGATAGAGGGAAACCAGGGAGTTATAGATCAGTTAGTCTAATGTCTATTGTGGGGAAATTACTAGAGTCTATCTTTAAGGATAGGGTGACTAAACACCTCGAACATTTTCAGTTGGTCAGAGAGAGCCAGCATGGATTTGTGAAAGGTACGTCATGCCTGACAAACCTGATTGAATTTTTTGAAGAGGTGACTAAAGTAGTGGACAGGGGAATGTCTATTGACAGGGTATACAGGCAGAGGATGAGCTTCCTCAACATGACTGAGCAGCAGTGCTTCAGAAGGCTCAGGCTATCGTGCCAGGTCATTGCAGACATTTGCACATTGCTGGAAGAAGACCTGCAGCCCAGAGGACCTGGTGGACACTCCTTACCAGTGGTTGTCAAAGTCACCACCGCCCTCAATTTCTTTGTGTCAGGGATCTGCAGCAGACATTTGCGGGATCTCGCAGTCGGCCGCCCACAGATGCGTCATCCAGGTGACCGACACCATTTTTCACAAGTCAGCTGATTATATCAACTTTGTCACTGAGGAAGCCAGTGTTACTGAGTGGGCACTCGGTTTTGCGACTCTGGCTGATTTCCCACAGGTGCAGGGCGTCATCATGTGGCCATGAAGGCACCCCCTCATCACCTAGGAGAGTTTGTGAACTGCAAGGGCTGCCACTCCCTCAATGTGCAGCTTGTCTGCAACCATAAAAAGATCATCATGCACTTGTGCGCCAGATTCCCTGGCAGCTGTCATGACTCTTTCGTTCTGCACCAGTCCACCCTCCCTCACCTCTTCGCAACTCCAAGCAGACTTTCTGGCTGGCTGCTTGGAGACAAGGGTTGTCCACTAAAGACATAGCTCATGACACCCTTGAGGAGGCGAAGTACTGAGGCCGAGGATCATTATAATGGTAGCCACATCTCCACCAGATGTGTCATAGAGCAAACAATAGGTATGCTGAAGATGCACTTCAGATGCCTTGACAGATCTGGAGGACCCCTTCAGTACACACCAGCCAGGGTCTCCAGAATCATCGTCGTCTGCTGCACGCTGCACAACATAGCGCAGCAGTGAGGATTAGAGTTGCAGGAGGAGCAAGGTGCAGAGCACACAGCCTGTTCAGAGGAGGAGGCGGAGCAGGTGGAAGATGAGGAGGAGGAATCTCAGGTGGAGAAGGCACCAGCAGTGGCGTACACTATTGCCCGGGAGGCCCGGGATGGCCTTATCATGGCCAGATTTACTTAACTTGCTCCAATGCAGTCACATGGCTGCCACAAGCTGTACTAAGTTCTCCCCCCAACAACACCATAAAGCATCCCTACAATGACCAAGCCATTCCTCTCACCCAAAGCCCCAATGTTTGAGGTTAAGCAATGTCTCACCATTCACTCCAAGTGACAAAGCCACTTCCAATGTTTAAGGCAAAAATGGACAAGACCCGAAAGAGATGCAAAGAAAAACATTTATGTTTGTCATCAAAATAACTGAAACTCAACACTAACAGATTATCATACACCCATGTGCATACCCGTATGCATCTACTTTTGTTTCATTTTTTTTTCCCCGAGTGCTTCTACGACGTGCAACCCCTGTGGCTTCAGTAGAGGTAGGGCTGGCTGCTCACCTCCCTGCTGCGATGCGTTAGACACTTTTGGTGGACGTCCTCTGGGTTTTGGAGCCTGTGATGTCTCCGCCAAAGTCTGCTCCTCCTGCGACTGTGCAGGGACAGACTCGGCCATCGGGATCTGAGGAAGCATGTGGGCTCTGCCTGAGGGGGAGGCAACGGGGAAGAAGTGTGAACACTTTGAGAAGAGCCCCCACTTTCATGTCCCCGCTCACCATCATCCCTCTCATGGGCCACCTGCACTTCCCTGCGAGCAAGGAGCTGGTGAGCACCTTGCTGCACAGCAGTGGGGCCATGAGGACCCACGTCTACATTGACATCCCTCCTTGAGAAGAGGTCTATGAGCACCTGTCATCTGTTGTCCACAGCTAGCATATGCTCCTGTGACTGGCGCATTAGCTGCTCCATGCAGGTGGCCATCCTTTCCATGGAAGAGCACATCATTGCCATCGCCTGTGACACGGTGGTGCTCATGTTGGAGATGGACTCCTCCATTCTCTGTGCATTTGCACACATCGTGGCTGAAAAAGATGCCAGAGCCTCATGCAATTGTTGTTGCCCCTCCAAGATCGCCCTCTTTCTCGATGGCCCCCGAGGCTCAGCCACTGCATGCAGCTCAGCAGAGCTTGGAGCGCCCTTCGTCTATCAGCATGGAAAAGGACCTCCCTGCGTGCTCTGACTGCCTCCACCAGAGTATGGAGTGATGAGTCTGAAAAGCGTGGTGCAGCCCTTTGTCATTGGCTATCCTTCCTTACAACTTTATAACAGTACTGTGGCCTTTGTTTGTCAGGCTCCACCCTCCTCTAGCAACCTTCCAATTAATTGAGTGCAAGGCTGCTTTAAGTATTGGGGCTGGAAACGAGTCATCGATGACATCATCAGACCTGAAAGAAAGAAAGATAAAAGAAAGACTTGCATTTATATAGCGCCTTTCACGACCATCGGACCCGCTCCATTTAATAGGGCCAGGAAATGCGCATGAGTCTTTCAATTGGGGTCATTAAGTTAAAGTCGCTCTGAACAACGTGCTGCTCAGAACATTGTGTTCCCGACCCATTACGTGGTCCGCAAGCACCCGACCTTACTCCAAGGTAAAAATTCCGGCCACTGTTACTCAGAGAGAGCAATCACTCTGGCTATCCTAATCAGAGGAAAGTGGCTGGACATGCTATGTGCCTTCTAAAATTGGTCTAATGAGCTCTAAGTACTAAATTAAAAAAGATAACAAGATCACAAGTTAGAGACAGAGCGTCGGGTTGGGTGCGTGTGGACTGCATAGCGGGTCAGGCCACGGATGTTGCGAAGAATTCCCCGGGCCATCGCTCTCTGCCCTCACATGGGACCTACTCGCGCAGCCTCCCGCTCGGTTCAGACCCTCTGTCCCGGGGTCCTGCTGCTCACTCACTCTTGTCTCTGTCAGTAGGTTGTGGATTCAAGTCCCACTCCAGGGACTTGAGCAAAAAATCCTAGCTGAGAATTCAGTGCAGTACTGACGGATTGGTGCACTGTTGGAGGTGCTACCTTTCAGATGAGACGTTAAACTATGCCCTCTCAGGTGGACATAAAAGATACCATGGCACTATTTTCAAGAAGAGCAGGGGAGTTCTCCCGGGTGTCCTGGCCAAAACTTATCCCTCAACCAACACTTAAAAACAGATTAAATAGTCATTATCACATTGCTGTTTTTGGGATCTTACTGTGAACAAACGTATCTGCTATATTTCCTACATTACAACAATGACTACACTTCAAAAGTACTTAATTGGCTGTAAAGCACTTTAAGACATCCTGAGGTTGTGAAAGGAGTTCTATAAATGTAAGTCTTTTTCTTTTTCCTTCTATAAGGTCTTCACTCAGGCCCAGTTTCTCCAGTCTTTCCTCGTAACTCAATCCTTTGATGCCAGAGATTAGCCTCATGACTTGGCTCTGCTCTGCATCTGTGGCTTGAATTCTTTCCCTTCTGTTTTCCCTGAACGCGGGACTCCAGGAGTGGTCTCAGCAGGACCACTTTTAGCATAAAATCCTCTGATGTACTGATTCAGCAATATACATTCAGGAATTGAAAATAAAAACAAGGAAATGATATTGAATTTGTGCAAGACATTGGTCAAGCTACAGATGGAGCATTGTGTGCAGTTTTGGAAACGAAGAGAGGAGAGTGAAGATTCACCAGAATGATAACAGAAATATGAGGTGATAGTTATGGAGAAGGGTTACTGGAATAGAGAAGGCAGTGGGAGGGGTTAACTAACATTTTGAAAATTCTGAAAGGTTTTGAGAAGGTAAATGATGAAAGATTATTTCTATTGTTTGGCTAATTGATAAAAAGAGGACGTATGACAGGATCATCATTAGAAGAATGGAGGGGGAAGTTATTAGAATTTTTCACACAGTAGGTTTAAGAACAAAGGAACATAGGAACAGGAGTATGTCATTCAGCCCTTCGAGCCTGTTCCACCATTCAATTAAATCTTAGTTGATCTGTATCTCAACTCCATTTACCTATCTTGGATCCAGCCTGTAGCACCTGTCTTTTAGGAGCTAATTGGCCTTCTAACATTTGAAAATGGGGTCTGAGATGTGTGCACACACTTCTGACGGGATGTGCGCCAGACGCCATCGTGGTAAAGGGGCTTCTGCGCACACACCTAATGACCACCGGCAGCATGAAGAGCAGGCAGTTGATGACGTCAATTTTTGAATGCCACACTCCAGCCTACATCCCATCTTAACCTCGAACAGCTGAACACACATTAAATGGTATGAAAGACCCCTCCACCAGCGCTATTTAAAGGGATCATGAACTACTTACAGGTTAGTTGCTGGATTATTTCTTTTGGCTGCTGGTGAAATTCAACGCATTTTTAGAGCTTTCCTTTACTTGTCTACAGTTTGAATAGTTACAGGGAGTGGTCTGACTGGTGCCGAAATACCTTTTTTTTATTTAAAGACTTGTGCTGCTTCCAGTCATGGCTGGCCTGCTAGAGTTTCCTCTGGGAATTGAGCATGACTGGGAGAATGAAGAGAGGCCACACAGAACGGGACAAGCTGCTAGAAGAGGGAGGAGAAGCGGCAGAAGGGCTCTCATCAGGAGGCCATATCCACTGAGGGTCTTTAGGGAGCCTACCTCAACCTCAACTTCAGCGCGGACCAATGCTTGAGACGTCTTCACTTCACTAAAGAGGTTGTGACTGAAATCTACCAACTGCTGCAGCCACAACTGCAACCTCAGAGCAGGGCAAGGACAGCATTGCCTGTGGCTGTCAAGGTGACCATGGCTCTTAACTTTTATGCATCTGGTTTCTTCCAGGCTGCTGCTGGAGATATAACCAATATCTCGCAGTTTGCAGAAAACCTCTGCAGAAGGGAGGTCACTGAGGCTCTTTATACACAGAGAGACAGCTTCATCTCATTCCCGCATGCCAGAGACAAGCAGGCGGAGCGAGCATGAGGGTTTGCATGGATTGCAAGCTTCCTCATGGTGCAGGTTGCCATTGACTGCACCCACATTGCCTGACATGCTCCTCATGTGAACTTGGCCATTTTCATGAACCGATAGGGATCCCATTCCCTCAATGTGCAGCTGGTGTGCGACCACAGGCAGCACATCATGCAGGTGAATACCATTATCGTGGAAGTAGTCACGATTTCTTCATTCTGCAGCAGTCCTCTACGTCACCTGTATTTGACCCATCATGGCAAGTCAAAGGCTGACTACTGGGCAACAAGGGTTATACACTCATAACATGGCTCATGACCCACACACACATGCACAGCATGCCTACCATAAAAGCCAAGCTGCCGCAAGGAACATTATAGAGCATACCATCGGTGTCCTCAAGCAACGCTTCCGCTGCGTGACACTGCCCTGTGTTGACCCCCTCTCTCCTGTGGAGCTCCAGGTCATTGAGGAGAAGGCTGCTGTTGTAGTTGCTGCTGCTGCGAGTGTTGTGGCTGGTGTTGCTGGTGGTGGGGCTCATTTTGGTCCAATGCTAAGGACCAAGGTGAGACAGTATAAGCGGCACCCATGCTGATGTGGTAGATGGCAAGTAAAATGGAGATCAGAGGGCCAATCCCTCAATGCTGTGATAGTGAGTAGCAATGTGGTAAGTGGCTTCCGAGGTTTCAGAAATGACCTGCAAACTACTGACATCTAAATCTGTGAACAAGCTGGAGTGAGCAAGAGCCTTTCCATGAGGCAATTAATGAGGTGTAACGTTACAGTATTTATGTGCTTTCCCAGCTGTCAATGACTGAACTCGCCAATGGCCACTGAACTTCCACCTGCGCTTCACAGGTGAGGTATCCGACCTCTGTGAATCCCGTGCTACTGCAGTTAAAGTCAAAAGTTGGCGTTAAAATCACACTTGAGGGCCTCTTAGCAAGCACTTAATGATTGCAATGAGGTCGTCCGCCTCTGCGAATCGGGTCCGTGTCACACCTGCCGCCTCGCACCTGAGTTAAATGCGCGAGGCGACAGAATGACGGCGAGTTCCTGACGTGCTAACTATTTCCGGCAATTTTACTGCCAACCTGCCCCCAAACCCGCATGCTTGGCAACGGGAACATTCCGGCCAGTATGTTTTCAACTGGTTTGACAGTGGAGGAGGAGACTACTCAGATAAGGCAGATATCCAGGTAGAAGGAGTTAAGAAGGAATTATATTGGTCTCTCTAAAGAGCAGATTGTGAAGTGATGATGTCGGCAAAGCGCAAATCCCAATGTCACAGTGTATGAGGGAGATATCTGAGCCGCTCACAGTATGTTCTTCATGCTTCTTTTCTCAAAAATGAACAAATAATTCTCAACGCACAAGGTTATTGCAGCAACTCCAAAAGTGCAAAGTGTGTTGAACTGCACACACATTGAGCCGTATCAATCATTCATTTTATATAACTGATGTACCAGCATCACTGAGCAGGAAAACCTGTAACATTGAGACTTCTGGGATGACCAGGAGTCTGAATGTTCTAATTTAGTGATCCCAGCTCCGAGCTTCACACGACTGGAGTGGATATCGGGAAATAGAGTGTCAAGGTCAGTGTCCCTGATCAGTGACCTGCACAATTTCTATCCAATAATTTTAATAAACACCTCCACTAATACAGCAGATAGAGGAACCTCGTCTGAACTTGTTAATCACCTGTTCTCTGAATTTCTCTCTGGTAGTGTTAAGAACAGTTGTTTCCAAGACCCCTTTAGCGCTAATAGTGCAGTGACACTGCACATCTGTGACACAATATACACCCCACAGGCAAAACTGAACTGACATCAGTCTGTCATTTCGCATTGAGTGTGAGACCACCTGGAACAGACAGTCTCAGTATAACTGGAGCAGACAGCCTCAGTATAACTGGAACAGACAGTCTCAGTATAACTGGAACAGACAGTCTCAGTATAACTGGAACAGACAGCCTCAGTATAACTGGAGCAGACAGTCTCAGTATAACTGGAACAGACAGTCTCAGTATAACTGGAACAGACAGTCTCAGTATAACTGGAACAGACAGTCTCAGTATAACTGGAACAGACAGTATCAGTATAACTGGAACAGACAGTCTCAGTATAACTGGAACAGACAGTCTCAGTATAACTGGAACAGACAGTCTCAGTATAAGTGGAGCAGACAGTCTCAGTATAACTGGAAAAGACAGTCTCAGTATAACTGGAGCAGACAGACTCATATAACTGGAGCAGACAGTCTCAGTATAATTGGAACAGACAGTCTCAGTATAACTGGAACAGACAGTCTCAGTATAACTGGAACAGACAGTCTCATTATAACTGGAACAGACAGTCTCAGTATAACTGGAGCAGACAGACTCATATAACTGGAACAGACAGTCTCAGTATAAATGCAACAGACAGTCTCAGTATAACTGGAGCAAAAACATATTTTCAAACTCTAATTTAAAACTGTAAGAATAACTCAGGCAGTCCAATAGATTGCTTTAAGTTGCAGCCGTTAGAAAAAAATGTTTTAGCAAATACGTGCAGAGTTCAGCACTGCCTGAGCTCTTGATTGGTGCAGATGCACTTGGTGCTGTCCCCTTTAAAAATGCTGCTGTTGTTAAACCTGTAGATGCAGAATAACTGCCCTTTGATATTGAGTGTTCTGAAACTAATACAAATAACCTGCAATAGGAATATTTCGTCTGCCAGATTCACCAATTGACAGCAGAAATATTCTGGGATCTTGGATGGAACCATGACCTGTGTGAACAGAGCTACACTCTTTAAATCACGTGTGGAAGAGTCATTGTACTTTGCACTGCTCTTGGACTCGGTTTACGAACTCACTTGTTTAGTCAGAATCCTGCAGCAGTGCAACCTCTTCAAACTGGACATCCAAACCCTCAGTAAACAGAATCGTTCATCATTGCCCAAAAATGGACCAGAGAGAATTGGCTTTATCTGTTTTCTCACAGAATGACCATCAAACACACCCTCCAGAGGACACGGTGAGTATTTTATCAAAACATGACAGTAAACTCATGTAAAACCCTGAGAGGTGCTGATGATTTGGGGGTTTTGGTTGTTGTGAATTGCAGAGGCTCTCTGTGGGGTTCAGGGTGTTTCCAAACTACCAACCGATTGCTACTAAATGGAGAACAGCACAGTGTTTCTGTAGTGGGTGAAAACTGTACTTTTTGCTTGAGTTCTAGTCTGACAAAGTCTAACTTCTGAGTCGGCCATTTCCTCTCTTTCCCCCAGGCTGCCACCAATGAACATGGGGGTGAAAGTGACGAGAATGTGGAGCGAGGCAACTGGTCCTCGAAGACTGACTACTTGCTCTCAATGATCGGTTATGCTGTGGGTCTGGGCAATGTCTGCCGATTCCCTTTCCTGGCTTACAGAAATGGAGGAGGTACTGTAGGCAAATCCAAAATACAGGGGAGAGAACGGAAGGAAATAAAGGCATCAAATTATTGATTTATAAAGAATATTATATTTAAAGCAATAATAAACAAATGAACCCTTTTATTACTAGTTAAATAATACAGGATGAGCAATGCTAATCTATGGAATGATGAATAGAATCATACAACATTAAATTGTTGGCAATTTAGAATGTTTTTCTTCTTGGGATGTGGGTGATGCTGGCAAGGTAGCATTTATTGCCAATCCCTATTTGCTCATGTTGTGGACCTGGAGACATATGTAGGCCAGACTGGGTAGGGGTGGTAGCTTCTCTTCCCTTCATCAGTTGGGTTTTTACAACAGTCTACCAGCTGGTATTTTCATTGTTCTGATGCCAACCCACAAATTGTCAGATTTATTGAATTCAGCTTCACAATTTATCTTCATGGGACTTGAACTCGTGAGCTATAGGATCCTAGTACATTACCAGAAGAACTACACTTAAATAGAATCAAAAGAAAAATAAAGTACTTGCACTTATATATAGGCTTTCAGGACCTCAATACACTCCAAAGTTCTTTACAGTCAGTCAAGTACTTTTGAAGTGTAGGCACTGTTGTAATGTAGGAAACACGACAGCTAATTTTCACACAGCCATGTCCCATAAACAGCAATGAGATAATGACCAGATAATCTGTTTTAGTGATGTTGATTGAGGAATAAATATTGGTCAGGACTCTGGGGCGAACTCCTAAGCTCTTCTTCGAAATGGTGCCATGGGATCTTTTGTGTCCAGCTGAGAGGGCAGACAGGGCCTCGGTTTAACATCTCATCTGAAAGATGGATTAGCTAGAAAACAGAAAATGAATAAAGAGATTATTCCACCGACAAGCTCAGTGAATATCTGCAAATGAGATTTCTATTTCCAGAAAGACTGAGACTGATCACAAACCCATTTAAAGAAATATGTTTCTGGTTGAATGCGATACATCAGATAAATGGCATTTTAAAACCAAAGTGAATGAACCTGGGCAGGTGTGTAGAACTGATGATTTATTACTTTTGAATACCTTTTAAAGTGTTATTGTTTAAAATACATGAACTGAACACATCAGGCACGTTTAGTGCACACTATCTGAAATCCTCGGTTATCAGTCTCCTGGTCAAGCTCTGGGCTCAGGTTTGTAAGTTGGGGTCATACCTGCTCATATCAGGTGCTCTTCACAACCCCACAAAACTGGATTGATGGAAACCGAGAACAAAAGTGTAAAAATATCAGCCCAGAATTTGCGGTCCTGGTGACGGCGAACTGTCAGAATTAAGTGGAGCATGTGGCAACTTCACAGTAATCTGTAACCATCCTCCCTTCCCCACAGGAGTGGTCCAGGATCAGTTGGTGCCTCCTCATTAGAAGCACGGACTACAGCATTTGAGGCCTTGGGGAATAGACTTAAGAGAGAACTGTCTTCCTCTTTTGATACAATTGGGGTTGGAGTACAAGAAATCCTCTCAGGATTTTCAGGATCTTGTGGGAACCATTACATCAGACCTTCCCACTGATCAGGGTCCACCCCGAACTGGGATTCAGTATTACTGGTGTGACAAAAGTCGACAGACATGATGTTGTTCTCTCTCAGAGTAGCATCATATGGTAGCCATCCCAGCAAGTGCCTGACTCAAGTTGAATGAGGGAGGCAAGGTCAAGCTGCCTAGGGAGCTGCAACATGGGTATGGCCCACAGTAGGTCCTTTCTAGTACTCACCTGATAGATACAGGCCTGAACTGTACCCAGACAAATGTCACACAGATCCCCATTTGCAGACGGGATGGAGCCACTGACAGAAAAGTTACTGGTCATTGTCATTTTGAATACCATTGGCAGAGCTGTCCAGGTCATTAGAATAGAATCATAGAGTGATTACAGCATAGAAGGAGGACATTCAGCCCATCAAGCCCATGTCGGCTCTCTGCAAGAGCACTTCAGCTAGTTCCAATCCTCTGCCCTTTCCCCGTAGCCCTGCAATTTTTTTCCTTCAGGTACTTATCCAATTCCCTTTTGAAAGCCATGATTGAATCTGCCTCCACCACCCTTTCAGGCAGTGCATTCCAGATCCTAACCACTCGCTGCATAAAAAAGTTTTTCCTCAAGTCGCCTTTGGTTGTTTTGCCAATCACCTTAAATCTGTGTTCTCTGGTTCTCGACCCATCTGCCAATGGGAACAGATTCTCTATATCTACTCTGTCTAGACCCCTCATGATTTTGAACACCTTTATCAAATCTGCTCTCAACCTTCTCTGCTCCAAGGAGAACAACTCCAGCTTCTCCAATCTATCCACCTAACTGAAGTCCCTCATCCCTGGAATCATTGTCAGAAATCTTTTCTGCTCCCTCTCTAAGGCCTTCACATCCTTCCTAATGTGCGGTGCCCAGAATTGGACACAATACTCCAGTTGAGGCTGAACCAGTGTTTTATAAATGTTCATCATAACTTCCTTGCTTTTGTACTCTATGCCTGTATTTATGAAGCCCAGGATCCCATATGCTTTTTAACCGCTTTCTCAACCTGCCCTGCTACCTTCAACGATTTGTACCCCCAGGTCTCTCTGTTCATGCACCATCTTTAGGATTGTACCCATTAGTTTATATTGTACACCTTCCTCCAGACTGAAAAACAACGTTTCACCACCCATCTCTGTTTCCTGTCACTTAGCCAATTTCGTATCCATGCTGCCACTTTCCCAGTTATTCCATGGGCTTCAACTTTGCTGGCAAGCCTATTATGTGGCACTTTATCAAACGCCTTTTGGAAGTCCATGTACACCACATCAACCGTATTGCCCTCATCAACCCTCTCTGTTACTTCATCAAAAAAACTCAATCAAGTTGGTTAAACACGATTTGCCTTTAACAAATCCATGCTGGCTTTCCTTAAGTAATCCACACTTGTCCAAATGATTGTTAATTTTGGCCCTGATTATCGTTTCTAAAAGCTTCCCCACTACCGAGGTTAAACTGACTAGCCTGTAGCTGCTGGGTTTATTCTTACACCCTTTTTTGAACAAGGGTGTAACATTTGTAATTCTCCAGTCCTTGGCACCACTCCTGCATCTAAGGAGGATTGGAAGATTATGGCGAGTACCTGCGCGATTTCTACCTTAACTTCCCTCAGCATCCTCGGATGCATCCCATCCAGTCCTGGTGACTTATCAACTTTAAGTTCAGACAGCCTTTCTAGTACCTCCTCTTTATCAATTTTTATCCCATCCAGTATCTCCACTACCTCCTCTTTTACTTAGACTTTGGCAGCATCTTCTTCCTTGGTAAAGACAGATGCAAAGTACTCATTTAGTACCTCAGCTGTGCCCACTGCATCCATGCGTAGGTCTCCTTTTTGGTCCCTAATCGGCCCCATCCATCCTCTTATTACCCGTTTACTATTTATATGCCTATAGAAGACTTTTGGATTCCCTCTTATGTTAGCTGCCAATCTATTCTCATACTCTCTCTTTGCCCCTCTAATTTTCTTTTTCACTTCTCCTCTGAACTTTATATATTCAGCCTGATTCTCACTTGTATTCTCAATCTGTCATATGTGCTGTTTTTCTGCTTCATCTTACTCTCTATCTCTTTCATTATCCAGGGAGCTCTGGCTTTAGTTGCCCTACCTTACCCCCTTGTGGGAATGTACTTCGTCTGTACCCGAACCATCTCCTCTTTAAAGGCAGCCCATTGTTCAATTACAGTTTTGCCTGCCAATCTTTGATTCCAAATTTACCTGGGCCAGATCCGTTCTCAACCCACTGAAATTGGCCTTCCTCCAATTAAGTATTTTTACTCTAGATTGCACCATGTCCTTTTCCACAGCTAATCGAAACCTTATGATACTATGATCACTGTTCCATAAATATCCCTCTGCTGACACTTGCTCCACTTGCCCCACCTCATTCCCCAGAAACAGATCCAGCATTGCCTCCTTCCTCATTGGGCCAGAAATGTACTGATCAAGAAAGTTCTCCTGAACACACTTCAGAAATTCTTCTAATTGATCTAATCTCTAGGTCTGAGTCCAGAAGCTGTGGCAGATCATTCAAGGCTTCCTTCATGACGTGATGTCTCCAAAGGCAAAACTTTTCACAAATGCCCTCAAACAAACTCCAGGGCCAGGTTCAGAGCGCTTTTACTTACAGAAATTCCTACAGGATCAGTTGATCCTGGTGAGCCACAACGCATGTCTTATATGGTCATTTGTTTGACAGAGTGCAATGGGATGGTAATGATGGGTGTTTGGATTCCTGACCTCATCCTGCCATTAGCATTCAGTTTTATTATGTATAAGAAGCAGGTGCAGGAAGCACTACCCATGGAATTCCATCGGAAATTTCATTGCGGGTAAAACAGGTGGAAAACTGATGAGAATGGGTCCCACCCCAAAATCAACTCCAGGGAAAGGTCCAACATGGATATTATGGTTTGATCTAAAAACAGGAGGATATTTTTTATTGATGATTAGATGTTCTATCTATTCCTCAAAATCAATAAGATTCTATAAACATTGAGGTCGAGCATTCATAGATTTATTAACCATACAATACATGCAATAGTACTTAAACAAAGACTTAACAGATAGAACTTACTACCCCACTTGATGATCGGGCATTCACTTGTGTTACACGTCTGAGCTCAGTATTTAAGGACTATCGTACCCTTATGAATCCAAATGTTCATTACAAACTTCCACTTTTTATACATTTCTCTCACCCAACTACTTGACAATGTGCACGATTCTGTATTACATTATTATACCAACATTTAAAATACAATTTCATATAAGGAGTATCTAATTAGACTTGTACCTTATCAATAACGTCACTGAATAAACTGGTTTCCTTACTTACGAGCTATTTTATCGTTGGGCTGATGCGATCGGTATAACTCACTTTGTTTTCTAATCAATAATTTTGCTCTTGTTGCATATAATTGCTATTCTACCAAGTACAAACTTTGATTATAAATTTTCTTTGATTCTGTACCATTCAGCACCAGCTAATTCCCCCATTCTACAGAAACCTTAAAGATAATAATTGGGCCAGATTTTGCTGCAGCAGGGCATCTAACAGTGTCTACCATTAGTTAACTTGCCCTTGCACCCTTCAGCTCAAAATATTTTGTCCACTAAGTTGCTGAAAGTGCGAGCTGCTAACGGCGCAGTGAGGGAAAGAGAGGATCTGGGACCTGATTGAATAGGAAAAGCAACAGGGTATATACAGCAACTTCACAACATTTAATGCTTTTCGATGGTGAGGCAGACAGTGAAATGCTTTTTTTGCAAAGCTAATGCTGAAGTAGCGCAACTCAGACAGCAACTTTAGGATATTGGCATTTAACCGTGCATCTGCCCCTCACCTGAAGCTGCTGTACCATTTATGCATAAATAACGGCGAGCGCCATTAGCCTCACCGTTATTTTGGCAGCAAAATCTGGCCCAATATTTACCCAGATGTTTTCCTTTTTCAGGACTAACTGTTGTCCATGTACCCATTATCAGTGATTCGTGCTTCATGCAACTTAAGAACCTGTATGCAGTGGCATGTCTTTAATTAAGTTCCCTAATTAAGTAGGTGGTTACCTCATATTGAAACCAGCCAGTGCCGTCATGTCAGACTCAGTTCAAAAGTTTAGTGATCACTAGTTTAATAGTCAATCTTACTTCCCTACTTAACAAACAAGGGCTGAAAGCTAACATTACTTCAACATATAAGAAACATTAATAGCAACATTACATTAGCACACTTCATGTCAGTCTGATAATTCTTTCCTTATAATATGATGTTATTTATATATTTTAATTAATTTATGGGATGTGGGCGTCGCTGGCAAGGCCAGCATTTATTGCCCATCCCTAATTGCCCATGAGAAGGTGGTGGTGAGCCACCTTCTTGAACTGCTGCAGTCTGTGTGGTGAAGGTACTCCTACAGTGCTGTGAGGGAGGGAGTTCCAGGATTTTGACCCAGCGATAATGAAGGAACGGCGATATATTTCCAAGTCAGGCTGATGTGTGACTTGGATAGGAACTTGGAGGTGATGGTGTTCCCATACGCCTGCTACCCTTGTTCATCTAGGTGGTAGAGGTCACGGGTTTGGGAGGTGCTGCCGAAGAAGCCTTGGCGAATTGCTGCAGTGCATCTTGTAGATGGTACACACTGCAGCCACAGTGCGCTGATGATGGAGGGATTGAATGTTTAAGGTGGTGGATGGGATGCCAATCAGGTGGGTTGCTTTGTCCTGGATGGTGTTGAGCTTCTTGATTGTTGTTGGAGCTGTACTCATCCAGGCAAGTGGAGAGTATTCCATCACACTCCTGACTTGTGCCTTGTAGATGGTGGAAAGCTTTGGGGAGTCAGGAGGTGAGACACTCGCCACAGAATACACAGTCTCTGAATTGCTTTTGTAGCCACAGTATTTATGTAGCTGGTCCAGTTAAGTTTCTGCTCAATTATGACCCCCCAGGATATTGATGGTGGGGGATTCGGTGATGGTAATGTCATTGAATGACACGGGGCGGTGGTTAGACTCTCTCTTGTTGGAGATAGTCATTGCCTGGCACTTCTGTGGTTATAATCATGTCTTTATGCACTTTGTCATTCTGTAGTTTCGGCAGTAATGATCGATCCTTCATTTCCTGGTGAAAAATCAATGCAAGACGTTTCTGCTGGGAGCACAAATTGTATTTTCACCTCCAGCTCTGAACCCATAATGAATTCCCTGTAAACTGCTGGACTTTGGTGCTGGGTGCAATGCAATAGGATAAGAGCCTGAGAGCTAGAAATACGTCTCTGGCGGTGGCGCAAAATGGATGCTATCAGATCGGCGGCCTGTTATACACAGTGCCTGATATTCAGTTCCATTGCAGTCAATATAAGTGACTATCAGGCGCTGGGTATAACGGGCAGCCGATCCAATACTGCCCGTTTTGTGTCACCGCCTGAGATTAATTTCTAGCTCTGAATGTTCATTGTGGCTGTTTTTGTTTTGTATTCAGATGCTGAGTAAATTTGCAATCAGCAGTCACACTGTTCTGGCAACAGTTAGTTCCTGTGTTCATATGAAATGGAATTTTTAGTTGTTTAACATCCACTTCAAACCTGCATCAATAACCTGGTGACTCTATCATCCACACAATCTTTTTCAGCTTTCCTTTACTATTTTTTCCAGGTGCGTTTCTTATTCCCTACACTCTCATGCTGGCACTCGCTGGGATGCCAATGTTTTTCTTGGAATCTTCCTTTGGGCAGTTTGCCAGCCTCGGACCTGTTGCAGTGTGGAAAGCCGTGCCAATGCTACAAGGTTAATGTTTATTCAGCAACACAAGCTTAGCAACAGTTTAAATGAATAAGAGTGTTTAATTTATATTTATATACTGATGGTTTATGCCAGCCTTGCCGAAGTACTGTTTACAACCTGATCTGTCGTACACTTTACACAGACTGTTACAGACAGTGGCCAGAATTTTCTGGGGTCTATGCAGGGGCGATCAGAGAAGAATCAGGTGGGAAGTTTGAAATAAGTCGGAGCGGGTCGGGAACCCACCATCATCCCACCCCTACATGCCTTTCCCTTGAGTGCGTTTGCCAGTGCGGCAGTGACCTGACTGGAAGAGGCGGGCGACCTAATTGAAATCATTATAAGTTTGTTGTCAGACACTTAAGAACCTTTCAGCCCTACATATCAAATTTCCCTGCATGGCCACGGGATTCACGCAGCTCGGGAACCACATCTATCAACCTGAGGCGGGAGCTGAGTGGCTATTTACTTGACAGTACCAAATATACTATAAAAGCACCCACCTCACAGCTGATCACTTTCCTCAGGCAGAAGCTATTGCTGGCTACATTGTCAGCACAGATTTAACTTTATGCAAGCTACAAGTGTTTCCAGCAAAGTCTCCATCCAGTGTCACCTCATTGGAAGAACCTCTCTCACCATTGACAGATTGTTTCTGTCAACTCTACTTGACTTGCCATCTATTCCATTAGCATGGGTGCCATTTATACTGTCTCACCTTGGTCCTCAGAATCTGCCCACAATGTGCCCCAATACAAGCAGCACCAAGCACACCAGCAGCACCAACAACAACACCACCAACTTTCTCTGCAAACACTTGATGCTGCACAGGACAGAGGACATCAGCACCCGAGCACACTGTTACCCGGGAGTCCAGGGATGGCTTCATCATGGCCAGATTTACTTAACTTTATGCTTTACACCCATATTGCTGCCACATGCTGCACCAGGTTGGCAGCACCCCACAGCAACACCAAAGACCATCCACACAATGACCAATCCATTCACCATTGGTGAAGGTACCGTTATGTCTCACCATTCACTGCAACTCATTAAGCCACTTCCAAAGGTGCACACAAAGATGTCCAAGATGGGAAAGGGATAAAAATAAAGATTTTAATGGTTGACAATATATTAACGGAAACTTGCCATTAACATTGACTAAAACACCCAAGTGGCTACCCTTCTGAATCTACTTGTGTGCCATCTTACTCTTCCGCGTGCTTCTACGAGGTGCTGCCCCTATGGCTTCAGCAGAGGTAGAGGCAGCCTGCAGAATAACTAGGGCAGTAGACAGGTCCTTAAACTAATGAAAGAGGGAGGGGGGGGGGCGGTGCGGTGGGAGGATTCAGGGAAGAGTAAACTTAAAAACAGCGAGAGAAATGTCAAGGCTCTAGAGCAGAGTAGAGTTTTGGGTAAAAATAAGCAGAGTGGGTCAGGAAGGGACAGAGAGAGTAACAAAGGTAATAAGGCATCAGTGACTAAGGTGACATCAGGGGAAAAAAGAAATAAGTCAAAGCTAAAGGCATTATATCTGAATGCGGAAGCATTCGCAACAAAATAGATGGATTAATAGCGCAGATAGAAATTAACAGGTTTGATCTAATAGCCATAATGGAGACATGGTTGCAAAGGTTGGGAACTAAATATTCCAGGATATTTAACTTTTAGAAGAGATAGGCAAAAGGGAAAAGGAGGAGGGGTAGGCCTGATAATAAAGGATGGAATAAAGATAGTAGAGAGAAAGGATCTTAGCCCCGAAAATCTGAAGTAGAATCAGTTTGGGTGGAGCTAAGAAACAGCAAGGGGCAGAAAACATTGGTGGGTGTTGTGTATAGGCCCCCAAACAGCAGTTGTAATGTAGAGCAGAGTATAAATCATGAAATTAGAGGCGCATGTAACAAGGGTAATACAGTAATCAGGGGGGCTTTAATCAACATATAGACTGGACAAACCAAATTTGCAGTCATTGTGTGGAGGACGAATTCATGGAATGTATGCAAGATAGTTTTCTAGATCAGTATGTTGAGGAACCAACTAGGGAACAGGTTATTTTAGATCTAGTATTGTGCAATGAGAAAGGCTTAATTAATAACCTTGTAGTCAAGGGGCCTTTAGGTAAGAGTGACCATAATATGATAGAATTTTATATTGAGTTTTAAAGTGATTTAGTTAAATCCGAAACTAGGGTCTTAAATCTAAACAAAGCAAACTATGTAGGTATGAGGGGCGAGTTGGCTACAGTAGATTGAGAAACTACATTAAAAGGTATGACATAAGAGAAGCAATGGCTAGTATTTAAAGAATTAATACATAATTTACAACAAATATACATTCCTTTAAGGCACAAAAACCCCACAGAGAAAGTGGTCCAACCGTGGCTAACAAGAGAGGTTAAAGATAGTATTAGATCAAAGGAAGAGGCTTATAATGTTGCCAAAAAGAATAGTAAGCCTGAGGATTGGGAAGATTTTAGAATTCAGCAAAGGACGACTAATAAATTGATCGAGAAAGGGAAAATAGAATATGAGAGTAACCTAGCGAGAGACATAAAAACAGATTGTAAAAGCTTCTGTAGGTATGTAAAAAGGACAAGATTAGCAAAAGTAAATGTGGGTCCCTTACAGGCTGAGACAGGAGCAATTATAATGGGGACTAAGGAAATTGCAGAGAAATTAAACAAATACTTTGGGCTGGATTTTGATTGACCTGTGAGGGCGGGTTTGGAAGCGTGTGAGGGGTTAAAATTGCAAAAACTGGCAGTCGGGCACAAGTCCGCCTCCATCCCGCCTCCACGCAATTTTCATGAAATCGTGTCTGCTGGTCACAACTCCGTCCCACCTCTAAGAGACGGGATAGGCTGTTAAGGCCCTTAACAAGCACTAAATTGGCTCTATAATGCCATTTTGAAAGGCCTTTGTGATTTTAACCCTTTTTCTACGTGAAGCACGTCTGTTCTGAACCACGATTGTGAAACCTGGCGGGAGCACATTTGGCTGGCTGGGAGACATATCTGGATGGATGAGGAGATATCGATATATATATATATATATATATCGCTCTCTCTCTCTCTGGACTGCTGCTGCTCAGTTTGCATCCAGGTCCTCTCACATCAAAGGTCAGGCAGTCTCTGAAGACCTTCAATGCAGCAGCAATGATGACATCTTCAGAGGCGACTTTTAGACTGAAAACACCAATTGGGTCATGGGTTCCCACATGCTGGAACTCAATTGCCCAATTAGGTGAAAATTGCATCAATCTCCCACATCCATTTGCAGTCGGGTGGATAACACGAAAAGTGGATAACACGACCCCAACCCGCCCCAGTATCAAAATCCAACCCTTTGTGTCTGTCTTCACAGAAGAAGACACAAAAAATTTCCCGGAAATAGTGGAGAACCAAGGCTTTAGTGAGAATGAGCAACTGAAAGACATTAGTATTAGTAAAAAAATAGTGCTGGAGAAATTAGTGAGACTGAAAGCTGATAAATCCCCCGATGGCCTACATCCTAGGGTTTTGAAAGAGGTGGATATAAAGATAGTGGATGCATTGGTTGTTATTTTCCAAAATTCCATAGATTCTGGAACGGTTCCCACAGATTGGAAGGTAGCAAATATAACCCCACAATTTAAGAAAGGAGGGAGAGAGAAAACGGGAAACTACAGACCAGTTAACCTGACATCAGTAGTAGAGAAAATGCTAGAATCTATTATTAAGGACATGGTAATAGGGTGCTTAGAAAATAATAATAGGATTGGGGAGAGTCAACACGGATTTATGAAAGGGATATCGTGTTTGACAAATCTGTTACAATTTCTTGAGGTTGTAACAAGCAGAATAGATAAGGGGGAACCAGTGGATGTGGTGTATTTGGATTTTCAGAAGGCATTCGATAAGGTGCCACACAAGAGGTTATGAAACAAAATTAGGGATCATGGGATTGGGGGTAATATACTAGCATGGATTGAGGATTGGTTAACGGACACAAAACAGAGAGTAGGAATAAACTGGTCATTTTCGGGTTGGCAGGCTGTAACTAGTGGAGTACCGCAGGGATCAGTGCTTGGGCCTCAGCTATTCACAATCTACATCAATGATTTGGATGAGGGGACCAAATGTAATATATCCAAGTTTGCTGCTGATACAAAGCTGACTGGGAATGTAAGTTGTGAGGAGGATGCAAGGAGGCTCCAAGGAGATATAGACAGGCTAAGTGAGTGGGCAAGTACATGGCAAATGGAATATAATGTGGAGAAATGTGAAGTTATCCACATTGGTCGGAAAAATAGAAAAGTAGAGTATTTTTTAAATGGTGAGAGATTGGGAAATGTTTGTGTTCAGAGGGACCTGGGTGTCATTGTACATAAATCACTGAAAGTTAACATGCAGGTACAGCAAGCAATTAGGAAAGCAAATGGTATGCTGGCCTTTATTACAAGAAGATTTGAGTATAAGAGTAAAGGGGGGAGAAATTCAGTATCGCCCCATTTGGGGAGCAATTATCGGCCGGGCGCAAAGATTAGCGCCTGGCGCTAATTATCGCCACCGACTGCAAACTTGACTTTTATCGCCCCTGGAGGTGATTGGAGCGCTAAATCAGGCGCTTCACACCTGTCTTAAGGCGCAAAGGCCGAGGAGCGAGGCGCTACCTCAGAGCGCTGGCGAAGCTCATGTAATGTCAGTCAGCAATGGAACACACACACAATGGCACGGGCCAGTTCTTAAACGGGATGGTTAATCTTGCTTTCCATCCACATCCTACTCATTGCAGCCTTGAATCTCGGCCTGGAGAGACCTGCACATCAAATCTGCTGGAAAGAACAATGGAGAGTACCAGGCAAAGAACTCAGAGTGCAGCCCCCACAGTCTCTTCTAAATCGATACAAGGAATGGCAAATCAAAATGAACCTGCAAAGTGCTGCTCAGTACCCAAAACTCCTTCACACAACGTTGAATCTCTCCAGAAGTCTCTCTCTCTCTCTCTCAGAATGCGTAGTTCAAAAATGTCACCGACAATAAAAGGCAGGAAGCGGTCACCTTTAAATAGTGCTCCCCCTTTCCCTTCGTGACTGGAGAACGCTTCCCTCAACCTGTCGTTGCTAGCGTCAGGCGGTAAGGCAGGGGGCGCCACTCCATATCCGCTCCGGGGCAATACCGGGGCGTTGCGCACTCGACTGATGTCACGATCTGCTGGCGCAGGAGATCGTGGCGGTAGTGTTTAGCGCTGCCGCAAAATGTCTAGTTAATTTCGCGAGCGGCGCAAACTTCGCCGCGCCTGGCCACTAGATGCTTTGCGCCCCATTAGCGCCCTCTTAAGGCGCTAACGGGAGGCGCAACCAACTGAATTTTTACCCCCAGGTGTCTTACTTCAATTAAATAGGGCCCTGGTGAGACCACACTTGGAGTATTGTGTACAGTTTTGGTCTCCTTACCTAAGGAAGGATATACTTGCCATAGAAGGAGTGCAATGAAGGTTCACCAGACTGGTTCCTGGGATGGGGGTATTGTCCTATGAGGAGAGATTGAGTAGACTAGGCCTATATTGTCTAGAGTTTAGAACAATGAGAGGTGATCTCATTGAAACATACAAAATTCTTACAGGGCTTGACAGGGTAGATGCAGGGAGGATGTTTCCCCTGGCTGGGGAGTCTACATAGAAACATAGAAGATAGGAGCAGGAGTAGGCCATTCGGCCCCTCGAGCTTGCTCCGCCATTTACATAGAAACTTAGAAACATAGAAGATAGGAGCAGGAGTAGGCCATTCGGCCCCTCGAGCCTGCTCCGCCATTCGATGAGATCATGGCTGATCATCCAAACTCAGTACCCTGTCCCTGCCTTCTCCCCATATCCCTTGATACCTTTAGCCTTAAGAAATATACTTAACTCCCTCTTGAATATATTTACTGACTTGGCCTCAACTGCCTTTTGTGGCAGAGAATTCCACAGGTTCACCACTCACTGGGTGAAGAAATTCCTCCTCATCTCTGTCCTAAATGGCTTACCCCTTATCCTTTAGACTGTGACCTCTTGTTCTGGACTCACCCGCCATTGGGAACATCCTTCCTGCATCCAGTCTGTCTAGCCCTGTGAGAATTTTATAAGTTTCAATGAGATCTCCTCTCATTCTTCTAAACTCCAGCGAGTATAAGCCCAATCATCCCAATCTCTCTTCATACGTCATTCCTGCCACCCCAGGTATTAGTCTGGTGAATCTTCGCTGCACTCCCTCCATGGCAAGAACATCCTTCCTCAGATAAGGCGACCAAAACTGCACACAATACTCAAGGTGTGGTCTCACCAAGGCCCTGTACAACTGCAGCAAGACATCCTTACTCCTGTTCTTGAATCCTCTCGCTATGAAGGCCAACATACCATTTGCCTTCTTAACCACCTGCTGCACCTGCATGCTTACCTTCAATGACTGGTGCACAAGGACTCCCAGGTCTCGTTGCACTTGCCCCTTTCCCAATCTATTGCCGTTCAGATAATAATCTGCCTTCCTGTTTTTGCCACCAAAGTGGATAACCTCGCATTTATCCACATTATACTGCATCTGCCATGCATCTGCCCAATCACCTAACTTGTCCAAATCATACTGGAGTTTCTCTGCATCCTCCTCACAACACACACGCCCACCCAGCTTTGTGTCATCTGCAAACTTAGAGATATTACATCTAGTTCCCTCGTCTAGATCATTAATATATATTGTGAATAACTGGGGTCCTAGCACCAATCCCTGCGGTACCCCACTAGTCACTGCCTGCCACTCGGAAAAAGACCCGTTTATTCCAACTCTTTGCTTCCTGTCTGCCAACCAGTTCTCTATCCAAGTCAGTACCTTACCCCCAATCCCATGTGCTTTAACTTTGCACGCTAATCTCTTATGCGGTACCTTATCGAAAGCCTTCTGAAAGTCCAAATACACCACATCCACTGGTTCTCCCTTATCTATTCTACCAGTTAGATCCTCAAAAAATTCCAGTAAATTAGTCAAGCATGATTTATCTTTTGTAAATCCATGTTGACTTTGTCCGATCCTGTCACTGTTTTCCAAGTGCTCTGCTATTACATCTTTTATAATGGACTCTAGCATTTTCCCCACTACCGATGTCAGGCTTACCGGTCCATAATTCCCCGTTTTCTCTCTCCCACCTTTTTTAAATAGTGGGGTTAAATTAGCTACACTCCAATCCATGGGAACTGTTCCAGAGTCTACAGAATTTTGGAAGATGACCAGCAATGCATCTAGTATTTCTAGGGCCACTTCCTTAAGTACCCTAGGATGTAGATTATCAGGCCCTGGGGATTTATCGGCCTTCAATCCCGTCAATTTCCCGAACACCATTTCCCTACAAATACTGATTTCATTCAGTTCTTCCCTCTCATTAGACCCTATGTTCTCCGACATCTCTGGGAGGTTATTTGTGTCCTCCTTTGTGAAGACAGAACCAAAGTATGTATTTAATTGATCTGCCATTTCTTTGTTCCCCATTATAAATTCTCCTGATTCTGACTGCAAGGGACCTACGCTTGACTTCACCAATCTTTTTCTCTTCACATATCTATAGAAGCTTTTACAGTCAGTTTTTATGTTCCCTGAAAGCTTACTCTCATACTCTATTTCCCCCCTCTTAATTAATCCCTTTGTCCTCTTTTGCTGAATCCTAAACTGCTCCCAATCCTCAGGTTTGCTGCTTTTTCTGGCAAATTTATATGTCCTCTCCTTGGATCTTATGCTATCCATAATTTCCCTTGTTAGCCACGGTTGAGTCAACTTTTTTGTTTTATTTTTATGCCAAACAGGGATGAACAAATTCTGTAGTTCATCCGTGCGATCTTTAAATGTTTGCCATTGCCTATCCACCGTCAACCCTTTAAGTAACGTTCCCCAATCCATCCTAGCCAACTCTTGCCTCATACCATTGTAGTATCCTTTATTTAAATTCAGGACCTTAGTCTCTGAGTCAACTACTTCACTCTCCATCTTAATGAAGAATTCTATCATATTATGATTGCTCCTCCCCAAGGGGCCTCGCACAACAAGATTGCTAATTAATCCTTTCTCATTACATAATACCCAGTCTAAGATGGCCTGATCTCTAGTTGGTTCCTCGACATATTGGTCCAGGAAACCATCCCGTATACACTCCAGGAATTCCCCCTCCACAGTATTGTTACTAATTTGGTTAGCCCAATCTGTATGTAGATTAAAGTCACCCATGATAACTGCTGTGCCCTTATTGCACGCGTCTCTAATTTCCCATTTAATGCCATCCCCAACCTCAGCATTACTGTTTGGGGGTCTGTATAAAACTCCCACTAATGTTTTCTGCCCCTTAGTATTTCTCAGCTCTACCCATACAGATTCCACATCATCAGAGCTAATATCCTTCCTTACTGTTGTGTTAATCTCCTCTTTAACCAGCAATGCTACCCCATCTGCTTTTCCTTTATGCCTGTCTTTCCTGAATATTGAATACCCCTGGATGTTGAATTCCCAGCCTTGGTCACCTTGGAGCCATGTCTCCATAATCCCAATTATATCATATCCGTTTACATCTCTTTGCGCAGCTAATTCCTCTACCTTATTACGAATGCTCCTCGCATTAAGACACAAAGCCTTCAGGTTAGTTTTTTTAACACTCTTAGACGTTTTAGAATTATTATTTACTGTGGCCATGTTTGATTTACACCCTTGATTTCTCTGACTGCCACTTTTGCTTTTCTCCTTCCTGTCTTTTGCTTCTATCCTTGCTTCCCTTTCCTCTGTCTCCCTGCACAGGTTCCCAACCCCCTGCCATTTTAGTTTAAACCCTTCCCAGCAGCACTAGCAAACACTCCCCCTAGGACATCAGTCCTGGTCCTGCCCAGGTGCAAACCATCCAGTTTGTACTGGTCCCACCTCCCCCAGAACCGGTTCCAATGTCCCAGGAATTTGAATCCCTCCCCCTTGCACCATTCCTCTAGCCACGTATTCATCTGAAATATCCTTCTATTTCTACTCTGACTAGCACGTGGCACTGGTAGCAATCCTGAGATTACTACCTTTGAGGTCCTATTTTTTAATTTACCTCCTAACTCCTTATATTCAGCTTTTAGGACCTCATCCCGGTTTTTCCCTATATCGTTGGTACCTATATGCACCACGACAACTGGCTGTTCACCCTCCCTCTCCAGAATGCCCTGTAGCCGCTCCGAGACATCCTTGACCCTTGCACCAGGGAGGCAGCATACCATCCTGGAGTCTCGTTTGCGGCCGCAGAAACACCTATCTATTCTCCTTACAATAGAATCCCCATCACTATGGCTTTCCCGCTCTAGAACCAGGGGTCACAATGTCAGAATAAGGGCTCAGCCATTTAAGACTGAGATGAGGAGAAATTTCTTCACTCAGCGGGTGGTGAATCTTTGGAATTCTCTACCCCTGAGGGCTGTGAAGGCTCAGTTCTTAAGCATATTCAAGACAGAGATCGATAGATTTTTGAATATTAAGGGAATCAAGGGATGTGGGGATAGTGCAGGAAAGCTGAGATGAGGTAGAAGATCAGCCATGATCTTATTGAATGTCGGAGCAGGCTCGAATGGCCAAATGGTCTACTCCTGCTCCTATTTCTGATGTTCTTATGTTCTTATGTTCTGCTTACTTCCCTGCTGCGACTGCTTAGACACTCTTGGTGGACATCTTCTGGGTTTTGGAGCCTGTGATGGCGCCGCCAAAGTCTGCTCCTCCTGCGACTGTGCAGGGGCAGACTCAGCCATCGCGATCTGAGGAGCCATCTGGGGCTCTGACTGAGGGGGAGGCAATGGGGGAGAAGTGTAAGCACTTTGAGAGGTGCCCACTCTTCCCTCTCCCCTCTCAGCATCATCCCTCTCTTGGGCCACCCACACTTCCCAGCTAGCAAGGAGCTGGAGAGCACCTTGCTGCACATCAGTGGGGCCATGAGGACCCACGTCTATGCTGATATCCCTCCTAGACAGGACATCTATGAGCCTCTGCCATCTATGCTCCATAGATAGCCATCTATTCTTCATAGGAGCCATCTATTCTCCATAGATAGCCATCTGTTCTCTGTAGATAGCATTAGCTGCTCCATGCAGGTGGTCATCCAATCCATGGAAGAGTCTGCAGTCACCATCGCCTGCGACATGGTGGTGCTCATGTTGGAGCTGGACTCATCCATTCTCTGAACCTTTGCAGACATTGCGGTCACAAAACCTGTCAGAGCCTCCTGCACTTTTGCTGCACCTCGAGGATCACCTTCTTTACGGATGGCTCCTGAGGCTCAGCGTCTGCATGCAGCTGAGCAGAGCTGGCAGTGTCCTGTGCTCTCCGGTGAGGAGTCGCCACTGCTGTCCCTGTCTCAGCCATCTGCTCTTGCTCACTTGTGACGGACCCAGTGACAACACTACTCTATCCCGCGTTGGACCCACCGAGGTGTGTGTATCTGTGCTGGTGCTGGGTGTGCTCATGTCTGGTGATGCTGCATCCTCAGAGACTGGAGGCTCCTCTGAGGAGTTGTCTTCATCTTCCTTCTGGACAGTGGGGTGGGGGGGCTCTTGATGGACCTGTGGGAGAGTAAAGAGATGAGTTAGATATGCTATATAAAGAATGGGTACAGATACCATTATGCACATGATGACCATTCAGTGACTGATGACATCAGTCCCCATATGAGTGACTGATGTATGCCATGTATCACCAGGTTGCTGAGATGTCCCCCTCTCTTCGCCTTCCACCTCCAGCTGCTCACCCACTCCTGAGACTTCCAACACAGCCTCCTCTGTTGTTGTGAGGGTGGCAAATGATGGAGGCCTACCTCCAGTTCTCTCCCTCTCCCTCTTATTGTGCGCTCTCTTCTCCTCCAAGGCGGGAAAGAAGAGAAGGTTGAGTGAGATTGATGGAATGAGTGTAAGGAATGGATGGGTTAGATATTTAGAGGGAAACTATGATGGATTGGGGTGGCAATGCCAAGTAGGCGCCTTGCATGTTGTTAGTTAGTATGATTGCATTAGGATGAGGGTGTGTGTGTGGGGTGATTAGTAAGATGGGGATGTGATAATGTAGATAGAGAGAGAGGGATGGGTGGACGTGCAAGGTATGTTGGTGTGAGTAAGGATGTGCAGGAGTAGGGTTGGGAAGGCAGAGTGATGGGGATGTGATGAGAGGCACAACAGGATGAAGTTGAGTGTGGCTTTGTACTCACCTTTCCAGATCTAATGAGACCATTAAAACATTTGTGGCACTGCACCCAGATCCTCCTGAACACCTCCCTGCTGTTGACCTCCTCTGCAATTTGGAGCCAGGCTCTTTTTGTCTCCTGGGGAGGTCTCTTCCACCCATTGGAAGGGAAGAGGACCTCCCTGCGTGCTCTGACTCCCTCCACAAGTATATGGAGGGAGTCATCGGAGAACCTGGGTGCAGCCATCTGCCTTGTGCAGCTATCTCTCCAACTGTTTGGAGCAATGAAAACCTCCAGTGTGCTGCCCGCACACTCCTCGATGAACCTTCAAATGCAATGTGGCCAAGGCTCCTTTAAATATACCGGCTGAAAACGCATCATGGATGATGTCATCAGACCCGCGCCATTTAATCGAGATGAGTAACGCGCTGGGCGGGTTTAGTAGTTGTTTTCTGCAGCGGGATGGTAGCAGCAACGGGATCGTGACCCACCATGCTGACTGGCCGCACCTGACCCGCCCAGATACGGAAAATTCCGGCCACTGAAGAGACAGACACAGCGTGTGAAATGTTTTCTTTCCTCGTTCCAAATTTAGTCAGATATTCGACCCAATACCTGCAGAACTCTCTATCTGTCATTCAGTTATTAACGCTGATGTTGGTTTCATGTTTCATTTTTCTAAAAGCGATGTTGATTAATTGTGATTGTGTTCGTTTTAATGATTTCATTTATCGCTCATCAGTTCATTGTAAGGGATTTAAGGATGTGGATAAATACGTTCCATTGATTTTTAATAATTCATTCTCGGAATGTGGGTGTTGCTGGCAAGGCCAACATTTATTGTCCATCTCTAATTGTCCTCAGAGGTTGGTGGTTGGCCTTCTTCTAACTGATACAACTCACTGGCTTGCTATCCCCCTTCAGAGGGCAGTTAAGAGTCAACCACGTTGGTGTGGGACTGGAGTCACATTGTGGCAATACTGGTTAAGGACGGCAGGTTTCCTTTGCTGAAGGATATTAGTGAACAGTCCAACAGCTTTATGGTCACTTTTACTGATTTCCATTGATATAAAGTGGAGGAGGGAATCAGTCTCTGCGCGTGCAGTAGTGTGCCTCCAGAATGAGAAGCATGCTGAAAAATGAAAACAAAATTTGGGAGTTATGAGAAAAGGTTTGGGGGCTGATGTGCTGCTTAGAATTAAAAAGAAAACAAAGACATATGCAGACCATGAAATCACACATGTAGCTCAACAGTGCAGCTAGTCCTGGGCAACAGTGAGGGCTCTAGAGCTGTCCCCGTGTCCTTAGACTGAGGAGGAAAACATCAGCCAAGGACCCTGTCACTGATCGCCAACTCCTGCTAAAAAGTACACGTGTGGGTTATGAATATTGGGTGAGGACAGGACTGGCCCAGCTGGGATGCCCCGCATGGTTAGTAATTAATGATGTTCACTGTTTAGGCTCTTGGGTGAAGAATGTTCATTTGGACAGGAGAGCAGAGGGTGAGCAGCACCTGTGGGACCAAACCCCAGAATGAGTTAGACCATCAGGTAATGGTAGGGTGACCATATTTTCTAAACTGAATCCAGCGACACACAGGGTGGGAGCACATCAGTGTAGCCAGGACGGAAAATGTAGGTCGCAGCGTAGCAAAGCAAAACTTTTTAGCAGCCTGTATTTTAACAGTTGCACATATACACTACAAATGTAAAGCAAATGTGCATATAATTGTCGCGGATGTGAGGTCACACTATTGAAGCGCATTCAGACACCTGACCCCTCCCCGTGACTGAGGTCACACCTGACCCCTCCCCTCCCCCAAAGCCCAGTGTCTGAGATCACACCTGACCCTCCCCACCACAGTGTCGAGGATTAGCCCGCCTTCCTTTCCCCCAGTGACTGTGACCGGGCCCTCCCCTGGGGCCTTGCTCTTACTTGCTCCAGTTGCCGTGCTCCCAGGCACTTCCAGCGCCGACAATCCAGCAGCACGAGCCCGGCCGGAAACTCAGAAACAACAACCGGCACATGCACAGTGAGTCACCCTGGCCATGGTACAAGTTGTTGTTTAATTTAGCCTTCAAGCCGCAAACTGACAGCTCACGGGAGCGCACACAGCCCACGGGTACACTCACTGCCCAGGGGTACACTTTGGGGACGGGTTTTGTGAACCAGGAACTCTTCCGGGGACAATGTTTGCCCGGGGACACAGTACCTCATCCGGGGACTGTCCCCGGAAAACGGGGACGTATGGGCACCCTAGGTACTGGGGAAATGGAGAAATTAGGACCCAATTTATGAAATTTAACTTTTTCAGGGTTTAAAGAAAAATTTTAATTCTAAATTTTAAATGACAACAGAAACAGTTTTATACCATAAGTATTTAAGTATTATTACTTATTATTACTAGCAGGTCTCTGTGGCATTGCTCATAGTGTCAGATGATATAAAAGGTCAGAAACATTACACTGTGTAATACGCAATGGCCGTAATTTTGACTTTGGGCGATAGTGGTAGGTCAAAGGGCAACAGATAGGATTAATGCTGGGAGAGAGGAGATGGCATGACGTCGAGCGTGTTGTGTAAAATCAAAGGGGCAGCTGGTATGATGGGGTGGGGAGCATGAGGGATTATAGAAGGGAGGGAAAAGGAGCTACTGAGGACCACATTTTGCCGACAATCCCCACACCAAAGGCAGCCTGCTATCATTGGTGGCTTCTTTTCCTGCCACACCAAGCCATAACAACCACCATCTCCTGAACAAAAGGAAAGAAGAAAAAGATAGAAAAATAGAAGGAGGCAGAGAGAGAAGCCAAAAGAAGAGTTAAGGGAGCAGAAAGAGAGTAGAAGAGGAAAGACAGAGAGGAATAGCAACAACAACAACTTGCATTTATATAGCACACTTAATGTAGCGAAACACCCCAAGGGGCTTAACAACAGCATTATCAATAAGGGACAGAAGGGGATATCAGGACAGATGCTTGATAGCTTGGTCAAGGAGGTAAGTTTTAAGGAGCCTCTTAAAGGAACAGAGAGTGATAGAGAGGCGGAAATGTTTAGGGAGGGAATTCCAGAACTTAGGGCCAAAGCAGCTGAAATTACGGCCGTCAATGGTGGAGTGATTAAAATCGGGGATGTGCAAGAGGCCAGAATTGGAGGAGCGCAGAGATCTCAAAGGCTTGTAGCGCTAGAGGAGGTTACAGAAATAGGGAAGGGCGAGGCCTTGGAAGGATTTGAAAACAAAGATGAGGATTTTAAAATTAAGACATTATCAGACCAGAGCCAGTGTAGGTCAGCAAGCACAAGGCCGGGTGAACGATTGGTGCGAGTTAAGATACGGGCAGCAGAGTTTTGGATGAGAATAAGTTTATGTACGGTGGAAGGTAATTCTCTGGCTACAATTCAATAGATAAGAACAGAACCAGGCACGGGCAGTTCCACCCAGCTGGACGACAGGGGAGAGTCGTTGGAGGAGGATGGTGCGGTCAACTGTGTCGAAGGCTGCGGGCAGGTCGAGAAGGAAGAGGAGGGATAGTTTACCCTGGTCACAGTCACATACATTGTCATTTGTGACTTTGATAAGGGACGTTTCGGTACTGTGGTGGGGCCGGTGATGGATGGTTAAACCAGTTGTCCCCCATAGATGTTCAAATCCACAACCCTTGGACTTAAGGGAGCGGAGATGAGGGGTACACTAGGGGTACAAGTGAGCAGTGACAAGTACGAAAGAGACCATGTTCTCTGACGGCATGTATAGCACCACAGGACATCAGCCAATGTTTTATTAAAGATCGTACATCTGCACACACTTCTGTCTCCAGACCTGACTTTATTTTGTCACATATTTGTCACAATTCGTGCCAACACTTTTTCCATTATAAATTCTTGAGCCCACATTTATAATGAATTTTGCCTACATAAGCTCATCTTTCTGATTGTGAATTTGGCCACTGAGTTCACATCAATGCTTTTGTGAAACCTTTTTTAGCTACAATTTTTTCCTCGGAAGCAAATGTGTAAAATTAGGGTGGAAACAAAATTAAAATGTCAAAGATTGCATATTTTATAGTAATATGAATGAATTTATGCATTGATTGTTTTTTGTGTCTTTGAATGCCTTCATTAAAGTTTTTACTTGAAGGCCTCAGTACTGTTCATTCAGCTGTACTGATGGGATATTTGTCTGTAGTTTCTATCAGTTTCTGGTCAACTCTTTTTCAAAAGTATGTAATGCTCAGACCCCAGCTTCCAAATAAAAACATATTTTCCCCACAATCTTACAATATGCCACTGTATACTGTAGATTCAAGTCCAAAGCACATTTTCAAATGGAGAAACTTATTTAGGTGTAACTATGTGAAATAACAACCAACCTGGACAGACCAAATAAAAAGATCGATTGTCGTTAAATAGAATCCAAATTGTTAATTGAACTGGGCAAGAGGCAAGAAGCCATTTCAATGACTGTGTTTCGAATAATTCAGATTGGTCAACCAGAATATTAATCCCATCAATACATATTCATCATAATGAAGAAAGACTTGAGCAGATTGGGATTTTTATGCGTATTTATGATTTGAGGTCAATATTAATATTTCTATACTTCTATTTTTAGTTTATTCAGGAAACAATAAAGGACAAATTGGTGGAACTTTCAACTTTGGTGGGGATGTAAAACAAGCGATAATGGATAGGCCACCTGTTATACACCCACTGACTTTCTTTATCCATTGACTTTGAGTGGCTGATCCACTACCACTCGCTTTATCGCCCTGCCAACAATGAACGTTATGCCCAATGTGTCAGAAACAACTCTCCATGTCTTCCACTGCTCATGAGCAAAGCCATTGGAGATCAGCTTTAGTTAATAGAATCTGTCTATTCACTCTGGTTTGCTCTGAAAAATGCTTCCTCATTCATGAATTTTTAAAGCTTTTTTAATTTCCTCTGAGCCTGTTTTCTTACGAATTTGAATAGTTTCTCCAGTACCTGAATGAATGGACCTGCTCACTTCCAATGAGCAATGCTAGGGGCGCTCCACTGAGACTTTGTAAAAATGTTTTGCATATGTAACAAATTGTGACATCTTATTTGTAATAAGTTGGTTTGCAAAGTGCAGCTTGGGCCTAGTCTACAAAATAATTCTGGAGAATTATGTAAACAAATAATATGGCAGAGATTACTGTTCTACTGATTGCAAGTAAAAGAAAATTATTTTGTCTGACCAGCTGAATCCACGTGAAATAATTTACTTCACATCAATAGTTCCTAATCTAAGCTCTCGCACTTCAATCCATTTTAAGGTGTGGGCATCACTATAGTCCTTGCATCAACATTTAGCAACATTGCCTACTGCTGCATCATCGGCTACAGCCTGTTCTACTTGTTTGCTTCCTTCCAATCCCCCCTGCCGTGGGCAGACTGCTTCAGTTGGTGGGGTGCAGATGAAACATGCAGCAGGACTCCCAAAGGTACTGTGTTAACTTCTATTGGGTAAAGTATAGACACCGACTATTCATTTTTCATTCTGTCGGTCTGAGTGAGTGAGAAAAGTTGACAATAGTTTCAGTGGCCTTCTTCATTTTGATCGTGCAGCAGAAATGCTTGGATAGAAATCAGCAGCAGGAATCATGTTACTGAGTCACTGGGCTTTCGGGACTGTCAGTATCAGCAGATTTTTATTGAATAGGGAAATGTGTAAAATAAATTAGTTTATCTCCCTTGGTGTTGCTCATGGACAATATTGTATTTAAAAGGCATCTCTTTCTTGCTATAAATGTCTCTCTGCTTGTTACCTGCTCTTTAATTCTTTCTGTCTTGCTTTCTCAATCTTTCTGTTTCTCTTTCACCTTTTTGTCTCCTGCTTTCTATCTCTGTGTTTGTGCTCCACAGGTATTGTTCTTGTCCATGTATCTCTGTGCTTGGCCAGGAGCTTTTCTCATTCTTTCTCCCTTTGTATGAGTTTCTCCTTGTTTGTTCTAACTCACTCTGTACGCTTCTGACAAAGGTTTTCCATTCTTATCTGTACATTGTTTTCTTTTTCTAATGTCTTTCATTTTATTCTGGTCTTGGTGCTCACAAAAACTCTTGTAACTGAAGGAATGATCTTGTTTCTGTCTAGGAGCAGGTATTTGGGCATGTGTGTGACAAAAGTTAAGTACTTTTGTCTGGCTTTGATTTAAATGCAGTCAGAGTACGTAAAGGGGTGGAAGCTGTACAAAACGCTAGTTAGGCCACAGCTGGAATACAGTGTGCAGTTCTGGTCGCCACACTATAGGAAGGATGTAATTGCATTGGAGAGGGTGCAGAGGAGATTCACCAGACATTACCTGGGCTGGAGCATTTCAGCTATGAAGAAAGACTGGACAGGCTGGGGTTGTTTTCCTTAGAGCAGAGAAGGCTGAGGGGGGACCTGATTGAGGTGTACAAAATTATGAGGGGCATAGATAGGGTAGATAGAAATGAACTTTTTCCTTAGTAGAGGGGTCAATAACCAGGGGGCATAGTTTCAAGGTAAGGGGCAGGAGGTTTAGAGGGGATTTGAGGAAAAACTTTTTCACCCAGATGGTGGTTGGAATTTGGAACTCACTGCCTGAAAGGGTGGTAGAGGCAGGAACCCTCACAACATTCAAGAAGCATTTAGATGAGCACTTGAAATGCCATAGCATACAAGGCTACGGACCAAGTGCTGGAAAATGGGATTAGAATAGACAGGGCTTGATGGCCGGTGCAGACAGGATGGGCCGAAGGGCCTCTTTCTGTGCTGTATAACTCTATGACTCTATGACTAAGATCTGTTGAACCAACATCCCAGTGTAAAACCGGGACCTGTCCCTACCAATGTCCACAGGAACCTTAATTTAAAAAAACACCTGGGCAGGTGCCCATGCCACTAGCCCCTGTCAAAGGATGCCAGGAATCCTGGTGGAACGATCTAGGTCTATTGGGCATGCTGGGGCCTATTCCCAGAAACACCCTTTATAAGGGGGCCATGGATTCTTGGATAATGACCCCGAAAAATCCAGTAACAATCCTCTAATCAAATGTAGCAAAAGTGACTTAGTCAATATAAACCAATGGCCCAAATTGTAGACAGACAGACTCATGGAATCGCAGAACACCATTAAAAATACCATATAATAAAATGGATTGGACTGATTCAGTCAGAGTGAAACAGTGGCCCTGATTATATGACTAGAAATGACAGCATCGTTCCCAATGAAATGTATTTCTAAAACACATTCCACATTTTCCAGATCCACTTTGCAATCTCACTCTGGATGATGGATGTTTTGAAATAGTTAATACAACATGGCTGCAGGCAAACAATGAAACTTGCACAAATGGATCAGAAATCTACGTTCCTCACCAGGGTCCAAGTGAGCAATACTGGGAGTAAGTAAATTGCTACAGATAGCTGCACCTAGAACCTGCACAGCTGTACCAGTAGGTTCCTCTTGGGAAGGTCAGTTGGGTGAATGTCCTGTTTAATGAGTGAAAAGCTGTTTGATTTAGATAGAGGTACTATTTACATCATATGTCTGTTACAAAATAACATCACAACAGGGGCCCTTTCATTAGTTAACAGCCTCCTGGTTTCTAACACTGCAGGTTTACTTTAACAATATTTATACAGTGAAACCTGCATTGAGCATTTTTTATTTTCTTGTTCTTCAAGGAAGAGATTCACCACTAGAACTCCTAAACATTAAATGGTTCAAATTATCTGTGACTGATTTACCTTTCTCTGTGTTTTAATTGAATACAGTATTGTGTTTAACCCACAGAGCTGATAACTGAATTGGGGAAACTGTCTGGGAGCAGGTCCCATGTTTAACAATCTGAAGGAGCTGATTTCATTGGGAGATACAGTGACTCACCCAGGGAGTTTTAACAGTGCTTTGTAAGGCAGTCGATGAAGCACTGTCAGGAACTCCTTCAAATCAGCTCTCCAGGGAATTTTATCAGCACTCACTGTTTAAACAAAGCTTTAGATTTAAAAACATCAATAAAAATAGAGAAAAATTCAAAAGGATGTGAAATTTAATCTAAATTCTTAGCAAGAATTCACTTCTAAAAGCAGAACTGATCTCCTTAACTTTAATCTTTCAAATCCATGTAACCTGTATATTGCATTGAATAGTGACTGTGTGTAAGATGTTTTTTGTTGTCATTTTATTTAGTAAAGTGGTTTTACGCCGTACAATTTCAATGGATGAGACTGGGGAGATAGTCTGGTATTCAGCTCTCTGTCTGCTTCTGGCCCGTGTGATAATTGGGGCAGCGCTATCGAAAGGAATCAAATCTTCAGGAAAGGTAAAACATTTGGTGTTGAATAGAGTTTAAACTCTGGTGACAAAGTACAGATTTCTGCAACCGTTAAACTGGAATTTATGAATCATTTGTGAAGTGGGCTGGTTTATCTCACAGGTGATGTTAACAGTGACTCTTTGGGGAAAGTGAGATCCATAATTTATGAGCACTACAGGCCTGAGTGAGATCTGAAGATCTTTCTCCTGAGTGAAAGAACAGCAGCAATTCCCCCAAACCCCTGAAATGTGCCCCTCATTCTAAGGGTTTCAGTCACTGATACAGGACTTTGGGTGAATTTCCAATTGCTCTGGAAGGCTGGGCAGGGCTGGCTAAGTGATTGAACAGATTAGGGTCATGGTTTTATTTGATTGAAATGAGATTTGTCTGGACAATGAGACTGGCAAAGAAACCCAAGGAGTAAATGTGAGGAGTTAAATATATTCATCACACTCTGATCCATTCTCCTGTTTAAATGTGTTACTTCTCTGAAAATGACATATAAATAAGTTAGAATAATATTGTGCTATTTAACTTCAGTTACAATATGCAGCTCAGGGTTAAATATGCCCTTCATGTAGTTATTACTCCTCCAATTGTCTTCTGCTTCATTCTCTGCTTTGATTACAATCCAATAGTTTTCTATTCAATTGGATTCAATACTGTAAATGTTGCACCAGCAATACAGGAAAATTTAACAAGCTACTCTCCATGGTCAGGTGGTTTATTTCACTGCGACATTCCCTTATGTGGTTCTCACCATACTTCTGATCCGAGGTGTTACCCTGGAGGGATCCTATAAAGGAATTGAATTCTACATTGGAAGCCAGTCAGACTTCTCCAAACTGACTGATGCTGAGGTAAATACAAAAATATAATTGATTGAATTTCAAGTGTATTTTTCAGTTAAAATGTTTTATGTTTCTGTGATATCTTGAGACACAGCATATATATACAACAGCACAACATACTGTACTGCACCTGGCTTTTTTGGGCCCGAAATTCGGGTCTCCACAGGTGAGTACGCGCTGTGTACTCACCCGTAGAACCAACGAAATTGCCGGTTTCGCGCATGCACTGCGCATGCACTGGAAACCGGAACTTTCGTCCCCTTGAAGGAATGGGTTCGGAGGTCAAACGCGTGCGCCGGAGAGGCAGCGCGCACGCAGCGAACTTCCGTTTTTTTTACAGGTTTTGAAGTGAGGGTGAGTCCCTGGCAGCTGCGCGGGGAAAAAGCAGGCGCAAGGCCTGCTTTTAACAAGGTAAGTGGTGAATTAAGTGAAATTTAAACATTTTTTCCACAGGTTTATCTTTTTTAAATACTTTAAAGAAAGGTAAGTTTATTTTTAGCCCCGTTAAAAACTGTAATTAATTTTTTCAAAAATTTTAATTTTTGTTTAAAATAGTTAATTTATGTAATTTATAGTTATTTTAAATATGTGATTTAAAAAAAAATGTATTTGAAGTTTTAGTTAGGTTTTGGGGCCTGATTTCTTTTCATAGATTTGACAGGTCTTCCTGTCAACTCTATGAATGGAGATTCCCTGCTCCGATTGGCTCTCCATGGCCCACGTGATCCCAGGGGACGCTTCGAACTAACTGCACCCCTGGGATATGCAAGCACTGCACACCGGCAGCTGCAGGAGGCCCAGGACCGGAATCCCACACAGGCCCACAGCACAACGGCAGGCGCGCTAGGTAAGTGAAGGTCGGGGGCTTGCACCCGCAGGAAGCCTCCAACCCGAATTTCTGGCCCATTATTATTTACATCAGTAGTTCACCAGGTGGCTCTATTACACTTCTCCCTCCTTATTGAAAAAGGTAATCATAACAAATAATCAATGTACATGACTTGCATGGTATACACAACTCTTGGTATACATTTCTCAAATGGAACCCATTTTATGTTTCCAAATTCTACTATAGAATTTTGTAACATAAACAAAAGATATCAACTCATTTTCTATATTTACAGATTAAATTTAACCATTGGTTTTCAGTTTCGAAGAGGATACCTTCTTTCTTGAACGGAACTTTCAGATTTTGTTGTAGGACTTTGACTCATTCTTGGCTGAGCCTGCGGAGAATTTTTCTCCAAGGACTGACCTTGATCTACATTTGGACTCTTTACACTTTCAGACTATTTGTCTTGGACTTGTTTCTGGTATGTCTGATGCAGAATTTGCTACTGGTACTCTATTTGTAACAAGACTATCTGACTCATCAGAATAAATTGAATCATCCCAGCTTTCAACTCCTTCCACATCTGTAGGTAAGATATGATCAATGTGAACAAACCTAAGCTTTCCATGATCAAACATCTTGACCACATATGTGCGAGGGTCACATATCTTCACTATCCTTCCTGGTAACCACTTTAACCATTTATGGTGATGGTTCTTCACTCTAACCTTCTGGTTCAACTTCACACATCTCTCTTTATCATGACTCTCTTTCTGCCTTGATTGTTTCTCTTCTACGGACTGTGCCAAGTTTGGCTTTAACAATGAGAACCTGCTTCGTGGCTGTCGTTTGAGAAACAACTCTGCTGGTTTTCTACCAGTAGTGGTATGAGAAGTATTCTGATAGGTAATCAGAAAATTTGCCAGTTTGTGGTCCAACGACAACTGACGTTTCTTTGGATTTGGATTTGGATCCAATATTTGCTTGATGAGGGACGTTTGACAATTTGTACTGTGTGCTCTGCTGCACCATTTGAAGCAGGGTGGTATGGTGGAACTTTGGTCTGTTTCACACCATTTCTGCTCATGAACTGTGTGAATTGCAGCCCATTATCAGACACAATTTCTTCTGGGAGGCTGTATGAAGAAAACAATCTTCGCAAATTTTCTAGTGTTTTGCTTGTTATTATCCGCATCGGATACACCTCTACCCACTTCGAGTGACTATCTCTCACTATGAACAATTGCTGCCCTTCTAGCTCAGCAAAATCTACATGTAACCTTTGCCATACTCTGGGAGGCCATTTCCATGGCTGTAATGGTACTGATGGTGGTTTCTTGCTCACCGATTGACATGTTGTACACTGACTAACTATGTACTCTATCTCTTTATCTAAATCTGGCACCATAAGTAACTATGTGCAAAGCTCTTGGTCAAGCACATTCCAGGTGCTGGTCATGAAGATCTCCAAACAATTTAGACCTGAACCTATTTGGCATAACCACTCTTGCTCCCCACATGATACAATCTTTATCCATTGACAATTCATTCCTACGAACAAAGTATGGATGGATATCTTTCTCTGATACCTGGTTTGGCCATCCATTTGCTATGTAATCATACACCTTTGACATAATTGGGTCACGTTTGGCTTCTCTACCAATCTCTTCAGCTGTGACTGGCAGCTCATCAATGTATGAGAAATAGAACACTTCTTCCTTATTGGGTGTAACTTGTGATGGGGATGGCAACCTGGACATAACATTAGCATTTCTGTGATCAGCAGATCATCTGTACTCAATGTCATACGTAAACGCTGACAAAATCAAAGCCCATCTCTGCATTCGGGCTGCAGCTAAGGTTGGAACTGGAGACTTTGGATGGAGAATTGCTGTCAGGGGCTTATGGTCAGTAACTATGGTAAACTTACAACTGAACAAGTTTTTGTGAAACGTCTTGACCCCAAAAATCACTGACAAAGCTTCCCTTTCGATATGCGCATAATTCCCCTCACTGGCACTGAGCGTGCGTGAAGCAATTGGTCTCTCCTCCCCACTATCTAGTACATGAGAGATCACTGCCCCAACTCCGTATGGAGAGGTGTCACACGCTAGCTTGATCTCCTTAGATACATCACAGTGACCTAACATGGTACTCTCTACTAACTGGCTTTTACAATCTTTGAATGCTGTGTTGCATTCTTTTGACCACTTCCAAGGGACCTGTTTTCTCAACAGCTCATTCAGTGGATGTAACAATGTAGCCAAGTTTGGGAGGAACTTTCCGTAATAATTCAAAAGACTCAAAAATGATCGAAGTTCAGAGACATTCTTGGGAGTGGGTGCATTTCTGATTGCATCCAGCTTTCCCTTAGTTGGATGTAAACCATCTTTGTCTGCTCTGTGCCCTAAGTACTCCACTGAGTTTTGAAACAACTCACACTTGTGAGCTGTCACTCGTACTCCACACTTCTCTAGCTGTTTGAGTACTTCATTCAACACCTCATCATGGATTTGCCTGTTTGGTGCTGAAATGAGTATGTCATCCAAATAACACACAACCCCTTCAATCCCTTGCAAAATTTGGTTCATCACCCCCTGGAATATGTCGGGGGCAGAAGACACTCCAAATGGTAGCCTATTGAACTGATATAGGCCTCGATGAGTATTTATAGTCAAGCATGACTTGGACTCTTCATCTAACTCAAGTTGTAGGTAGGCGTTTGTTAGATCTAACTTCGAAAAGATCTGGCCACCTGTCAGCGTTGTGAACAAATCTTCCACATTTGGCAATATATTGGGTAGATTACACTCTGGAACCTGGTTTACGGTTACCTTATAATCACCACACAACCTTACCTTACCATCTGACTAAGGTACAACCAGAATGGGTGTAGCCCAATTACTCAGATCTACCTTAGAGATAATGTTCTCAGTTTCTAGTCTTTTGAGTTCTTGCTCAACGTTCTCCTTGAGTGCGTATGGTACGGGACGTGGCTTGCAGTAAACTGGTCTTGTGTCCTTCTGCACTCTGACACTCGCCTTGAAGTCTTGGATCGGACTGCCCATTTCGCT
Source organism: Squalus acanthias (assembly GCA_030390025.1). Taxonomy (NCBI): domain Eukaryota; kingdom Metazoa; phylum Chordata; class Chondrichthyes; order Squaliformes; family Squalidae; genus Squalus; species Squalus acanthias. The sequence goes on along the minus strand of CM059430.1, from coordinate 89,291,294 downwards.
GATCACCTTCGGATACTGCTTGATGACATCATCTTTCGATGCAAATTTCGCTTCGCTTCCACACGAAAAATTTAATTCCAATCCAGCTTCAGTGATTCCAACCAATTTCTACGTATCAAGGCAGGCTTGTCTCCTGCCACTACTATGAGAGGCTAGCTCTGACACTGATCCTTGTATTTCATTGGTATGGTGACACTTCCTACTACATGGATTTGCTGTCCTGAGCAGCCTTGCAGCTCTCCCTTCGATTTCTCTAGTCAATAATCATGCAACTTGTCGCAATATAGTGATTCTGGTACTACGCTCACGGATTCACCAGTGTCGATTTCCATGGTTATCCTGGTTCCTGCGACATCTACTTGGATGACGATATCTCGTGAATCGCTATTAGATACCTTCGTGCTCCTGATGACATGAATCTCCAGAAACTCCTCGTACTACTGCATCTCTTCAACGGTATGTAGTGCCTGGCGATTTCTACTTCTAGTATTGCCAGTTGGTTTACTCTACGCAAGATGCCCAGTTTTCTTGCAGTAGAAATACTCTGCCTTCACATATGGACAGCTTTGAGCAATGTGTTGTCCCAGGCACCGATAGCACAACTTCAATGCTCTATTACCTTGGCCAGTTGCTGAGGCCTTGGGGTCCAACTGCCTTTTACTTTTAGCCTGCAGCCGATTCACCTCAGGCTGTCTGACGACTGGAAATGGCGCAGAACTCACGGGAGTATCGGTTGGCCATATCCATTGACATAGCTGTCTGACAAGTTAAGTCAAAAGTCAAGTTAGGGATTGTCAACAATTTACTTCTGATACGTTCATTTTTCAATCCACAAACAAAGCAGACACACAAAGCTCGGTCCTGAAATTTTGTGAAATTACAGTGAATGGAAAGCTTTTTTAAAGCTACAATGCACTCAATGATACCCTCATCATTAAATTGATTGCGTGTTCCAAAACACTAACTTTCAGCAATTTGCAGGGGCTCAGGACTGTAGTGCTGTTCTAACTTGGTTTGGATCACTTTCATAGAGTCATAGGGCTCAATTTTGTCAATGGGGACGTGATGGAGGTGGGACTCACACTTTTTGGGTTGTAGGCCCGCCTCCATCAATTTGTGGCCAACCCACGCTACTTTCCCTTGATTGACCTTGTTAAGCCCGCCCAGTGGGCTCAGCAGGCCAATTAAGGGACACCTGGATACTGGTGACATCAGCGATTGACATTTCATCTGGCAAGAGCTCTGTGAAGCTGTCAAACACTGACAATCTGTCTTCTAACTTGAGTCCTTCAACTCAGACTCAGTTAGAGAGCTCTCCAGACCAGAAAGCAGAGGCTGCAGCTTTTGACAGCTCAGCGGCCATTCTGCATTCTGTGCCGGTGAGCTGTGGGACTCCCGAGAACTGAAGGGAGGAAGCCTGGAGGAGAAAGTAAAGGTAAGTAAAACTTATTAAAACACTTTACACACACTTACCTCTGCACTCATGCACCCATCACTCACCTGTACACCGGACATCTCGACCCCTCCAAGCCCTGCAGACCGAGGGTCCGCCTTGCTAACTTGGCGTGGTTTGGAGCCGTCGGGCAGCCCACACTTCAGGGCTAAAAATAAGGATTAGCCAAAAAACTTCCTGTTAATTGGCACTAATCCCCTTCCCGCCGTGGGGAGGCGGCTCCCAGCACAGGTCAGGTACCCGCCTCCTGGGACATTGGCATGGAGGCGGGTTGAGGGCAGTATGGGTACGTGCCCCCCGAATCTGCAATTTTCCCACCACTCCCGCCTCCAAACCCGCCTCCATGGGGCTTGGAAATTCGAGCCCATAGAGTCATATAGAGTTATACAGCACAGAAAGAGGCCCTTCGGCCCATCGTGTCCGTGCCGGCCATCAAGCCCTGTCTCTTCTAATCCCATTTTCCAGCACTTGGTCCGTAGCCTTGTATGCTATGGCGTTTCAAGTGCTCATCTAAATGCTTCTTGAATGTTGTGAGGGTTCCTGCCTCTATCACCCTTTAAGGCAGTGAGTTCCAGATTCCAACCACCATCTGGGTGAAAAAGTTTTTCCTCAAATCCCCTCTAAACCTCCTGCCCCTTACCGTGAAACCATGCCCCCTGGTTATTGACCCCTCTACTAAGGGGAAAAGTTCCTTTCTATCTACCCTATCTATGCCTCTCATAATTTTGTACACCTCAATCAGGTCTCCCCTCAGCCTTCTCTGCTCTAAGGAAAACAACCCCAGCCTGTCCAGTCTCTCTTCATAGCTGAAGCGCTCCAGCCCAGGTAACATCCTGCTCTTATATTCTATGCCTCGGCTAATGAAGGCAAGTATCCCATATGCCTTTTTAACCACCTTATCTACCTGTCCTGCTGCCTTCAGGGATCTATGTACATGCACATCAAGGTCCCTCTGATCCTCTGTTCTTCCGAGGGTCCTACCATTCATTGTGTATTCCCTTGCCTTGTTAGTCCTCCCAAAATGCATCACCTCACACTTTTCCGGGTTAAATTCCATTTGCCACTGTTCCGCCTATCTGACCAACCCGTCTATATCGTCCTGTAGCCTGAGGCTTCCCTCTTCGCTATTTACCACTTCACCAATTTTCGTGTCATCTGCGAACTTACTGATCATACCTGCTACATTCATATCTAAATCATTAATGTACACTACAAACAGCAAAGGACCCAGCACCGATCCCTGCGGTACACCACTGGACATCAGTGCCGTGTCCTTTGGCTTGGCAGGAACAAGCACATTTTTCAGGGTTTCATACACCTCGGGACCTGCTTCAGTCAAAAAAATAGCTCGTTTCATTTCTAAAACCACCTGGTTACGGTTTACATCATCGGGGACTTCGCTGTGAAAAACTTTCTAGCTGCTCCACAGGCGCTCCGAAAATTTCTCGGTCATGATGGAACTTATCCAAGCGCCCTATTCCATAAGCGCAGCCATCTGGACTCTGGCAACATTGACAGTTCAGCCACGTGTGCTCAAAAAATGCGCAGGGACCCGACTCCTAGCAGCGGGAAGAGGATTATAGCCACTTAACTGCCTGTTAACAGGTAGTTAACAGGCAGTTAAGAGGCTTTTTCCAATTTTGAGCCTTCTGCTGTGGGCTTCCTGACATCGGGGAGCCCCGCCAGGGTAAGTGAGGCATGCTGTGGGTCTGTTGTTATGTTGGTGTTTGGATGACAGCTGCAGAATTGGTGTGAAGGATGCAAAGTGACAATGCTTAGTATCAGAGATAAGGAAATGTTGTGAAAGTAATGTTTAATGTGTTTAGATGTTTCTGCAGGTGACAATCTGTGAAGTGTTTGTGTAGCCTCATTTCATCGGGAGAAGTGGCAGATGGCTTCTGCAATCTCAGCTGCAGCTGCCATCTGTTTTATCCTAAGGAGAGAGTAATTGGAGAGTCTGGGTGCAAGGGTTCACCTTTGGACAGTGATTGTCAGTGTTTGACAGGACCTCAATGCTATCAAACACTTTCAAATCATCTGTCAAACACGTGTGGTGCTAATGCCTTTAAGAAAACCAGCAGATGAAGCGTCATTAACTGACGTCATCTGACACCGGCTTTCCCTTAATTGGCCGGCAAGCCTGCAGGGCGGGCTTAACAAGGCCAATCAGGGAAAAATAGCATCTGTTCGTCAGACGTCACAGGGGGCAAGACTAGAACCTAGAAGGCAGCAGTCCCGCCCCCAACTTGTCTCGCTAAGTAAAATCCAGCCCCTTGTTTTTGCAGATGGGACGAGATAGCATAGGATAAGATGGACAGAATAGGATAAAATGGGATTATATAGGATAGGATATGACGGACGGGATGTGATGGGATTGGTTAGGACAGGATGGGGTGAGATTCAATAGATTGAGGTAGGTTGAGATGGGAATGGATAGGACAGTATGGGATGAGATGGAATGGATTGAGGTGGGATGCAATGCAATGAGATAGGATAGTATAGTATACAATAGGATGAAGTGTGACGGATTCACATGGGATGCGCTGAGATGGGATTGGATAGGCTGAGCTGTGATGGATTGAGGTGGGATGTGATGAAATGGGATAGGGTAGGACAGGATGGGATGAGATGTCATGAAGTGGGAAGGCAAGGCATCAGACGCAATGGGTTTGGTTGGGGTGAGATTGAATGGGACGAGATGGGACAGAATGGGGTGAGATGCAATAACTGCCTTATTTTCTTTTTGTAACGTATTTTGTTTCGGCAACTTGTAGCAAATTAATTCGTAAAATTGCCAAATAAGTAGCTTATCAATCTATGTGTGCAGGCTAGTTGATTTAAGAATCAGGTCACTCACTAGAAAACGTGATGGTGAAAAGCATCAAAGCTCCTGGAGGGAATTTGGCAGCAAGTAGTAGACAGGGAGGCAGAATGATGGCCCTACTATTTAAGGGAGACATTATTGACCAGAGGGAGCTTCATTCAGTCAGCTCACCATTGAACTGTGGTACTATCCCACCCTATGTCCCTCACGGTTTATGTAGTTTTATCTGCCACAGTTGATTGAATTCAAGGAAAATCTCCCACTGCTGACTAATTCTACCTTCTAATTACTAGGTCTGGAAAGATGCTGCAACACAGCTTTTCTTTTCTCTCGCAGTAGCTATGGGAGGTTTAACGGCACTGTCATCCTACAACAAATTCCACAACAACTGCTACAGAGATGCCATCATTGTCTGTGTTGTTAATTGTGGCACGAGTGTATTTGCTGGATTTGCCATCTTCTCCATCCTTGGACACATGGCTCATGTACAAAACAAGCCTGTTTCAGAGATTGCACAGTCAGGTAAACCAGAACTGGTAAAAATATCAACCAGGGTCACACAGCTTTAACCATATCTCTGAAATCAATCATCTGTTAGATATGAAATTACATACAATTGTTCCAGAGTACAGAAAATTACAATAATCCACACTTGGAGCCACAGCAGTAATTCTGGTGGAAAGTGATTCTCAGGCCATAAAGTACCACACAATTAAATGGTGGTTGGATTACACTGGACAGGGATTGGATCTGAATAATGAGCTGGCATGTCTGGAGATTGACAGACTTGTTCAACCTTTTTCTCTTAAATGTGAGAGCTTTGAATCATCAGAGCACAGGATGTCACAGTGCAATTGATTATAAATACACAGGGGGTTAATTTGGTGAAAGGGTGAAAACAGGCGCTAAATGAGTGCTGTTCTAATAAGACACGCCTGTTTGAAAGTCTAGTTTTAGCCTGCAATTTTGGGGCTAATTGATAATTACAGGAAACTTTCGTTTATCCGGCACCCAAATATCCGGAATTCTCAGCTTAACCGGCAAAAATCATCCTCCGAAAACTCCTCTCAAATAACCGGCAATGTTGCCGAGTCGCAGTCGAGTCTCCGCGAACGCCGAGTGCTCCGAAAACTCCTCTCAAATAACCGGCAACGTTGCCGATCCCGAGTCTGAGTCCGAGTCCGCGAACGCCGATTTAGTCAGTAGGGGTACTTTTCAAAAGTGCCACTACTCGGCCTCCTGGCGCTGTCGGAAGTCCGAAACACTGCAGTAGCAGGAGTTGATTCTCCTGCGCTGCCTGGAGTCTCTTTGTTAAAAATAGCCTCGGTAGATATAACTCTCCGTTATCCGGTACTTTCGATAAACCGGCACCACGCCGGTCCCGTCGATGCCGGATAAACGAAAGTTTCCTGTACCATGATTTAAACATTCCTGCAGCAGCTAAAACAGAAACCTACAGATTTAGCGCAGTTTAGAAGCAATTTCTGAGGAGGTGTATATGTAGCCTCCATGCACCCACTTTCACTGAAGGTGTGGCGTGTGCTGGCTGACACACAACAAAACATTTCAGGATGGCTCAGAGACCGAGGTAGAGGGCGCACAGGTTCTCGGACGCAGCACTGGATGTTCTGGTGGAGGAGGTTCAGAGGAGGAGGGATGTCCTGTACCCCCAGTGGGGGGAAGGAGCCGACTTTGCCCTCCTATCCCTCTCTCCTCCAGCAGCTGTTGCTGCTCTGCCTGGCCTCATCTCCTCCTCCCATTCCTCCTCCAGATCAAGGGGGACCACTACAAGATACCCATGACCAACAACAAACAACAACAACAACTTGTATTTATATAAGCACTCCCTTTCTCCTGATGACTCTTATAAGGTGTCCAATAAGGTAGAGTAGCATAGCAGTCACTCTGTTTAGGTGAAATTGTCAGAGAATTTCTGGAATAAGTGTTGATAGAGTGTTGGTGAAGTCTTGACAAAGTGTCCCAGAAGGTCTCCTGATGAGTTTCAAAAGTCCTCTTCAAACACAGTCAGTCGATCTCAATCAGCAATTGTACAGTGAAAGCTGAGCATGGCTTTAAGTAGCGCTCAAAATCCTCAGCAACAACTTGTTTACTCCTGTTTAGCTGGTCAATGTTAGAAGAGGTCGTTAATTGAAGCACTAGCCACCAAAATGCTGTGCAGCCTCTTGTAAAAAGGAAGAGACAGGAGAAATTATAATGGGAAATAAGGAAATGGCAGAGACATTAAACAAATACTCTGTCTTCGCAGAAGAAGACACAAAAAACATTCCGGAAGTTGTGTGGAACCAAGGGTCTAGTGAGAATGAGGAACTTAAAGAAATTAGTAGTAGTAAAGAAATAGTACTGGAGAAATTAATGGGCTTAAAAGCCAACCAAATCCCTTGGATCTGATGGCCTACATCTTAGGGTTTTAACAGAAGTGGCTACAGAGATAGTGGATGCACTGGTTGTGATCTTCCAGAATTCCCTATATTCTAGAACTGTCCCTGCGGATTGGAAGGTAGCAAATGTAACCCTGCTATTCAAGAAAGGAGCGAGAGAGAAAACAGGGAACTACAGACCCGTTAGCCTGACATCAGTACTGAGGAAAATGCTAGAATCTATTATTAGGGACAGGGTAACAGGGCACTTGGAAAATCCTAACAGGATTGGGCAGAGTCAACACAAATTTATGAAAGGGAAATCGTCTTTAACAAATCTAATAGAGATTTTTGAGGTTGTAACTAGCAGGGTAGATAAGAGGGAACCAGTGGATGTACAGTATTTGGATTTTCAGAAAGCATTCGATAAAGTTCCAGACAAGAGGTTATTACAGAAAATTAGGGTTCATGCGATTGGGGCTAATATATTAGCATGGATTGAGGATTGGTTAATGGACAGAAAACAGAGAGTAAGGATAACCGGGTCATTTTCAGGCTGGCAGGCTGTAACTAGTGGCATACTGCAAAGATCAGTGTTGGGGCCTCAGCTATTTACAATCTATATCAATGACTTAGATGAGGGAACCAAGTGTAATGTATCCAAGTTTACTGATGATACAAAGCTAGGTGGGAAAGTAAATTGTGAGGAAGATGCAAAGTGGCTGCAAAGAGATATAGACAGGTTAAGTCACTGGGCAAGAACATGGCACATGGAATATAATGTGGAGAAATGTGAAGTTATCCACTTTGGTTTGAAGAATAGGAAAGCAAAATATTTTTTAAATGGTGAGAAATTGGGAAATGTTGGTATTCAGAGGGACCTGGGTGTCCTTGTACACAAATCACTGAAAGTTAACATGCAGGTACAGCCAGCAATTAGGAAAACAAATGGTATGTTAGCCTTTATTACAAAGGGATTGGAGTATAAGAATAAAGATGTCTTAGTGCAATTATATAGGGCCTTGATGAGACCATATCTGGAGTACTGTGTACAGTTTTAGTCTCCTTTCCTAAGGAAGGATATACTTGCCATAGAGGGAGTGCAACAAAGGTCCACCAGACTGATTCCTGCGAATGGGGGGATTGTCTTATGAGGAGAAATTGAGGAGACTCAGCCTATATTGCCTTGAATTTTGAAGAATGAGAGATGCTATCATTGAACCATATAAAATTCTTACAGAGCTTGACAGGGTAGATGCTGGTAGGGTGTTTCCCATTGCAGGGGAGTCGATAACTAGGGGTCACAGTCTCAGAATAAAGGGTTGACCATTTATGACTGAGATGAGGAGAAATTTCTTCACTTAAAGGGTTGTGAATCTTTGGAATTCTCTGCCTCAGAGGCTGTGGATGATCAGTCATTGAGAAAAGTCAAGATAGAGATTGCTATTAAGGGAATCAAGGGATATGGGAATAGTGCGGGAAGGTGGAGTTGAGGTAGAAGATCAGCCATGATGTTATTGAATGGCGGAACAGGCTTGAAGGGCTGAATGGCCTACTCCTGCTCCTAGTTCTTATGTTCTTATGTTCTTAATGAGTGCTAGCAGGCAATTTAATTGTCAATCAGACCCTTAATGATCCTCCGGGCGGCCGTTTCTAGTGCACGCTTCAACTCCTTTGCCAAGATTGAAGGGATAATTACAAGTCCTAGCCCTTTTCGGGCTATCCCAGATCAGGCGTATTCCCCAGACGTTCACCTTCAACTAAAGTTAGCGGTAGCCGAATCCTAGAGACGCTTAATTGGGTCTAAAGGTTCAGACTATCTCTCCCTAAAGGAAAGGTACAGGCCTGAAGATGTTACCGTCCTCCGGATAGCACTTTTAACAAGTTCAACTGGACTGTAACCTTCCGGATATTATGAGGGTCTGGAAAACCCCCCAGAATTCTGCAACTCCTTACTGAAGAGTGTACAGAAATTGAGTTCACGAGATTGATACAGAAATACTCTTTGAGACAATTTTTAAAATATATAGATTTATTAAAGAACCGACATTTAGTTAACAGCTGGTATGGCAATCGCAACTTTAACCGTTCAAAATACAAATAGCTTACATTTCTTATCAGAGATCCTTATTCTCAAATCTTAACTTCGTTACATTTCCACACTTCTACTTATTTCTTAATCCAGAATATCCACCAAAATCAAATACCTTGATTACCCGAGACTCAGAGTTGAAAACTTACAGAGCGTGCCTGTGAAGTTGAGAAACACTTGCCCTTCCAGTGTCTTCCGACTCTTTATCTGAAAAGCTCTATTTTTATACCTTTTTTTAGTGGTATTTTCTTTGAAGTTTCCTGCTGATGTAAGCTAATTATCTCTCATGATTCTCTATTGAATTCTTTTCTATTCTTACTGTCATTTCAGCTGCCAACTCTTAGAATTCTGTCTCTACCTTTAGGTGTTTCAAAAACGATCATAAAATGGTTATTACAGATTTATCTTTTTGATGCCATTCTTAGGAAGTCTTTCTATTGAATTCTTAATATCACTTAACTGCTTGTAAGCCAGACGTCGTGACTCCGTGGTGTTCCAAGTTCAATACAAACACAATGTAATTGCTTGGTGTCATCTATTGATATTATATCTTCAAAGCCTCTCTGTAGGTAGCTTTTACAATTTATAAATTAAAAACACTTCTCTTAGGGTGTTTACTTGTTTTCTTGAGATCTCAATTGGTTGCATATTTAATCGTGTTTCCTGTTTCTAAGTTTAACATAAAACTATTTTACGGCAGGTATTTCTTTTACTTGATGTCATTTTTCAAAGGCACTTGTTTTTTTTAATGTTCCGTGCTCCTGTTCGACGTGTTAGATTTTGACACTTTACTTGGGTCATTCCATTGTGTTTCTCCCAAACTCCAGATCTTCTGGAAGCGCCAATGGTTTGCTTCAATAGGGGCATTGTTTTTGTGTTTACAACCATCTCCCATTTCAAAGCTTGTGGTGTTTTACAGCTTTTGTTAACACTTCACCTTATCTCAGAAGCCTGTATTGTGTTTGCAGCCTGTGTCGCCAAGGCTTTCCAGACTTTTAAACTCAGTGGGGGAAAAATTCAGTTGGTTGCGCCTCCCGTTAGCGCCTTAAGAGGGCGCTAATGGGGTGCAAAGCATCTAGCGGCCAGGCGCGGCGATGTTTGCGCCGCTCGCAAAATTAACTAGACATTTTGCGGCGGCGCTAAACACTACCACCACGATCTCCTGCGCCGGCAGATCGTGACGTAAGTTGAGTGCGCAATGCCCCAGTATCGCCCCGGAGCGGATATTGAGTGACGCCCCCTGCCTTACCACCTGACGCTAGCAACGACAGGTTGAGGGGAGCATTTTGCAGTCATGAAGGGACTGGGGGAGCGCTATTTAAAGGTGATCGCTTCCTGCCTTTTATTGTTGGTGACATTTTTGAACCACACATTCTGAGAGAGAGAGAGAGACAGACTTCTGGAGAGATTCAACGCTGTGTGAAGGAGTTTTGGGTACTGAGCAGCACTTTGCAGGTTCATTTTGATTTGCCCTTCCTTGTATCGATTTAGAAGAGACTGTGGGGGCTGCATTCTGAGCTCTTTCCCTGGTACTCTCCATTGTTCTTTCCAGCCGATTTGATGTGCAGGTCTCTCCAGGCCGAGATTCAAGGCTGCAATGAGCAGGATGTGGATGGAAAGCAAGATCAACCATCCCCTTTAAGAACTGGCCGGTGCCATTGTGTGTGTGTTCCATTGCTGACTGACATCACATGAGCTTCGCCAGCGCTCTGAGGCAGCGCCTCGCTCCTCGGCCTTTGCGCCTTAAGACAGGTGTGAAGCGCCTGATTTAGCGCTCCAATTACCTCCAGGGGCGATAAAAGTCAAGCTTGCAGTCGGTGGCGATAATTAGCACCAGGCGCTAATCTTTGCGCCCGGCCGATAATTACGCCCCAAATGGGGCGATACTGAATTTCTCCCCCAGTATGTCTTGTATTAATATTATCAAAATCTGTTCATAGAATGATGTATTTCTCTGAAATATGGCTATTCCATTACACCCCCCTCTTGACCAAAAGATGCGCTTATAACATCAGGGCAGAGTTTGGTCAATGATACTCATAAGGTTACAATAGCATATTAAGTTCACGAGATTCATAATCATGTGCTACATGAAAATTCCTTTAAAATCATCCTAGGACAATGTTTTGCTTTATTTTAAATTGAACACAATTTAAAAGGATGATAAGTACATAGTCATGCAATGAGCGAAACAACATGTACTTAGAATGTCCAATTGGCAGATGTACGTTCCGTAGAGGTGAGTTATTCATTTGAGTCAAGGAGACGTCATTTGAAACTAGTTGAAGCTTGACACGCTGTTCCTTCGATCCGGCGTGTGTACAGATGTTTGTATTTGTAAAGGCCTTGCGAGGCACTCAGTTGATTCCTTCTTTATCCGCGATGTCTTCCTCCTTCGTTAAAGTAACTCATTGATCTTTCCTTGTTTCGGTTTTTGCTTTTCGCAAATCCAAATCCTGATGCTTTGCCAAGCAACGTGTAGAAGAGCCGACGACACCTTCTGACTTCCCATCGTCAGTAATTCGATCGCATCCATTTCCTGTGTCGTGCTCCAAGCTGGGTCTTAAAAGACAGTGTACAACTGCACCTTGTATTGTTCCTCCTTTTCGGTATCCTGCAGGACATCTCTTGATATTGTCTATGGAGACAGTTTTAAGAATATGCTTGCCATTCGGCTGGTTAACATGTATTCGAACTGTTCTTTCGTTAATAACAGCATGTATTTTCCACTTCGGTCTTTAACCAGATTTCTGCTCGAACTTCTTTTCCTGTACCCATTCTCCTACTATGGGTTGCCATGCTTTATTTGTCAATTTTTCTACCTATTTCCTTCCCTTATCCTCTGATCAATTCGATGAATCTCCTTTGTTACTTTTTAAATCTTTTTTTTTAACTGTCGCTGTCGGGTCACGACTCAAAGTGTGTAGAGGCAATAAAAGAACTATGGGTAAGCGGTGTATGCATCTCAACCCCATACATCAGATAATATGGAGTTTTAGGGGACACTGTCCCTGATGCAGATGCGGGCACATTATTGAGTAATAGCTGTACTTCCGGAATGATGGCGGTCCACTTATTCCCCCTGATTCTCAACAGTTTGACCAATAACTTTATTACTCCCCGATTTTTACATTCCACCAGCCCCGCTGATTGTGGATGATGTGGCGTGCTGTGCTCTAACCCAATCCCCCTTTGTTCACAGTAGGCTTTGAAGACCTTGGATACAAAGGCTCCGCCTTTAATGGAGTGTAAGATTTTGGGTGCAGCAGCTACAGTAATTATATCAGAAATAGCCCTGGCGAGTGCATTTTCCGAAACAGTTTTTGTGGGGACCAGCCAGCAGAAGGAAGTGCATCCATCCACACTAACGAGAACATGTCTATATCCCAAAGATGGGGGGAAGTGGTCCAATAAAGTCAATAAAGAATTTTCCCATTGGCTCATCAGCTTTCACAGGAGCCAATGGTGGTGGCTTAATTAGTGATGACTTATTGGTCAAATAGCATGGCTTACAATTTGCCACGTATGTTTTACAGGCTTTAAGGATGCCTGGCCACCAATATAAGAGGGTCAATTTGCAGAATGTTGTTCTAGCACCACAATGTGCTTAACTTATGCCCTCATGAGCTTCTTTTACAAGCTGTTCTCGTTTGTGGCTCGGGGGTACTTCTCGGTTTCCCTTGGGCAATTTAACTAGTACAATACCCGTAGGGGTTTCCGAGTAAAAGTACTTTGGTGGATATTCTGGTGGATTCTCTGTTATTGGGTCTAATAGCTGAATCAGTTCCTCATCCTAATTAGCTGCCCTGTTCTGCCCCAGCGATTACACTAACATTGGCAGGACCCTCTCGAGTGGGTATCATGCAGACCGAACGTTTTGCTTGTTCGTCAGCAAAACTGTTTCCTTTTGAGTGTACTATCCCAGTGGTATGCCCGTTTACATGAATCACCTGACAATTCTGTTTCTCCATCCTCGAATGGAGAATTTCTTCCCGCAATGTGTGTTTAATAAAGTCTGCTTTCTCTAAAGCATACCGTAATGCTGCGGCTTCAGCATATTGCGCTGTCTTATGGCCAAGGGGTATAGACAGAAATTCTTCTGTATAAAAAGAATAGGAATCTCGAAAGGTCCCTTCTACTATCCCCATCCCAGCTGAGGATTGTTGGGATGTCTCTTTTTTAATTGTCATTGACGTTTCATCACAGTAAATAACTTGATGGTATTCTGTAAGCGGTCTCATAGGTATTTATCTGATTCTCTCCTCCGTATCATCATCCTCCATGATGGGGAGATGCTCTATCTTTCCACATTGATTTAGATGGTGTTTTAGATAAGGGTAATATTTTTTAATGAGTTGCTTGAGGAGGTCTTTGCCTCCCCCCTCTAGGCAAGTTCGATCAAGCTGTGTTCGAACATGTTTTTCCCTGTCATCCATGTGGATGCTTCTACAGGTTTGGTTGAAATTTTAAGGTAATGTTTCATGTTTATTTGTCCTATAATGAGGGAACAGGCCAATTGTGATACCAGTCCTACATCTAGGGTCACTGTGATTCCATATATAGTAATAGGTATTTTGTAAAAATTAATTATTTTGGTTTTGTCTTGTGTGAATCCCCCTAATGGTCTTTTACAAATTGGGCTTTCACTTGTGTGTTTGTGGGCAAGGTTGCCAAGGCATAGGGGAATTCAAAAGGCCCTGGCTGGGTGCCAGGCCTTCAATCCTGGGATTGTTCATCCTCAGAATCCTGAGTTTTATTTGCTTCTTTGTCTTTAATTATTTTAACTGATGTTTGTTCCTCTCTCTTGGGGTTTTCATATTTTCCAGATCCCTGAGCGGTTTTGTCAGACCGTTTATTATAATGGATTCTAAGCTATCTATAGTTTTCTCGAAGATTGTTGGCATTTATTTCTTCATGAGTTTGCCACCTTAACCAGAATCCATGGCCCCCAGGAGCATAGGCTGCTCCGGGTCCTGATATTCGGCCATGATTGCCACCACCTTGTTGGGCACCGTTCATTAGGCCTCCCAATTGTGCAGGTGTGCATCTTATCATTAAGGAATTTATTGGATCTGGAGTATTTGTTTGATTATCCCACTGGATATTCTGTATCCCCTGGTTCTGGGGATCAACATTAATCGTGCCATGAGTTCTAACAGCTCCTTCGGCATCAAAGCCTTCTATTTCAAAAATTACACTTAGTTTTGTGGAGGTACAGGGATAGGATTATTTCCCCTAATAAAGCAATCGTTTAAATTTTCTAATAAAAAGACTTGGCCAATTCCGACAGGGTTTGCCATTTCTTCAGGACCTAACCTCGGTTAGGATTTAATTGCGTCAGGACCTAACCTCGGTTAGGGTTTAATATGAAGTTTATAAGAAGCTTCTAGACCTCAATGGTATATTGAGGGAGTTCTGATTTAAGTTCTACAAGGCCTGATCAGGGACTTGTACTCTCTAGAAACTTAAATCTGGGTCTTAGTACCACTGTCAGTAAACACTCCTTCTATACTTAACAATCTACATGATGGATATAGATATAAATATAAGTATAGGTTCTGTATCAACTCATTAACACACACGTTGGGCGCCAACTGAAGTGATAATTACAAGTCCTAGCCCTTTTCGGGCTACCCCAGATCAGGCGTATTCCCCAGACGTTCACCTTCAACTAAAGTTAGCGGTAGCCGAATCCTAGAGACGCTTAATTGGGTCTAAAGGTTCAGACTATCTCTCCCTAAAGGAAAGGAATGGCCTGAAGATGTTACCATCCTCCAGATAGCACTTTTAACAAGTTTAACTAGATTGTAATCTTCCGGACACTATGAGGGTCCGGAAAACCCCCCAGAATTCTGCAATTCCTTACTGAAGAGTGCACAGAAATTGAGTTCGCGAGATTGATACAGAAATACTCTTTGAGATAATTTTTAAAATATATAGATTTATTAAAGAACCGACATTTAGTTAACAGCTGGTATGGCAATCGCAACTTTAACCGTTCAAAATACAAATAGCTTACATTTCTTATCAGAGATCCTTATTCTCAAATCTTAACTTCGTTACATTTCCACACTTCTACTTATTTCTTAATCCAGAATATCCACCAAAATCAAATACCTTGATTACCCGAGACTCAGAGTTGAAAACTTACAGAGCGTGCCTGTGAAGTTGAGAAATGCTTGCCCTTCCAGTGACTTCTGACTCTCTATCTGAAAAGCTCTATTTTTATACCTTTTTTTAGTGGTATTTTCTTTGAAGTTTCCTGCTGATGTAAGCTAATTATCTCTCGTAATTCTCTATTGAATTCTTTTCTATTCTTACTGTCATTTCAGCTGCCAACTCTTAGAATTCTGTCTCTACTTTTAGGTGTTTCAAAAACTATCATAAAATGGTTATTACAGATTTATCTTTTTGATACCATTCTTAGGAAGTCTTTCTATTGAATTCTTAATATCACTTAACTGCTTGTAAGCCAGACACCGTGACTCCGTGGTGTTCCAAGTTAAATACAAACACAATGTAATTGCTTGGTGTCATCTATTGATATTATATCTTCAAAGCCTCTCTGTAGGCATCTTTTACAATTTGTAAATTAAAAACACTTCTCTTAGGGTGTTTACTTGTTTTCTTGCTATCTCAATTGGTTGCATATTTAATTGTGTTTCCTGTTTCTAAGTTTAACATAAAACTATTTTACGGCAGGTATTTCTTTTACTTGATGTCATTTTTCAAAGGCACTTGTTTTTTTTTAATGTTCTGTGCACCTGTTCGACGTGTTAGATTTTGACACTTTACTTGGGTCATTCCATTGTGTTTCTCCCAAACTCCAGACCTTCTGGAAGCGCCAATGGTTTGCTTCAATAGGGGCATTGTTTTTGTGTTTACAACCATCTCCCATTTCAAAGCTTGTGGTGTTTTACAGCTTTTGTTAACACTTCACCTTATCTCAGAAGCCTGTATTGTGTTTGCAGCCTGTGTCGCCGAGGCTTTCCAGACTTTTAAACTCAGTATGTCTTGTATTAATATTATCAAAATCTGTTCATAGAATGATGTATTTCTCTGAAATATGGCTATTCCATTACAAGATGGCATCTTGCACTTAACGCGGGCTAAACCGGCGTTGCAGCTCAGGACCCCACCTTGGCCACCTCAGAGGCTCTGTAGCGCCTAAAGTATCCAGGAACAATCGTCCCCTTAATATAATGCGGGGCCTTGAATTTTCAGAGTGATAATCCAAATCTCCTGCCGTAAATTCAGTGGGAGATCAGCGAGACCTGTGTCACAACAGATACATCTTATGGTGGCTTGGCACTACAGTTTCTTGTCTGCCCACCATCCCACCATCAGAGACTAATGCAGTTCCCTGACATCGATGGTGTTGTAAACTATGCATAAAGGCTCCATCCGCACTTGGCCATCCTAGAAACCTCACTGTAAAACCAGGACCTGGTGTAAATTGATCCCAGCCTAGTTTCTGGCCATTAGGATAGAGATCTGCCAGAACAGTCGCAGATTTTTGAGTCCTAGGTGTGTTAAATGGAAACTACCCCGTTCCCCAGCGCTGACATCACTCACCTTGATGAATAGAGAAAAGTCACAAAATCTCAGGTCCAATACTCAAGTACTGAGCAAAATGTGAGAAATTTTGACAATCTGGATTCTAAATTTATTAATGGGTTTTAAATAAATAACATCAGGTTACAGTATTTCTCTGTTAAGCACTATTAATTGCATCTTTCCTATTGTATCCACTGTTTAGGTTTCGGTTTGGCTTTTATTGCCTACCCAGAGGCTCTTGCACAATTGCCGTGGGCACCTTTATGGTCCATTTTATTTTTCTTCATGCTGGTCACTCTGGGACTCGACAGTCTGTTTGCTAATATGGGTAAATGTTTTCGTATAACCCACCTCTATCTACCTTTTATTAAAGGAAGTTATATAAAGTATTCAGGTTTATAATATAAGGTGAGAAATTACTGTTGGCAATGTTCCTGGACAAATACTTATCCACATCTTCAGCTTCCTCTGTACAGAGGCCACCCATGGATGGACCTTCAAAGGCTTTAACTCTCGAAGAGGGAAGGCAGGCTTAGTCTCCCAGTCGCTACTCTGGGGCAGTGCCCCTCTGTGGGATCATTGCTTGGAACATTGCCTCTCCCTGAAACCTCTTGCTGGGCATGGAGGCACGATTGTCCCTCCCATTCCCCTCCTCATGCTCCTTATTACCGCCCCCAGAAAAGAACATCAGGATGATGAAAACATCCAATAGTCTCATTGACACTGGTGTCCTGGAGGGAAGGCTGCAATGCCCTGCACTGAGGGAACACTTGAGCATTTGGCTTTCACTCCACTATGGTACAGCAGCACCAACCTCTCAGAGGAGCTCGCTGCAAATGGCTTCAAGGTACAGCCTGAGAAAGGAGGCACTGAAATTACCAACCTGCTGCACCAAGGTCAATCATCAGATTAATATAATTACATTGAAATTACAACACGGAGACAGACTTTTCAGCCCAGCCAGTCCTTGTTGGTGTTTATTCTCTACATGAGCAGTGGTCCTAATCCCATGTACCCCTCGGTTCTCATATCCTTTTGTTCCCCCTTTGTTCAATGACCGATCTAACTTATTCTTAGGCGTTGGCATGGTCTCTACTTCCAATATCTAATTCCAGTAACAAACTTCACAGTCTCAGAATGCTCTGTAAAAATGTTTCTCCTGTGTCAGCTGTGACTCAGTGGGTAGCACTCTTGCCTCCAACTCAGAAGGTTGTGTGTTCAAGTCCCACTCCTGAGACTTGAGCACAAAAATCTAGGCCTACACTCCAGTGCAGTACTGAGGGAGTGCTGCACTGTTGGAGGTGATGTCTTTCGGATGAGACATTAAACCAAGTCCCCATCTCAGGTGGATGTAAAAGATCCCATGGCACTATTTCGAGGAAGAGCAGGTGAGTTATCCCTGGTGTCCTGGCCAATATTTATCCCTCACTCAATGTCACAAAAAAAACAGATTATCTGGTCAGTATCACATTGCTATTTGTGGGAGCTTGCTGTGTACAAATTGGCTCCTGTGTTTTCTACATTACAACAGTGACAGCACTTCAAAAGTACTTCATTGGCTGTAAAGCACTTTGGAACGTCCTGAAGTTGTGAATGGCGCTATATAAATGCAAGTCTTTCTTTCTGCTCTCTTACACTTAATCTTATATCTATGTCCCAATCTCTAGATTCCTCAACCACTGGAAACGGTCTGTTTCTATCTGCCGTGTCTCATCCTTTCATAATTTGAAATACTTCAAATCATCCTGTAATCTCCTCTATTCTCATGAAGCGTCTCCAATTTTTGTATTTGTATTTCCTCATACCAGGCAGCATCCTAGTCAATCAGTGCTGTACCCTCTCTATTGCCTGTATTCCTATAGTTTCGAGCCCAAAACTGAACACAGTACTCTATTTGTGGTCCAGTATTTTATATAGATACACCTTCACATCTCAGCTTTTATAGTCTATCCTCTTGCCCTAAAACCCAATTAGATTCTTTTTATGACCTTTTCCACTTGAGGTGCTGTTTTTAACATCCTGTGAACATGAACCACTAATTCCCTCTGCCCCTCCTCATCACTTTCTTTCACCCATTCAAAATAAATTATTACTTTGCTTTTTTTTAACCAAAATGTACTATCTCACATTTACTGACATTAAATTCCATCTGCCACTTTTTGCTCATTCCACCATCTCATCAATAACCCCTTGCAGCTTCCATTGGTCCTCAGAATGGTTTACTATGCCTCTTATTTTAATATTGTTTTCAAATTTGGTAACGCTCCCCCATTCCTGTGTTCCTGGTGCAAACATGGCTTAAGCACAAGCAAGCCTTATGGTGATATTCTGCTTATAATCTTGTAAATCAGCCTGACCACGTCTCTCCAGTGTTTCAGAAAGCGGACTTATGAATAAAGCAAGCTGTCCTCATCTACTCCTCTGGTCTGCAGGACTTTGGTCTCTCCAGTGGTTGGTTTCTCTGTTACTGTGCAAATTATTAATTAATTACTGATCTCATTTAACATTTTCTTTCATCAGAAACAATTATAACTACCATGCTGGACCAGTTCCCTAAGTTTCTGCGATCAAAGCGCCTTTATCTGACAGCTGGTGTTTGCTTGTTGTTCTATTTCCTTGGTCTTGTATGTGTAACACAGGTATGTTGTCCTTTAATAGTTTGTTACGTTATGACATGTAGTGTTAATTATAACCCTATGAAATCAGAAATTTCACATGATTAAGTAATAAAGAAGGACCTGGTGTGTTCCTGTTGTTTTTCCATTTGTTTAATACTTGTGCAGTGATTGTGTGGGACTGACTGACCCTTCCCCATCTGCTGTTACTGAATACAGAGCCTGGTTAAAGAGATGAAACTCAGCTTTGTTATCACCCTGTGAATCAGATTTACACCATGTTCATTTTAAATCAGCAGGATATTGTTTGAAATCTTCTCTCTCTCTGTAGGGATGACCAGTTTGGTAAGTTCCTGTCTCAGTGTCAGTTTGGCTCAGTTGATAACACTCTCACCTCTGATCAGAAGGTTATGGTTTCTAAACCCCAACCCAGGATTCAAGCACATAATCCAGGCTGACACTTCGGTGCAGTACTGAGAGAGTGCTGCATTGTCAGACGTGCCATTCTTTGGATGAGACATTAATCTAAGGCCCATCTGCCCATTCAAACCAGAAAATTCAGGATCCTGTGGGGCTTTAAGTGCAGAAGTTCAGTTAAAGGTATATCAGAAGCCCAATGACAGAATTGGTTGCAGGAATTAGAGACCTTTATCTTGGGACATTTGTTCTTGGAAGTAGGTAAGACATACTTTATCTGTTTTTGCATGTTCAATTGGAATTGATAAATTCCAGCACTATTTACTGTGCATTTTGTTGCCGTTCTTTACTTGCATTTTACGTGCCTTCACCTGTGACAACCTTCCTGCTGCTCTACAAAGCTGGGATGGCACCAGTCCCTCCTATGGAGTGAAGCAGAGCATCCAGCTTCAATGATGAGAACACTGACATATTGGTACAGGCTGAGCCGTGCTGTTTACTGCTCAGGGAGGGTTGGCAGCAAAGGCAGGGAGCCAGAATGTGTGACAGGAGGTTGCTGAGTGTATAAACTCAAGCAGCACTGTAACCTGGCTACAGTGCAGGAAGAAGTTCCACAAAGTCTCCAGAAGGAGCCCTACTGGCTGTGCTCCACCACATGCACCACTTTGCAGGAAGTAGAAAGGGAAGCACTGTGGTGACAAACACACAATTTGGTATAAATAAGGCACTGTGGACAATCATTAATTGTGTTAACTGAGCATTTTTACTGTGGAGGAGAAGGGTCAGCTTGTTTTACCCGGAAGAATGATGCCATGGGAATAGGAGGAGAGCACTTTGGGGACTGTTTAGCTGTTCATTTTAATGCAGGTGGGATGGAGTATTTGTTTGGTCAGTGGGTGGAGGATTGTTGGTCAGTTGTAGCAAAAGAGTATTTACACCCCTGGAAAATGCGTCCCATATCAGGGCTAGATGAATGTTTTTAGCAACTGTCAAGGGGGCTTGTTGTTCTTGCTCTTCATGTGGTTTAGAGTCATAGGGCTGGATTTTGATACTGGGGCGGGTTGGGATCGTGTTATCCACTTTTCGTGTTATCCACCCGATTGCAATTGGATGTGGGAGATTGATGTGATTTTCACCTATTTTCACTGCCTGGCCTTTGCTGTGAGATGACCTGGAGGCAAAATGAGCAGCAGCAGCCCCAAGTCTGCACCCAGATATTTTTGCACCACCACTCCCAGATATGTCTCCCATTCAGCACCACTCCCAGATCTATCAGCCAGCCAGCCAAATAAGCCAGCCAGCCAAATGTGCTCCCGCCAGGTTTCACATTCGTGGTTCAGAACAGGCGTGCTTCACGTAGAAAAAGGGTTAAAATCACAAAGGCCTTTCAAAATGGATTTATAGAGGCAATTTAGTGCTTGTTAAGGGCCTTAACAGCCTATTCCACCTCCTAGAGGCGGGACGGAGTCGGGACCAGCAGACACGATTTAATGAAAATTGCGTGGAGGCGGGATGGAGTCAGAATGGCTCAAATTACACTTTGCAAAGTAACTGATTATGTAGGTAGGGAGGATCTAATTACACTTTCCAGAGAAACTGCTGGGTGTGTCTTGTCCTCCAAGGGGACCAATCAGCAATCAGCCCACCCGCCAGTTTTCGCAATTTTAACCCCCCACACGCCTCCAAACCCGCCTCCACGGGTCAATGAAAATCCAGCCCATAGGCTTCCTCTCTCAGGACCTCCTCTGCAGTGTCTACCTGATGAGCTTCTTGTAGTAAAGCTCTGTCTATTGCCAGATGAGGTACATAGCAATACCCTACAGTGATGTGAGATTCTTTAGCTGGAGAGAACTGCAAGGCACCTCCTGAAAAGTCCATGCATTCAGTATCCTTATGGTATGTTCTATGATACCTCAGGCTGTACAATGGGCCAAAGTTCTGATTGGTCCCCTTGGATGACAAGACCTGATTGCTGATTGGTCCCCTTGGAGGACAAGACACACCCAGCAGTTTCTCTGGATAGTGTAATTAGATCCTCCCTGCCTACGTAATCAGTTACTTTGCAAAGTGTAATTTGAGTCATTCTGACTGCCTACTCCAGACAGAACTGAGCTCTTTTGGAAAAGACAGAGCTCACCCTCGAGGGTTAAGACCTTCTCCCAACCCCAAAACAAGTTCCTTTCACCACCGGCCAAGTTCCTGACCTCCCCTCAAGTTCCTGACCTTCTCCTCCGCCCAAATTCCTGACCACCTCCTCCGCCCAAGTTCCTGACCTTCTCCTCCGCCCAGGTTCCTGACGTTCTCCTCCGCCCAAGTTCCTGACCTTCTCCTCTGCCCAAGTTCCTGACCTTCTCCTCCGCCCAGGTTCCTGACGTTCTCCTCCGCCCAGGTTCCTAACTTTCTCCTCCGACTAGGTTCCTGACTTTCTCCTCCGCCCAAGTTCCTGACCTTCTCCTCCGCCCAGGTTCCTGACGTTCTCCTCCGCCCAGATTCCTGACGTTCTCCTCCGCCCAGGTTCCTGACCTTCTCCTCCGCCCAAGTTCCTGACCTCCCCCCCGCCCAAGTTCCTGACCTTCTCCTCCACCCAAGTTCCTGACCTTCTCCTCCGCCCAATTTCCTGACCTTCTCCTCCGCCCAAGTTCCTGACTTTCTCCTCCGCCCAAGTTCCTGACTTTCTCCTCCGCCCAATTTCCTGACCTTCTCCTCCGCCTAGGTTCCTGACCTTCTCCACTGCCCAGGTTCCTGACCTTCTCCTCCGCCCAGGTTCCTGACTTTGTCCTCCGCCGAAGTTCCTGACCTTCTCCTCCGCCCAAGTTCCTGACCTTCTCCTCCGCCCAGGTTCCTGACTTTCTCCTCCGCCCAGGTTCCTGACCTCCCCCCCGCCCAGGTTCCTGACTTTCTCCTCCGCCCAGGTTCCTGACCTCCCCCCCGCCCAAGCTCCTGACTTTCTCCTCCGCCCAGTTTCCTGACCTCCCCCTCGCCCAAGTTCCTGATTTTCTCCTCCACCCAGGTTCCTGACTTTCTCCTCCGCCCAAGTTCCTGACCTTCTCCTCCGCCCAAGTTCCTGACCACCTCCTCCACCCAAGTTCCTGACCTTCTCCTCCGCCCAAGTTCCTGACCACCTCCTCCACCCAAGTTCCTGACCTTCTCCTCTGCCCAGGTTCCTGACTTTCTCCTCCGCCCAAGTTCCTGACCTTCTCCTCCGCCCAATTTCCTGACCTTCTCCTCCGCCCAAGTTCCTGACCTTCTCCTCCGCCCAGGTTCCTGACCTTCTCCTCTGCCCAGGTTCCTGACTTTCTCCTCCGCCCAGGTTCCTGACCTCCCCCCGCCCAAGTTCCTGACCTTCTCCTCCGCCCAGGTTCCTGACTTTCTCCTCCGCCCAGGTTCCTGACTTCCCCCGCGCCCAAGTTCCTGACTTTCTTCTCCGCCCAGGTTCCTGACCTCCCCCTCGCCCAAGTTCCTGATTTTCTCCTCCGCCCAGGTTCCTGACTTGCTCCTCCGCCCAAGTTCCTGACCTTCTCCTCCGCCCAAGTTCCTGACCTTCTCCTCCGCCCAAGTTCCTGACTTTCTCCTCCGCCCAAGTTCCTGACCTTCTCTTCCGCCCAAGTTCCTGACCTTCTCCTTTGCCCAAGTTCCTGACTTTCTCCTCCGCCCAAGTTCCTGACTTTCTCCTCCGCCCAGGTTCCTGACTTTCTCCTCCGCCCAAGTTCCTGACCTTCTCCTCCGCCCAAGTTCCTGACCTTCTCCTCTGCCCAGGTTCCTGACTTTCTCCTCCGCCCAGGTTCCTGACCTCCCCCCCGCCCAAGGTCCTGACTTTCTCCTCCGCCCATGTTCCTGACCTCCCCCCGCCCAGGTTCCCGACTTTTTCCTCCGCCCAAGTTTTTGACCTCCCCCCTACCCCCACCCCAGGGTTCCTGACCTTCTCCCCTGCCCAAATTCCCCCCTGCACCCCCCAGGATTCCTGACATCCCCCTGCCCATGTCTCCCCCCCACACCCAGGTTCCTGACCTTCTCCCCACAAGTTCCTGACTTTCCCCCACCCCCCAATATATGGGGCATTGTGCTTGGGTCACGGATTGTTAACAGGTTTATTGGGTATGAAGTGAACAGTGACAGCTTTCCGAGAAATCAACCAGGTCTTGGGGAGGAGAGGGAGAACGTGGTGCGGGCGTAAAGGCAGTGGGGTTGGAAGAACGTGATCTGTCTTACCATCTGCATCACATTCTCAGTCTCATCCCCCCCTCCGCCCCTTCAGACCTGGATCACTTTTTTCCTCCATTCCCACTGTGCCCTCTGTGCTGTTTACCTCCCCTGCCGCCCCAAGTTCCTGACCTTCTCTCCCCAAGTTCCTGACCTCCCCTCTCCTCCCTCTCTCTCTCTCTACCCCTTTTCTCTCTCTCCTCCTTCCCTATCCCCTCTCTCTCACCCCTCAGATCCCCTCTCTCCCCCCTCTGATCCCCACTCCCTTCCTGTCCAATCACCTCTCCCTCTCTCCCCCTCCTCCATCTCTCTCTTCCCCTCTGATCCTCTCTCTCTCTCCCCCCTCCAATCCCCTTTCTCTCTACCTCTCCGATCCTCTCTCTCTCCCCGTCCGATCCCCTCTCTCTCTCCCTCCTCCGATCCTCTCTCTCTCCCCCCTCCAATCCCCTCTCTCTCTCCCCCTCCAATTCCTCTCTATCCCCCCTCTAATCCCCTCTCGCTCTCCCCCGTCCGATCCCCTCTCTCTCTCCCCCTCCAATCCCTCTCTATCCCCCCTCCAATCCCCTCTCTCTCTTCCCGTCTGATCCCCTCTCTCTCTCCCTCCTCCGATCCTCTCTCTCTCCCCCCTCCGATCCCCTCTCTCTC
Organism: Squalus acanthias; assembly: GCA_030390025.1. Classification (NCBI taxonomy): domain Eukaryota; kingdom Metazoa; phylum Chordata; class Chondrichthyes; order Squaliformes; family Squalidae; genus Squalus; species Squalus acanthias. Next base: position 89,267,113 of record CM059430.1, on the reverse strand, counting down.
TCCCCCCCAAATCCTGCTCTATCCCCCCTCCAATCCCCTCTCGCTCTCCCCCGTCCGATCTCTTCTCTCTCCCTCCTCCGAGCCTCTCCCTCTGCCCTCCGATCCTCTCTCCCCCTCTGATTCTCTCTCTACCCCTCCGATGCTCTCTTTCTACCCCCTCTGATCCTCTCTCTCTCCCCCTCCGATCCCCTCTGTCTCTCCCCGATCCTCTCTCGCCCCTTCTGATCCTCTCTCTCTACCCCCTCCGATGCTCTCTCTTTACCCCTCCGATGCGCTCTCTCTCCCCCTCTCTCCCCTCCTCTCTCTCGCCCCCTCCTCTCTCTCTCCCCCTCTTCTCTCTCGTCCCCTTCCTCCCTCTCTCTCCCCCCTGATCATTTCTCTCTCCCCCCTCCGTTTCCCTCTCTCTCTGCCAACTCCGATGCCCTCTCTCTCTCCCCCTCTGATCCCCTCTCTCTCCCCCTCCTCTCTCTCTCCCCCCTCCAATCCCCTCTCTCTCCCCATCTGATCCCCTCTCTATCTCCCCCTTCTTCAATTCCCTCTCTCTCCCCGCTCTGATCCCCTCTCTCTCTCCCCACTCTGATCCCGCCTCTCTCTCCCCCAATCCCCTCTCTCTCTCTCCTTCT